>JAAIXJ010000270.1:253432-452766 GCA_013403705.1 Heliconius hermathena
TATTTTCACTTCTTCGCTTTGTCACCGGGTCCAAAATCCTCCAAAATCCATGAGTTCTGCCACTCAACACGCAATGCCTCGAAAAATTCCTCCGAAAGTGGGAAACGGAGTGTTTTAACACTAGGTTCACTTTGCCTACTCTGTTGAGCGCGTTATGCAGCGTAAAGCTATTTTTTTACTTAAACAATAATATAAGTTATTAAACCGTATCTTTTCAAAATGTATTTTGTTTTATAAGGTAACATTTTTTCCTATTATAACAAGCATGCTAGAAATTCATATTTTCTGTTGTTATTCTCATTGAAACTTTAAGGAGTTCTCCTTGTTTAGCTTTTTCAGAGCTCGACTTCTTAATATTTCTTTTGAAAAATTACGTAAACATATAAAAATAAAATTATGTTGGATTAAATTTTTATTTAAATTAAAGACCGTCATGGCGTAGTAGGACAGCGTCCGATTATAAACGCAACTCCTATTACGTACGGGAAATTATTTTTATTGACTTAGGAAAGATAAATTGCGGCGTTGAGATTCGCTACTCAATATGCAATGTCTCGAATTAGAGCGGAAAACACAAAATAGGTCATACTTTTAGTGTCATACTATTGTAAATCCCTATTAACATCGTAATATCTACAATTCATTTACTTTTCAGCAGGAACAGTTAAAGACGAATTGAGCTAAGCTTAATAACATGAAATGCTTCTATATACTACCTACCAGTCTATTCGAGTAATTTACTTTGTATTCGCTTTTTTGAGATTTTTCATAATGTTTCTAGAAAAAAATAATGATATCTAAGTGGTGATGCCAGTATCACACTATTTAAATCCTTATGCTTATCAAAAGAGATGAGGAGATGACGATCGTAATATGCTTATTAATTTTAAGCTCCGTTTCCAGTCTTTACATTTCTTCTTTCACTTCTCAATCCTGTAATGGTTCTTGTATTTTCACTTAAGTCTTAAATAATATTCTGTCACCTTGGACCTATTTTAACTTCTTTAACATTGGTCACAAAATCTATTTTTACAGTCATCGACCAAAAAAAACATAGACACAAAATAAGAATAAGCAAGGGAAGCAGGAATATGCCTCAAAAAATAATTTTGAAGTGTACGTATAAACCTGATTTATAAAAAATCTGCACGGCATTTTCATAGTTTATTTTCATATTAAAAAAAATATTATGAACTATGCACATAAAATACTAAAAAAATATATTTAAAACAGTAAAATTATTGCCGTAAAAAAAGTAAAATTGACTAGTGTTGCTTGTTACATAAAAGTTTAGGTTAAGACACTATTAATAATTATGCAACTGACATATACTACAGTACAAGCAATAAATAGCACAGCTAATAATGCTAGTAGATACATACAATAATTAAGTTTCTGGCAGATCCCACAATAAAATTATCTAAAGGTACAGTTCACATTGCAGTATCTGTCACTGTTTACACTGTTGCGCGGAGATTTGTATTTAAAATTAATATGTTGAATTTTTTTTATCAGCTACACGCTGTATCCCGCACGTAGCAGGGTAGGCAGAGGGAACCTAGTGTTAGGATATTCCGTTCCCCACTTTTCACCGAGTTCTGGAGGCAATACGTGTTGAGTGGTGGAACTCAACGCCGCCCTTTGCCTCGACACCCGAGCGAAGGAATGAAAATATAAATGAAAATAAATAATTCATTTCCTCGAGTGGGGATTGAACCCACAACCAGTCGATTTTACAGTCACACTTTGTGCCCCTGCGCCACGACTAGACTTAAATTGAATTGAATTTTTCATTTATATAATTTAAGTATTCATTACAACGAGAATAAAAGAGGTTCATTACAACATAAAGATAATAAGCGTTCTATTTCAGTAGCTTTTATTTATGCTTCTATTTCATTATTTTGATTTATCTTATTTTGTGCTAAATTTGGGCCATAATAAAGGCTATTCAATATTAAACGCACTCTTTTACTTGCCGTTTGTTTTTAATTGAATTCATAAATAATTTAATGAATAAAGATATTGAAGTTACGCGCGCGTGTGATTCTCCTATTAAAATTGTCGCAAGTGACTAATGCGCGCGCCCGATGTCCCGCTAACAATATAAGTAGGTAAGACACTATTTACTTATTTGTGTATACGATGTAGATTCGACGATGTTAATCTAAAAATCTCTACATAGAATACAAATATACATTTTTTTATGTGATTATAAAGTATCTGAAATAATGAATTCATTTATGAAATAATCTTAAAATGATTATTTTTCACATTCTATATTGTTAATAGGGACATGCGATATATCATTAATTTATAACTGATACTTTTCTTTGATTATTTAAAAAAAACAAAAATATTTGTTGATCTACCGGAAATGCTAATATATGCTAATATTAAAGAATCAAAGTTCCCTTCTATTTTATAGTCGACTAAATACGATTTCATGTTGCGAGATTGTGTAAGCAAACACAGAAGTATATATAGCCTTACATTTGTTTCAAAATTGTTTCATTTCCACACTCCGCTTACAAATTGTACGCAAACTTATTTTATGGCTTGCTAACTCCGATATGCACTGTAATTACGTATCTTAATGGTATGTATCTAGGCTTCGTCTTGTCATGTATATTTATTGAAATGCTATTTGTTTATTATCAATCTATACATATATGATAATAATAAATTGAGGCCAGTCGTGGCGGAGGTGTGCAAGCGTGTGACTGTAAGCGCGACAGGACGTGGGCTCAATTCCCACTAGAGGAAGAGGAAGAAGGTATTTAATGCTTCCAAAATTTGGCTTAAAGTGGGGGGCGAAATGTCTAAACTCTAGGCTCCCTCTGCATATCCTGTTACTATGATATAACATACAATAGCATTATGCATGTACTATAAAAGTACCGCGTCCGTCGTGTTGCAAGAGAGTGTCGTCCGTGGTGTAGTGCTTGCCATCCAAGGGGAGTTTCACTGTCCAAGCTGTTCTTCGTGTCTAACTAAATGCGCAACGATTCTACTAACATCGACTTCGAAAAGGTGCTAGAAATGGACTGATAATGGTTATAGACAAGCAATAATCTTAAATATGAATACATAAAAAAAATCGTCGTGACATATTATTTCTCTCATGCACATTTTCAAATGTATTTTGGATAACATTGTTCGTAATTTTGAAATACTTATTCATTTTAAAAGTATGGTGGTTAATTCTGTCAGAAATTTTAAATCTAGCAGAGTTATCAAAAATAACAACGCCAAAAAATCTACGGTCCCTGCATACATTTTTTGCCTCGCGTAATATCATTGCCTTTTCCCCATTCACTTCGGGAGGTCCTCATACTTTTTACTGACCTTCCTACGTTACAATACATTCTAGAAGATCGATCGAGGTTTCCTTGTACCTTTATCACTCTTGTATCATATATTTTCTCTTGCATAAATTCTCCTTTTAATGCACCACCTAAGCACATTTCTCTTAAGTACTACAGTACAATGGAGATCACACCTCCCATTCGGTGAAACCGTTTTTAGCAAATACTAATAGTATTTGCCACAACCTAAGCCACATATCCTACAAATATATTATCTCTACAAAATCGTTCTTTCATTTTTCTTCTGCTTTTTCTTCCATCATCTGTAATTCTTATATAATAAAAAAACCTAGGTGTACTCCATTAATTTGTACTATTATCTTTCCATTTAACACTGCTTGCATTTTGTTTTTCGATGTATTGTAAATGCTTCAGACATCTTTCACAATAATGACCAAACCGTAGCTAAAGCCTTAAAGCCATAACGCAACTGTCAATAAATTTTAACTTTTTTATTAATATCTTTATAAATACTTTTTGTCAAATTCAACTTGTATAATTTGATTTTGACCATTTCAATGTGACCTTCGTATGCTTAATCAAAAAACTGTATCCTTTTATACTTTCAGCCTACATCATTTAACTTATTCCAGTAAAGGAAGGAGAAGACTTTTAACTTCTTAACCAGGTCGGTAATATGTATTTTTATAATTTTCGTTAGAATTGGTCTATCTGTTACGTCGGATAATCATGTGCTAATATAACCCCTATCATATGATAAGTATTTTTCTTTCCTAAGTGTGGAATAACACTAAAAATGTTGAAAAATATAAAAAAAAATAGTAGTATCTCTTGCCAAATGATAATTCTAATATTCTCACATTCTCATAATCTTTGAGTCGCGGAAATTCGTAAAATCTCCCTACAGAGATGCTAAACATAAATAAATTGTAACAACCGTATAAGAATTTAGACGTAGCTCAATGAGAACGTACGGCTTAGATGGTCAGATCGCTTGGACGGTTTCCAAAGACATTTTATACGTTTTCTTAACAAGTATAGTTATTTGTTTTCATATACATTATATTATTAATTTTGGTCAAAATAACATTTAAATTTATAAAAAAATATTTAAATTTTTGCAATTTATTCAATGGATCGCAAATAGCCATCAGACTAAACACATTTATATTTATCATATTTTTTATCAACTCTAACATAATTTTCAAATTTTGTGTAACTGTTTTAATAGTTTCTTAAACCCTTGTATAATAACATCGCCAAAGAAATATTTCACTCCTTATACCGCACTGTGACTTTCAATATTACTACCATTACGTTATAAAAAAAATATCTTAAGTAGGTACTTAAGTTCAGGTACTTATGGAAAAAAATACATTTCGCTTCTTTTCATTATATGCTGATTGTCATGTAGATCATTATTCGTGTGTCTAATTTGAATGTTATACATCGCTTAAACCATTTTGACGTTCTCATTTAACCATGTCACCTGGAGAATAATTCTGTTTTTGTTTATACGCATATTAGGGCTTACACTACTTTACTTTTACCTTTTATTATTCATATTATGGCGTTTAGATCTTTTTGCCTGATTTATCAGACACTTTGGATTAAGCGATACTTATTTTGTAAGAAAATACATATAAATTAATATAAAAATATGCAGAAAAAATCTATATAGTATAAATTTAGTTTTTGTCTGTCTAATAGTATTTATTATATATATTTATATTTCCATTTCTTCGCTCTGGTATCGAGGTTAAGCGCGGCGTTGAGTTCTGCCACTCAACACAATGCCTCCAGAATTCGGAAGAAAGTGTCCCCACTTTCTGACGGAGTGTCTTAACACTATGTTCCCTCTGCCTACCCTGCTGTGTGCGGGATACAGCGTGAAGCTGATTTAATTTTTTTAATAGTTTTCTCAGAATATTCTTTATCTAAAAACTGAAACTTTAAACGACTCTGGTGTAAAGTTCACAAAATAGCGTTAGACTAAATAGCCTTTCAACCGTCGATATGGAATCATATACAGAGATTCAGTTTAATGTATTTGACGGTTTAAATGTGAATTAGTCCAATAAGAAAAATATTTACTTACAGTATCGAAAAAGAAAGGAAAAGTATACATTTAGGGAGCGTACGATGTTATTAAGTTACCACATGCTTAAGATACGTAAAAAGTTTTCGTTATGAGAAATATATTGCCTAATTAATTATTGATTAGTGAGACCAGTCGCGACGTAGGGGCACAGACGTGCGACTGTAAGCACAGGCAGGTTGTGGATTCGATTCCCTTTCGAGGAAATGAAATATTTAATATTTTTGTTTCCTCACTTTCCAGATTTTCTCTACCTACTCTGCGGGATACAGCCTAAAGCTTAAAAAGAGAAACAATGGATCAGGGGGGGTCGTCATGATGGCGTAGTGATACAGCATTTAACTATAAACACTATGGTTGGATTCGGTTACCACACTTAAGAGTTGTTCCGCACTTTGGCGCGGCAAAAGCACGGCGGCGTTGAGTTCCAGTTGTTCGGGCTGATAGTGAAGAACGTGTGGTCTTTACATTAGGTTCTCTTTGTCTCCGCTGTTGTATTTTTTTATTGTTATTGATTTTATTATTTTCTTTCTTTCTTATACTGACATGGTGTTTGACGCACGAAAGATGAAAGTAATTAATTTTGTATTAGACTTAAAAACAAAGATCTTTTGAAGATGTTAATTAAATATAATATTGGTACTTGTTGTAAGTTATTTGATTAAATGAACAATTAATATTAAGTATATTTGAATAGGAAAAACTTTTATGAAAATGGCATGTCGTATTAGTAGCTTGTTTTTTTTATTTCTACAAAAACGATTAAAATTTTAATTTTCTTTGAGTTCGTGATATAAATATATNTATATATATATATATATATATATATATATATATATATATATATATATATATATATATATATATATATATATATATATATATATATATATATATATATATATATATATATATATATATATATATATATATATATATATATATATATATATATATATATATATATATATATATATATATATATATATATATATATATATATATATATATATATATATATATATATATATATATATATATATATATATATATATATATATATATATATATATATATATATATATATATATATATATATATATATATATATATATATATATATATATATATATATATATATATATATATATATATATATATATATATATATATATATATATATATATATATATATATATATATATATATATATATATATATATATATATATATATATATATATATATATATATATATATATATATATATATATATATATATATATATATATATATATATATATATATATATATATATATATATATATATATATATATATATATATATATATATATATATATATATATATATATATATATATATATATATATATATATATATATATATATATATATATATATATATATATATATATATATATATATATATATATATATATATATATATATATATATATATATATATATATATATATATATATATATATACACATATTTATTTATTTATTTAATTATAATATATAATTATATTTCCATTTCTTCGCTCTGGTGTCGAGGTTAAACTGCCACTCAACACACAAAGCCTCCAGAATTCGGCAGAAAGTGTCCCCACTTTCTGACGGAGTGTCTTACCACTAGGTTCCCTCTGCCTACCTTGCTGTGTGCGGGATACAGCGTGAAGCTGATTTAATTTTTTTAATAGTTTTCTCAGAATATTCTTTATCTAAAAACTGAAACTTTAAACGGCTCTGGTGTAAAGTTCACAAAATGACGTTTAGACCAAATAGCCTTTCAACCGTCGATATGGAATCATATACAGAATACATATACAGAATCAGTTTAATCTATTTGACGGTTTAGACGTGAATTAGTCTAATAAGAAAAATATTTACTTACAGTATCGAAAAAGAAAGGAAAAGTATACATTTAGCCAGCATACGGTGTAATAAAGTTACCACATGCTTAAGATACATAAAAAGTTTTCGTTATGAGAAATATATTGCCTAATTCATTATTGATTATTGAGTCCAGTCGTGACACAGGGGTACAGACGTGCGACTGTAACCGCAGGCAGGTTGTGGATTCAATTCCCTTTCGAGAAAATGAAATATGTAATATTTTTGTTTCCTCACTTTCCAGGTTTCCTTTGCCTACTCTACTATTTGTGGGATACAGCCTGAAGCTTAAGAAAAGAAACAATTGATCTCTGGGGGTCCTTGTGGCGTAGTGGTACAGCGTCTGACTGTAAACACCATAGTTGGATTCGGTCACCACACTTATGAGTTGTTCTGCATTTTGGCGCGGCAAAAGCACGGCGGCGTTGAATTCCAGTTGTTCGGGCGAATAGCGAAGAATGTTTTGTCTTTACATTAGGTTTTCTTTGTCTCCGCTGTTGTATTTTTAACTTAACTTAGCTTCACGCTTTATCCCTTGCGGGGTAGTCAGAGAGAACGGAACGCCAAACGCTACGGTCTCTACATACCTCTTTCGCCTCGTCCACTGTCATCAACCTCTTCATACATGCCCTTCGGGGGGTCCCCATGCTTTGTACGTGACCTTCCTCCAGTATCTTTGATACTGTGTTTTCGAAGGTCAACCGAGGCCTCCCCCTACCTCTTTTACCGCTCACTTTTCCATCATAAATCTTTTTTGCCATTCTTTCATCACTCATTCGTTCGACGTGCTCAAACCAGCTGAGCACGTTCTGTTGTATTTTTGTTTAGCGTTATTGATTTTATTATTTTCTTTCTTTCTTATACTGACATTGTGTTTGACGCACGAAAGATGAAAGTAATTAATTTTGTATTAGACTTAAAAACAAAGACCTTTTGAAGATGTTAATTAAATATAATGTTGGCACTTGTTGTAAGTTATTTGATTAAATGAACAATTAATATTAAGTATATTTGAATAGGAGAAACTTTTCTGAAAATAGCATGTCGTATTAGTAGCTTGTTTTTATTTATTTCTACAGAAAACAATTAAAATTTTTATTTTCTTTGAGTTCTATATAAAAATAATTATATAATAAAAGAATATAGTGGTAAGTATATTTGATGGTAATGAATTTGTAAAATACCGTTATTTTACAAAACGTATAAAAATTTGAACGTATCGGGATTTGAACCCAGCCCCTTTCTAAACTGTCCAAGACCACTAAGCCATATGTTGACATTTGAAATTTACAAGAGTCGCGGGTTCAAATCCCGCACGTTTAAATTTATATACGTTTTCCAAAATAAAAGTATTTTTCTTTTTTAAGTTTGCAATACACACTTTGAAAAACAACACTTTAAAAGTAGTATAAGAATTTGTAGAAAATTTAGATTTCGAAAACGACGATTTTTTTTTCTGATTAACTTACAACAAAAATTGCGTGTTAGAAATAATTTCATCCAACGTTGGCGGCTAATAATGTTACCTAAAATTGTTACATTCAGGGGAATAACCAAAGGTTATAAGGGGTAATAGCCAAAGGTTCAACGTAATTATTAACACGTACCGCCCCGAATAAAAATTAAAATCGTGTGGGTAACAAGTTACAAATTAGTGAACGTTTCCGAAAATTATAGCATTTGAAAGTTAAAAAGAAAAATTAAATTTAAAGTTAAGTTTACCGTTTAAAGAAATTTGAAGAATTTTGAGAGTTTAAAGAATTCGACTTCTAAACTTGTAACGTGGCTAGTTTTATCTAATTTAATTTTTTTTATTCTAAGGAAACCTCTGAGCTCAGTTTATGAATTTATTTAGGACCTTAATGTATATATTGAAATATTTTCTGGCTGCCACATCTTGATCTGGGCCATGGAATATTAAGTCAAAACACTCCATTTTCTATTTTCCGCTTGAATTTGGGAAAATCAACCCCACTTTTTGTCTTAACTTAAGTGGGGAAGTGCAAATATTTTACATACTGATTATTTATTCAACTTATTAGACATCGAACCTATAAACGTTGCGTTTGCAGATGTTGTCTCTCTACATCACATATTTTAAAAGGAAAAAACTAAAGTTATTTATGACATGCTAAGTCTTTTTTCTAAATTAAACTTAAAATCAGTTAAAATTATCTAAATAAAATCTTTCGAAATGGTTCACAGTACAGTTATAGAATCAAACCACGTTCCCTTTAAAAAAAATTGCTCGACGCGTTGATCGTAACAGAAATGATGTCCCCAATAAAAATCGGTATAAACACGATATAAACCTGCAAAATGTACTCATAGTTCGAACGGACGCAGATGCTCAAATCACCCTGGATAAACATAAAATATAAAAGGCTCAGGACCACGACGTGCATGATATATCACAACACTAACGCTTACGCTATGTTCGTTTAAGTGCTTGTGATATTCTGCTAACATATCACTGCTAGTTTGCAATATTTTAGTTTTACACTTTGTTTACTAGGTGGATCTATAGGAATATGTGAGCGGTTGTGGGTTCGATTCACACAATAAATATTAAATATTTTCGTTTCTTCGCTCTCGTGTCGAGGCGTTGCCTGGCGTTGAGTTTCGCCACTCGGGCAATGCCTCCAGAATTCGGCGGAAAGTGGGCAGTGGAGTGTCTTAATACTAGGCTCTCTTTCTCTCTTTTCCCGCATGTAGCGGGTTAGGCATGAAGCTGAAAAATAAACTCTTTGTCTATAATTTTTCAGTCGCAACTGAGCTTGCATAGATTTTACTTATCTAAATTTTACAAATAACTCAATAATAATCTACAACTTAAATCTAATATAAAACTAACACATGTATGCTTATTATAATTCTTAATGACGTATGCAATCTGCCTTGTACCAGTTGTTAGTTTTACAATTGAGAACCTAACTCATAGTTCAGTTTGGTGATATAAAATTAAAAAAAAAACAGAACAAGCGCGAGTTGGGCTCACCCATGAAGCGTTCCGTACAAAAATTAGAGGTCACAAGCTTTTTTTGAAATTCAGGCTTGACTTAGCCAGAGCCCTTTCAATTGATACCTCACTTGATCTAGCGGTTTTAATGCCAAATTTGGCCCCCATTTTAAGGCTATGATTTTTAAGATTTAACCAAAAAACGTATAGTTTTCAGACTTTTTCCTGAACTTGTACTACCTGTTGATAGTAGCTTCCAAATTTAGTAATTCTAGGGTAACCAGAAGTACCTTCTTAATTTTGATGCCATTTATAGTGTCGAAATGCACGTTGTTTTGATATTTAAGGCTATATTTTTTTAGGATATAACCACAAATATATAGTTTTCTGATTATTTCCTGAATTAATACTACCTGTCGATGCTAGCTGCCAAATTTCACAATTCGAGGTTAGCCAGAGGTACCCTATTAATTTTGATTTCATGTATAGTGTCGAAATACGTGTTTTTTGCGATATAAATGGCAATATCTTTTTTTGGACGGACAACAGAGTCATCTTATAAGGGTTTCTTTTTTCCTTAAAAATTACGGAACCCTGAAAATGAGTTTTAAATAGTGCTTTAATTTTTTATATTTTATAATATATCACAAAAAACCAATGCTTGATACATAATATGTATATTATTTCTCTTGTTAAATTCAAACTTAAATTGTACGTATGTACGAGTAAAATCAAATAAATAAATCAGCTTCACATTGTATCCCGCACACAGCAGGGTAGGCAGAGGGAACCTAGTGTTAAGACACTCCGTTCCCCACTTTCTGCCGAATTCTGGAGGCATTGCGTGTTGAGTGGCAGAACTCAACGCCGCGCTTAACCTCGACACCAGAGCGAAGAAATGGAAATATAAATTTAAGTAAATATTTCATCTCCTCGAGTGGGGATCGAACCCACAACCAGTCGGTTTTACAGTCACACTTCATGCCGCTGCGCCACGACTGGCCTCAACGATGGTATGTACGAGTATGTGAGTAAATTATAAATGAAATATAAAAAAACTTAGGTGTGGCTGTGTCAAGGACACTGTCGTTTGTTGCACGTGAATACGTTTATATAACTGTTTATATTTCTTAAATAACATATTTTTATTTATGTATTTAGGATCAAAGCAAATTACAGTATAACTTTATTAATTGTAGGTTTGTGATACGAAAGTATGATACAAAATATACATTTAGATTTCCAGTAAAAATTAAATTAATATAGGTATTAAACCTAAATTATTGGAGAAATTTCAATATAAAACAAATTGAACTCGCTGAGCATTAAGAAGTGGGGCTATGAACGGTTTTGTGACACATTAACATTAAACTATGATAACTGGTGTTGTAAGATCAGGCTCGTAATCGGTTATCATTTTAGCGATGTTGTTGGAATATTTTACCAACGATCGTATTATAAACAGTTTAATTTCTGCTAACACTGTATCCGAGTGGATGTATGTGAGTGTATACTCACCCGAGTACGAATTTGAAGATGCATTGACGCTTTATGTTTACTAAATATATATCTAGAGGCCAGTCGTGGCGCAGCGGCACGAAGTGTGACTGGTTGTGGGTTCGATCCCCACTCGAGGAGATGAAATATTTGCTTAAATTTATATTTCCATTTCTTCGCTCTGGTATCGAGGCTAAGCGTGGCGTTGAGTTCTGCCACTCAACACGCAATGCCCCCAGAATTCGGCAGAAAGTGGGGAACGGAGTGTGTCAACACTAGGTTCCCTTTGCCTACCCTGCTATGTGCAGGATACAGCGTGAAGCTGATAAATATATATCACCAGATTATATTTCCAAATGAATCTCCGATATGTCAATGTTAACTCTATTAGAATCAGTGAAGCTATTGATGTTGTGATATATGGCGACACCACCGGCTTAACGACTTGATGATGATGATACTACTACTGATGATGTAATTGCAATTTGTCTGTCCTAAGCGACATTACAATATAGTCTCAGATCAAGGGCAGGCACATTCACTGCCATGGAATTTTCCATCAGTTTCGCTGATTGCCAAATATTCAGATTGGTTGATGATTCACCAATGCGCGAACAGACTTTGTGCCTTAATGGTCGTAATAAATACTTATTACTTATTAGTAAATATTTATTACTTATTAATAAATACTTATTACTTATTAATAAATACTTATTACTTATTAATAAATATTTATTACTTATTAATAAACTCTTATTACCACTTATACTTATACACGCACAAAGCTTGTTCGCGCATTGGTGAATCAACAACCGATCTGAATATTTGGCAATCAGCGATTTTTTTATACTTTTACGACTAATGTCGGCAACGGATGCTGGGCTAAACTCATCGGAGCTCATCTCATATCTCTCTAACCGATAATCCGTGATTAAAATTTGAAATTTCCTGGGATATTGATCATGTAAAGGTCATCTAACCGCACAATTTAAAGTCTTACTGGCTTTTCAGGGAAAGTATTTTTATAAGAAACCATAGACGATCGAATAGATTATGATAGAGACAAACGTTATTCGTTATATTTATATTATTATGATATTGAAACATACGCTAGCTGCTGCCCAATGTTCGTAATCGACAAAGTTACACAATCTATGTCTATACAGTTGTCGATATAGAAGCGCTTTATCATCTACTTGCATATTTTCAACCGTTCCAGCTGCAGATGTACTGGTACTGGTTGATCCTCTCAGCTTTCCATTCTTCTACGTTCCCGGCACTGCTTTATTCGGTCAGATGGTGTGGTGGTGGAGGAAAAAGCTTGCAATGGTATGGAAAAAGCTTTCCTACCGTATACGATATCTGTATTTACTTTTAGATTTTTTTTTATTAAAATACTTTTTTTCATATACAATCGAAAGATTTTGATAATTATTGACTATTTAAAATTAAACTAACTTCGCAGCTTCCCTGAGTCAAAAGTTATACTAATTGCAAATCTCGATACACAGTAAAATAACCTCAAAATGGAATCGCTCCCCCTTCCACAGCGGGCGATGGGTCACTATTCCTGTTTATTCTAATAATTTTTTTGATTCTTTAGCTATCCAGTGGTATAATTTTATTTTGGATGCAAAGGCCAGTCTCGAAACTACTAGACCAAACTGTATGCCCCTATTTTGATATCACTGGGTTTTTTGTATTGGCCCCATATGGTAGCAAATTTATAGACGCATTCTAGTAAAAAAAAAAAATAAAAGCATGATTATAAATTTGGAATAAGTTAAAAATATTCAGGTAAAAAAAAATTACTAATCAAAATTTAACCTGTAGTCTGTATTTATGAATAGTAAAATAATTGAAGTTTTACACTACAAAAATAATGTATAAAATTTTCATTGGAAAATCATTTAAATTTAAATAGACGTTTAACCAAAATTCAAACTTTCTATTCTCTTGTAAATTAAATAGTTGAAAGTTTGTTTACTCAGGTGCTATAAATTACAGTGAAACGACTTAGAAGGCGTATAATTGAAGATGATAAGCCTCAAGTTTGAGGTACTCCGTAACTTAAATATGCAGGTGACTAAAGCTAAAACGAAAATGTTTGTGAAGGTTGACATAAAGTTCATTAAAAATGTATGTTCAATATGGTGATGTTACTTCCATTAATATCATGATAACATCATAATATTTTACTTATGCGACTCTATAATATATTTTATTTTATTGAGGCCAGTCGTGGCGCAGCGGCACAAAGTGTAACTGTAAAACCGACTGGTTGTGGGTTCGATCGCCACCCGAGGAGATGAAATATTTACTTAAATTTATATTTTCATTTCTTCGCTCTGGTGTTGAGGCAAAGCGCGGCGTTGAGTTCGGCCACTCAACACGCAATGCCTCCAGAATTCGGCAGAAAGTGGGAAACGGAGTGTGTTAACACTAGGTTCCCTCTGCCTACCCTGTTGTGTGCGGGATACAGCGTGAAGCTGATTTATTTATTTATTTTTAATATATCTTATTATAATTTAGGTGGAAATTTTAGTGACAACAGAGTGTAAAACTTAAATCATCTTGATTATCAAACAACTTTACTAAAAAACAATATTTACACTAGCTGAATATATTAACATCAGTTAGAATTCAATCTAAATAATGATGTAATTATCTTTGACCACACATGTAAGAGGGTGGCTGATTGGTAAAGTCCATGGTGCATTTTGTCATTTGTGTACTCTGAGAGGTGGATTTTTTTTTGTAAATTTGAACATTCTCTCGGATTAGATCTTGCAGGTCCATCACATTTATTTAAACTGTCCAAATTATGCCCCGGTGATGTAGTATACGATGGAATATTGGCGGATGGTGTTTATTTATAATTTTAATTAATCATTTTATAAAATGGTAGCAACGTTATAACTAATAATCTAAGGTACTAAAGGCAACAAAAAAACATTTTGTTTTTCATGCTGTATCCCTGGGAAGAAGGAACCCAATATTAGGATACTCTCTTCCCCACTTTCCGCCAATTTTCGGCTGAATTCAACGTCGCGTATTGTTATACCACAGCGAGGAAATGAACATAATTAATTTTCAGAGTGGGAATTGAACCCGCAACCGTTGTGTTTACAGTCAAGACGCTGTGTCACTACGCCACGACGGACTCAACATTATTATTATTAAAAAAAAAATTTAAGTTTAAGTTTAAATTTTAAAATAATGTAATATTTATTATATCTATAGTGACTACATTTTAATATTATATATAAATTGAGTAAATTTATCTTCAAAGATTACCGTCAAAAACATTTGTGTTGTATAAACGACGCAATTATTTTTCTTTGAAATAAAATTGGTATATTAAAATTTTCTCAGATGATTACTTAGTGTAATATTTAGCTTGTAGCAACATTTTTAGATATTCTTTTGACAGTTTTATAATACATATTATTCAGTAAAGGCCCCAGAACCAGATTCAGCCAAATTTTCTTTCTTTTTCATTTTCATGTTATTTTTGAAACCTGAAAGTTCTTGCATACACCCAACACGGGAAGTAGTAGGAAGTCAAGTTATTAGGTAAATAATGTGCATAGACAAAGTACCTAGGTTTCATTAAATTATAAAAGTAACTACTATCCAATTTTCATTTCCTGATAGTACTTATCAGTGTATGCCAAACCCAAGAAACTTTGTTTTTTTATAAAAGAGCAAAGGCTTTTGATCTGGATCCCGCTCTATAATATTAATGACTATTTAAAATTTGCTAGTAGAAAATGATAAATTTTAAAATATTTTTTTTACTTTTATAAGTTTATTTAGTAAGTTAAATAAGTAGTTTTTCTTTTTTGATTTTCCAAAATGAAACAAACTGGGAAAGATTGTAACAATATATTTTGTATATACAAATTAGCTTTATAATATGGCAATAATGGCTATAAGTGTGAGCACTGGTACTAGTGTACTCGCGGAGCTTCGTTTTAACGCTTCTAATTCGCTCACGTCGGGAGTTTCTTCAAAGTCTCCTACTTCATTGTATTGCATGTCCTCGAACCTACCTGTGAGAGCTGAAATATATTTTTACTTTAGATTCATATTATACAAAAATGCATATCTTATGTCTAAAATGTTAAAACACTGATTAGTCTATTCAACGTGACGTTAAAAGGATTGATTAATTAGGTATATAAATAAAAAATAAATCAGCTTCACGCTGTATCCCGCACACAGCAGGGTAGGCAGAGGGAACCTAGTGTTAAGACACTCCGTTCCCCACTTTCTGCCGAATTCTGGAGGCAATGTGTGTTACGTGGCAGAACTCAACGCCGCGCTTGGCCTCGACACCAGAGCCAAGAAATGGAAATATAAATTTAAGTAAATATCCATCTCCTCGAGTGGGGATTGAACCCACAACCAGTCGATTTACGGTCACAGTCTGTGCCTCTGCGCCACAACTGGCGTAATTAGGTATATTATGTATGTTTTTAGAATTTAAAACTAGTAAAAATATTAATAGCATACTCTCTAACCATTTTAAAATGCCCAGAATGAACACAATATAATTTGTATTAACCAAATATAAAAAAAATGTACAGTTTCCAGGAGGCACGGTTCTAATCCTGTTACGTTCATTTTTTATACGTTTTGTAAATAAGTATAAATCTATAGCTATCGACGTCAAAACTATAATAATCAACACGCAATAATCAGCATCTAATATTCGACTGTGATCTATATTTGTATAGAAAATTGTTACTATTAACTTGTTCTTTTTACATTATTTTTTTTTTCAGGTTCACACACACTATGTAACCCGCATATAGCAGGGAAGACAGAGGGAGCCTAGTGTTGAAATACTCCACTCCCCACTTTCTGCCAAATTCTGGAGACATTGCTTGATGAGCGGCGGAACTCAACGCCTTACCTTGACACCAGAGCGAAAAAATATATCTATTAATATTTCAATACATCAAACATGGATATCGAATCTACCTCGTTATATAAATTTATAATTTTATTTCAGCATTATATTATACTTACGATACAATTTAATAGTTCCATCAGTGTCTCCAAGGGAATTTTTTGATATGCAACTGTACGTGCCGAACGTACTGCGACCTACTTTCTTTATTTTCAACCGCATGTCCACCTCGTAGCCGCGCTCCACCGCTATCACCTCGAACCTTTTATCGGCTGTAAATAATTAAGTAATATAATCGATTTTATCAATATAATGACTGCAATCATTCTGTACGTATTATATCAATAAAAAATAAAATCACAAATAAAAAATGTTTTTATTCTCTATATCGAATAACTTTTTTCGAGTCAATTCGAATTCATAATAATATATGTAAGAATAGGCCAGTCGTGGCGCAGTGGCACAAAGTTTGACTGCAAAATAAATTGGTTGTGAGTTCGATCCCCACTAGAGGACATGAAATATTTATTTAAATTTATATTTTCATTTCTTCGCTCTGATGTCGAGGCGAAGCGCGGCGTTGAGTTCTGCCACTCAACACGCAATGTCACCAGATTTCGGCGAAAAGTGGGGAAAGGAGTGTCTTAACATTAGGTTCCCTCTGCCTACCCTGCTGTGTGCGGGATACAGCGTGAAGCTGAAAAAAAAAATTTCGTACTCGTAATAACCATACAGGAATTTTATGTCTGATCCATATCAGTAACCGTTACTGACGTTAAAAATATAATAAAAAAGTAACGGAATAAAATTTAAAGTCATGTAATATTTCAAATTAACGAATGTAATAAAACAGCGTCTACAATTGTGACTAGTACTATTTGAAATATTTCTCATAATAACATTGCACAGCAAGTACAACAATACAATAGCAATTTCCTTCCAGTATTACAAAAACTTGGCGTTTACTTTGTCAAATATGTTAAGTGCGCTTGGAAATATTTCTTATTACCGCTAGGACAATAATAAGCTTGTTTATAAACTTTTCGTTTGAATTTAACACAAATTGCTAATTTCGCTTTTACTTTTTGCGTATATTTTTTGACAATTTTTTTATAATAATCAGCTTCACGCTGTATCCCGCACACAGCAGGGTAGGCAGACGGAACCTAGTGCTAAGACTGCCGCGCTGCCGCGGTTAACCTTGACACCAGAGCGAAGAAATGGAAATATAAATTTAAGTAAATATTTCATCTCCTCGAGTGGGGATCGAACTCACAACCAGTCGGTTTTACAGTCACACTTTGTGCCGCTGCGTCACGACTGGCCTTAACTGACAAAATTTGTATGTTACAGTTAAATCTGAATAAAATGGTTAAAATTAAATTTTTATATAATTATACATAATGTTCTAGGTTGAGTTATTATTGGAAGATATATTATTGTAGTTGATTGCTTTTTACGATATATGGAGTCAGGTTAGTTAACAGAATGGGGGTGTGGCTGAAAGTATTATATGAAAAGAAGGAACTACCTTACCCTATATTACCTTCAAAGAGGAAAAAAGTATAATACGAGTGAGAAAAAATATATATAAAAAACACGCTTGGTGTCACAGGCGAAAAATCATTTTATATTGTAATGTGTCCGTCTGATGGGCGGTCGAGCGCTAAAATCGCTGACAACGAGAGATCGGGTGGACGGCGCCGGTGGGAAAGGAATTTCTTCTTTTCCAATACTTATTATTTTATCGTGGAACAATTAAGTCATAGGTTAAGTTAGATTTAGTTAGGTTTAAATTAATTATTTGTTTCTTCTAACGTTTAGAATTCATTTTTGTATTTTTAAATTAATTAAATTTAGTTTATACGAAAATCGTATTTTTTAACCCTCGTGCAGACCTCGTAACTAGTCGTCACAGTCGTACGTTAAAATAATGTTGTGTTAAACTGTTTGTATTAATAAAAATTATAAAAAACAAATACGAAACCAAATTGTCCAGTTATTTCAACAGTCTATCATTTTTAAAATAGAAATTGCCGAGTTATTTCAATGGGTTCTGAACTTTGCCGTGAAATATATTTCACTCGAATTGGTTTTCGAATTTGCATAAAATAAAAATAAAAGTATGGCGTTTCAGTGATTGTGTGTTGGTGTAAATAACAGTTTCAGACCGAATGTACCACATTCAGCTATTCTCACATGGAAAAATGTTTTTTTATTAAAATGTTTTATATTCTAACATTAGAGGAATCAACTTTGGCACACGGTTACGACTGTAAACGTGGGAGGTTATGGGTTCGATTCCCAATCGAGGAAATGAAATGTTTTATAAATTATTTTTTTCGCTCTGGGCACAAGGCAAAGCGCGGTGTTGAGTTCCGCTACTCAACAGATAATACATCTAGAATTTAGTGGAATTAAGTATCTTAAAGGGAACGGAGCATCTTAACACTTAGTACCTTATTTCCCTCTTCCTATTCTGCCATGTGCAAGATATAGCATGAAGAAAAAAAATTGTGAAAAATAGCACCATATGTATTTGTCAACGCTGCGTTGCCTGCTGCACTGCGCTTTGCGCTTTGACTTTTATACTTTTTTAACCATATATTTAAATCTATCTTTATATCAGCTTCTCACTTTTCCGCATAGCCTGGTAGATAGGATCCAGTATGTGAATATGTGAATCCGTTTTCCAGTTTTCATTCGTTCAGTTTCATAACATATCCTCTAAATGAGGATTGAACCCACGTCCGTGACGTTTGCATTCTATCAATATAGTTAA
This sequence comes from Heliconius hermathena, assembly GCA_013403705.1. Classification (NCBI taxonomy): domain Eukaryota; kingdom Metazoa; phylum Arthropoda; class Insecta; order Lepidoptera; family Nymphalidae; genus Heliconius; species Heliconius hermathena. Next base: position 272,931 of record JAAIXJ010000270.1, read on the forward strand.
ATGTAAGACTTCCCATCAGTGTTCCCATGAAACTAACGGAAAGGGACGATTTTTGCTCAATATTTTCATTGTGTTCAAATTCTTATATGAAATGTTTACAATTTACATTATTAATATTTTAGTTTATACTATAGTACTGTAACCGACTCCCCACTCTACTCAATAAAATATTTAAAAAAAAATATCTAAATAATAATTTTAATATTTTAGTATGGCTCGTGATACGTCTAATATAGATAGAACCCTTTCGTAGTGATCGTAAGTAATCCAAGATTTTTTAGAGATTCAGAGGTAACAGTATCAATATGAAATGTACCATAAATTTAATATAAGTACAAATAAAACATATTATGATAAATAAAATGAAAAAAACATGTCATAGTCTGTGTGTTTTAATCTCCCGTGACATTTCTTAAGTATATAGAAGACGTCTTATCCTCCTCTTTGTTATACTCAGTCATTACTGATAGTTATAACTAAGGGGGAAAGTGGCACCCGCCACTTACCGTGGATTCCGGTCGTTCGGCTCTGAACCCTCTGGGACGGGCCGGAATAGTTAATATTTATGATTCTTATAATGCTTTTGCGAAAGATCAATTATTAAATAACTTAAATAACTGATTCAAAGACCGGTCGTGGCGCAGGGGCACAAGGTGTGACTGTAAAACCGAATGGTTGTGGGTTCGATCTCCACTCGGGGAGATGAAATATTTACTTAAATTTATATTTCCATTTCTTCGCTCTGGTGTCGAGGTTAAGCGCGGCGTTGAGTTCTGCCCCTCAACACGCAATGCTTTAAGAATTCGGCAGAAAGTGGGGAACGGAGTGTCTTAACACTAGGTTCCCTCTGTCTACCCTGCTGTGTGCGGGATACAGCGTGAAGCTGATTTAATTTAATTTAATTTTTGATTCAAAGACCGAAGTCTAATATAAATATTTGCAATGGAGTTGAGATTATTATATGTAGGCCGTAGCCATAATTACATAAAATATAACTCTCTGCTTCACATAACAGATCGAACTCCCTATCGCCAGGCGGCCGATTATGTGAATCCACTTCAGTTTGTTTCTTTAGAGGCCATTACATTAATATACTCATTTAACGTTCGTGTATCTTTCTTATAACTACATATTTATTTATCGTATCTTAATAATATTGAATTCTTAATAAAATTGAATTAATAATATAGAAATCAATAGTTGAAAATACTCAGTTATCGCTAGAACAGCCAGCGATTCCAAGTAGGCACGATTCTACTACCAGTTCAGTAAAGAACCTCTGTGCTGAGAAGAACTGACAGAAGAAACTCAGCAGCAGAATCCAACAATTCAGCACCAGTATACCAAATAATTCAGCACCAGTGACGCCCGGCTATATATTATAAAGAGCGCCTGGTTGGTTTCCAGGAGGCGCGGGTTCGAGTTCCGCTGCGTTCAAATTTTTATACGTTTTCTAAATCAGTATTTTTGTCTTGTTATAGGTGAAGGCAGTATTTTTCTGGGAACTCTTTTAAACATGCATTTTTCTGTTATGTAATATTATCTTTTTTTACCGTACAACCTCTTTCGTGTGTTCTCCATTCAACGTGACATTGGCGAAGTGATTTTGTGCTCAACTGGCACGCTCGGAATTCCATATTAAAAAAAACCAAACCAAACCTATTTTACAATAATTAAAATATTAATTATGTTATTATTTATTTTAAATTATAATACACAATGATTACTTAAAATAATTATTAAATTATTTTAATAAATAAATTTTATATCTGCGTATTTTACCTATTACTATATTACGTCACTTTAATATTACTTGTGAACGGAACGTGTAATGAAAGAACTGAATTAAATTAGTATTTATAAGATTGTATTTATCGTATGCTATAAATTAAATACTATTATAAATTATATTTATAATATTTTTTTATAAATTATTTTTTTTTTCAATTAATTATATTATTTACCTACACATTTTAGTTCTAGTATGGATCGTTACAGTACTTTAAGATATGTATCTATATAATAATATAACAAAGATATTTAAGAAAACATATAAAAAAATGAATGTAGCGGGATTTGAACCGGTACATCTTTGGAAATCGTTCAAGTGAGCGTATGGCTTAGTTGGTCAGAGTGCTTGGACGGTTTACAAAGAGGCGCGGGTTCGAATACTCTTACGGTCAAATTGTAAGTGTTTTCTTAATAAATATTTTTCTTTTCTAAGTGTAGAATAGCACTTTAAAAATGTTAAAGCTTATACTTACTCTGTGATATGATTTGTTCATTTATAGTCCAATAATTAATGGACCTCGGGAACGCTTCAGAGTGGCAGTCAAGGTGTACCGTGTCGCCTTCATTTGCGCCTACCAGTTGGTTCTGTATTGTCATGATAGGCGGAACTAAAAGAAAAATAAATGTTAATATTATATTAAAAGATATTTTTAACATACATTTGCATTTTGAATACAAAAAACAAATTTTGTTATATTTTATTTAATATATTTCGCTCAACATTCAGCGGAAAGTGTGGAACAAAATGTCTTAACACTAGGTTTCCTCTGCCTAACCTGCCATATGTAGAATCCAGCTTAAAGCTGAAAAAGAATGATAAGAGACAGCGAAATAAATCTACGCTTATATACTATACGACTGTACGTTTGTTCGCCGAATTCTGGAGTAATTGCGTGTTAAGTAGCGGAACTCAATGCCGCGCCATGCCTCGTTACCAGAGCAAAGATATAAATTAAAATTAAATCAGCTTCACGCTGTATCCCGCATACAGCAGGGTAGGCAGAGGGAACTTAGTGTTAAGACACTCCGTTCCCCATTTTCTGCCGAATTCTGGAGGCATTGCGTGTTGAGTGGCAGAACTCAACGCCGCGCTCAACCTCGACACCGGAGCGAAGAAAATGGAAATATAAATTTAAGTAAATATTTCATGTCCTCGAGTGGGGATCGAACCCACAACCAGTCGGTTTTACAGTCACACCTCGTGCCGCTGCGCCACGACTGGCCTCATAAGATATGAAAATATGAAAATATTAAATATTTCATTTCCTCGAGTGGAAACGTCACACTGCTAGTTTTATTCTTCTCATATTGAAACAACTACTAGAACATTATATACTCTCTTTTGAACACTTGGCTATTTCTAGGTTTTCTTATAAAAAAATTAAATACTTTTAAAAGATTAGTTACATTATAAACTACAAAAATCTAAAGCAATAAACTTTGAATTTTTGTAGTTTAGTCTTTTAAACTAAGAAACTTAGTTGGCATTTAAAATAATGACGTAGTAGCTGAAAGAGAGTACGTTTAAGATAATTTTATCAATATCTCGGTCGTCGTATACATTCAATCGTATATCGTATAAAATATTGTAATTTTATTGAATCCGGACTCGTGTCCATATTTTCAGGTACATAGGACTGTAGGAAGTATTATAAAGTAGCATCCTCACAACGTTTTATACATAGAATTGGCACAAATGTAAAAATTATGAATTTGATCCAGCGTTGCCAGATTTTGTTTCGGAAAAAAGCGAAACTTATCTCTGGAATTGAATAGTAAATTATTAAAAAACAAAGTAATTAAAATTTAATTCCCGCTCTGAATAAAAAAAAAAATCGGGACTTCCCGCCAAAATCGGGACGTTTGACAACGCTGGCTTTGATCCCTATTTGGGGCAATAGCAACTGTATTTTTTCTTGCTATAGCAAAACAAATCGAGTTCCGCCAACCTACATGCAACAACTCGTAAACGTGTGGAACGGTTTTGACACTAGGATCACTCTACCTACGCTGCTGCAGGATAATGCCTGAAGCTCATTTCATACAAACCAGCATTAAATCTATAAAATATATAATAGAACCTTAATTTACTTTTCTTTTTTTTATTTACACACTGTATCCCGGACATAGCAGGGTAGGTCGGGGGAATCTGGGAACCTAGTGTTAAAACACTCCCGCCCCCCATATTAATTTACTTGTATACACATCTACATATATTTGTTATATAATTATGTAATTAAAATATTATTATTAAATTAAATTAAAAAAAATTAAATCAGCTTAACGCTGTATCCCGCATATAGCAGGGTAGGCAGAGGGAACCTAGTGTTAAGACACTTCGTTCCCCACTTTCTGCCGAATTCTGGAGGCATTGCGTGTTGAGTGGCAGAACTCAACGCCGCGCTTAACCTCGACACCAGAGCGAAGAAATGGAAATATAAATTTAAGTAAATATTTCATCTCCTCGAGTGGGGATCGAATCCACAACCAGTCAATTTTACAGTCACACCTCGTGCCGCTGCGCCACGACTGGCCTTGAATATTATTATATTTATATGATATCGTTTATTTAGAAAATATTAAAAGTATATAGTATTAAGTATATTATTACTTTTAATACATGAAAGATATACCGATTTTATATAATTAAGTTTTTAAAATTTTGAGCATTTGTAAGATTGACGTAAAAAGTTTAAAAATACCAACATGTATTTTTCCGCCACTCTGTTACGTGGGGAGGAAAAGGCTTCGATCCCTCTTGTTAGTTGAAGAGGGCTTTGCCCTAGGGTAGAATTTTAATAGGCCATTAGTTTCTTTTGCTATTGATTATGACATGGCTACTTCTTTTAGAGGGGAATGGTTACCAAAGAGTTCTTTTAATATTTATACGATTTTACTAACTTTTTGCGAAGATTTTAATGACTGGCAGGTTTGTGGCACTTTACGTTTTATAAAGTACCTCAATCAAATAACCTCAATTTTAAGTTATAATAAATCAGCTTCACGCTGTATCCCGCACACTGCAGGCTAGGCAGAGGGAACCTAGTGTTAAGACACTCCGTTCCCCACTTTCTGCCGTATTCTGGAGGCATTGCGTGTTGAGTGGCAAAACTCAACGCCGCGCTTGTCCTCGACACCAAAGCGAAGAAATGGAAATATAAATTTATGTAAATATTTCATCTCCTCGAGTGGGGATCGAACCCACAACCAGTCGGCTTACAGTCACACTTTGTGCCGCTGCTCCACGACTGGCCTCTAATTAATTATAATAATTTTATGTAATTTTCTTGCAAGCGATTTTTATTTATTTTTTCAGCGTCACGCTGTATTTCGCACACGGCAAGGTAAGCAGAGGGAACTTAGTGTTAAGACACTCTGTGTGACACTCAAAAATTCTCCTTTTAAAATATAATAACACCGCGATTTTTTTTTTGTTAAGGTTGTTCTCTACTTCATAATTTTTTTGTTTTTCAAGGGTACCCTACAATTTTAAAGAGAACACCTGTACCGCAACAAATTCTTAAGAGACACTTTCCACTGGCAATTTTAAGGCAGCTTGCACATCAATCAATGTCCTGCTCAAGAATCGATCAACGCTGCTGCAGCTTAATTATTGTTAATAGCTTTGAATGAACGACAGGCGTGACTTGCTTGTTGACATATAGTTAGTTAGTTTTAAGTTGTGTTTAAAAATATTTTAATTTTGAGATAAAAACTAATAAATACAAAGGTATTTGTATTACTTTAGTGTAATTAAAGACAATGTACATATTTCATTTGACAGATTAATATTTTATTTCTACTGTTGTAACAATATGTACTTTGGTATATGATGAATAAAAACTTTACAATAAAAAATATAATAACGAAATAATTTATATATGTTTGACAGTTTCACTTAATTTACTATGTTTGTTATGAATTATTTAAACATCACATTTATTATATCGTATTGAACGGAAGTCAGACTCAAGAGTTTTAATCGTCGTATAAATAAATGTATGTTGCGTTAGGAAGACAGCGATAAAGTCAAACATCAGGTACTCTATAGAAACTTTATATTAGAGACGAATCTTTCAGTGTATCATATTTATTAGCATCGTAGTACTTTGTTAAGTAGAGATTCGTATCAAATATGACACTTTTCATATACTTTTTTTTCCTTCTTAGCTTCACGCTGTATCCCACACTGTACACCCGCTATACACTACGGGATACAGAAAGGGTAGGCAAAGAGATCATGGAAGCCTATTAAAATACTCCGTCCCCTACTGAAATACTTCGTCCCCTATTAAAATACTTCGTTCCCACCTAATTCTTAAGACATTGCCTCGTTACCAGAGGCGAAGTGCGGCTAGGAAATTAAAAATATGAAATATTTCATTCCCCCAAATGGAAATTGAACCCACTGCCTGGTGAATAATGTTAACTACATAAAAAAAAATATTTGTAGAGTTTCAGGTTATAACATTTTCAAAGTGTTGTCTGTGCAATGCATTGTACAAAGAATAGCATCAATCAACGTCCCGCTTAAGAATCCATCAACAATGTTGCAGCTTAGTCAGCTAATATTGTTTATCCGTAATGAACGATGAGTATCACTCACTTGCTGTCAGAGGGTGGAAGTACATGGAATTTCGAATAGATATAGCAAGATTTATATACAGGTATGTATATTGATCATTGCGCTTGTTTTGGACACTCGACCGATTTGTGGTTCAGTTCAGATATCTTAGTGGTAGTCACTACCACTCCAAATTATTTATTTAATTTAAAAATGCTCTACATTTTCTGTTTTAGAAATTAATGAAAAGTTCCCATATTTTCCAAAAAAAAGTATTGGAATGTCATATAAAAAAACGTTTAATTAGGCCCCATTATGGATTCTGTTTTGTTATATTTTCATAATAATATAATTAAATTACATTTAATATACACAATTTTTTAAGTTAAATATAAAACATCCATAGGTATTTAATTTGCTATGTGCAGAATACAGCGTGAAGCTGATTTGATAGTTGAGTAGACAGAGAATAAAGATTCTAGAATCAACGCCACGTTCACCATTTTTCTATATTGTTGTAAGAGAAAAAAAAATGAAAATAATTCATCATTCCCCTGAGGGTGATTGCACTCCATTGCGTTTACATTCAAATGTCACTGAGTCACAATGGAGTCTATTTCTATTTTCAAATATACCATATTGTATATACGTAAACAAATAAGATTCAAAGATCCGATGACGCGCAGGAAACTATTTACCACATAACATTAATAACATATCAATATGGAGTACTAAACAATCTTTGAAGTAAATCAATCAACGTCCGTTCCAAGAAGTAACTATACCTACTATATGCATAAGCTAGTTCATAATGTTGGGAAATGGTGTAAAGAAGAAAATTGTACGATTTTGATTACAGATTCATGAAATAACTTTTTATTAGCAGCAATGCGAAATTAATAAAATAATGAATCTTGATATAAATCTCTTTTGGCCAGAAGATATTATTTTGGTAAAAAAATATATATATTGTTAGTGAACTCGTGTAAAAGAGGGTATCATCGAACATCGTCTGTATATAAATAATCTGAACGTACTATATTAGTTTGGCAGTTTAAGTAACTTTACGAAAATGCCTTTAAGGTGTTTATCTGAAATGTATATTAAACAACTACTCCTTATCCAAGTTTCATGAATACGTATCCATCTACTAAATAAAGTAAGCCTTAGTGATAATATATTATAGTACATTTTCTCTTCAGCCTTAGTGATAAGAACAAGGAAAGACTTTGTTACATTGATAGACGATGTAAGTTGAGATGAGATCGTTAGAAACGAAAACTACCACATTTAAAAGGATATGCGGGCTGTACCCTTTTTAACGATATTGAAAATTGCAAGTAATATGACTATTGGATATAGTTAGCTAAAAATAGATCATATTTTCAAATATGTTCCAAAAAATATTTTGATCTTAAGCGTAGTAATGAAATTTTAGATAAGGTATATTTAGAAAAAAATATATTTATTAAAAAAAATATATTTTGAGGCCAGACGTGGCGCTGGGACACAAAGTGTGACTGTAAAACCGTCTGATTGTTGGATCGATCCCCACTTGAGGAGATGAAATATTTACTTAAATTTATATTTCCATTTCTTCGCTCTGGTGTCGAGGACAAGCGCGGCGTTGAGATCTGCCACTCAACACGCAATGCCTCCAGAATTCGGCAGAAAGCCCACTTTCTATCGAACTTTCTTTCTTTCTTTGTACCCCAGAACAGAGTGTTTTAACACTAGGTTCCCTCTGCCTACCGTGCAGTGTGAGGGATACAGCGTGAAGCTGATTTTTTTTAATGTATTTATTAGTTTCTTTGTAGAAATTAAGTATTTGATCATTGGATCCACTGAAACAACATTAAAATGTTGCTTTTATTTTAATTTTATTAATAAAAAACTAACAAAAAAATTGTTATTATTATACTACAAATACATTGTAAATACATATGTATGTGGACTAAAATATACCGTCATTAAAAAAGTAAATATATATTAACATTTATTTCTTAATTCAGAAAAGATAACGAGTTTAAATATATATACTATAATTAAACAGATTACAAGATTGGCGTCACTGTGTTGAAATTTACTTAAAATCAACGTTCTTCATGACCTAGTTGAAATTGTATCATTTATACTTATTTAATAAATATCTCATATATTTATAATCCTTTATATTACGTAAAAATCGATATTATCGTTAATTTTATTCTTGTGCATAGAAGTGACATGGTCTTGGTTGAGCCTCATAACCTGCTGATTAATGGTACTCAATAAAGTACTAGGGCATAAAATGCAGCAGATCTAATATTTACTTCACGCAAGGGGCGCTCAAATTCGAAACAATGTGTGTTAAGTGGTGGAGCACAACGCCGCACTTTGTCTTTCTAATACGGGTAAATTGTAATCACTTTAATATAACCATTTCCCTGAGCGGAGATCAAATCCACATGCATCTTTTTTAAACTGAATGTACACATGATTTAAAAAATAATAAGTATTTTTCAGGGAAGTTTAAGTTTTAAGTTTATAAAAACCAAAATATTTAACAAACAAAAATATAACCGTCGTGGAGTCCGTCGCGAGGCACAAGTGGCGTGTGATTGTAACCGCGACAGTACTGGACTCGATTCCCATTTGGGAGAATGAATTATTATTCATTTCTTCGTTCTAGTACAAAAGCAAAGCGTGGCGTTGAGTTCTGGGACTCAACACGCAATGAAGCAGAAAAAAAAAGAAAATATTACATAACTAGAACAATACACCAGCACAGTACTTACAATGAACGACGAGCATGACCCGCTTGCTGACGGAGGGGGGCACCCCGTTGCTCGCGATGCACAGGTACGCCCCCATGTGCAGGCGCGACACCTTCACTAAGTGCACCACGGCGCCGCTCACCGACGAGTCTAGATTAGCAAACTGTAATTATGCACTGGGGGATGAAATGTTTGATATTGTTAATGGTAACTTTTCATGTGGGGGCTAACTAGCTAAGTACTGGTTACTGTAGAAAATATATTGTGCGGCGTTGGATAGAAATATTGTTTTAACAGGCTTTTATTAGATCTAGCTGTGCTAAAGTACGTAAATTATGTATTAAAATCTAAAAAATTGTAATAATTCTATCTTCATGAAATTTGGCTGGTACTCGTATATGTATGTGGCTTAGGTGACAATACAATATAATAGTATCAACGAGCTGGTGTGATGGTGGAACCAGAACTTCAATATTGGTAATCTTCAGAGGATAACCATGGTAATAATAATCTTAGAGTTTAGGCTCATACAATTTGTAGCTCTGAACACATTCTGAACCAATTGTATCACATTGTGAAGTGTTTTTTTTATTTACATAATATTATAATATATGTATACATGTTTCGAAGGCAAAAAAATACTTGAATATTTGATTATATAGAATTTAATCCATTTAATTTAATTTATTTTTATGCTTATCTATTATTAGACTTAGAGCTACTATTAAGATATCTTAATAGTAGCTCTAAGTCTAATGTCCATCTGCCTCCAATAATTTTATTACAACTATGTCTTAATAATTTGACACACATAAAGTCAAATATGTTAAAAAACATAATTCATAGTATATTTTTCAGTTTCAGAAATCCTAAGCAGCTATTCGGGCTACGGAAATATAATGTGAAAATTTACATACACGTGTATATTTAGATATACCCGTTCATAAACATATCCATAAATTTTGTAGCATAATATTTCATTTACTTTGTAAATGCTATCCTTGAAAAATAAAAGCTCCCACGAGGTAAACAGGTAAAGTTCCCAGTTTACATGTTTTTATAAGAAGAAACGAATGTATGAAATATTTATTATAACACTTGAATTATTATTATTGCATACCTTCTCCTGGAGATAGCAAAATGATATGCTTTTGTCATAAAATTGAGTAAAAATATAGAATAAATTACTCTTACATGATTACATTTTGCGTGGACGTGTTGGTGGTACTTTATAATAAAAAATAGATAATAATTTCCTTTTTACACAACTTTGATCTATTCCTCAGATAATAATGATTTTAGCAAAATTGGAAATGGTAAGTAGAAATAATGTTTTAAATAAAAGTATATAACTGGATTAGTGGCATTCGTTTGTCATTTGACATAATTATTATATCAAACTACCGCTAACGATAATTAATTCAGATTTAATCAAAAAATACGCGTAAATATATCATCTTGACATTAAATGCCTAGCTGTGTTAAACCTCCAAAGTTGTGTGGGTTACCAAAAATACACAAAAAATGTACCTCTTCGTCCAATAGTCAGCCAAATCGATACGCTGATGTATAAACTGGCTCAACACGTCGCGAAGGTACTTTCTCGACTGTTTGGCTATATAACATCTTATGTCAGTGATTCTTATCATTTTGTTAGCGGACTGAAAGACCTTAAGCTAGCTAACAATGAAACCATGGTCAGTTTTGATGTCCAGTTGCTGTTCATCAATATATCCATTAAAGACTGCATCAGGATTGTTAACAGGACGCTAGAGGATAACAATATGTCTATAGAATATCTTGAACTTTTCGAACACTGCTTCACATTTGGATATCTTATATTCAATCTAGAATTTTATTAACAAATACATGGCATTATAACATATAGGTTTCGCTTATGTATATATATATATATATATATATATATATATATATATATATATATATATATANTATATATATATATATATATAGGACCTTGAGGAGTTGGCTCTTAGGTCTGCACCTTATCTATTATACCTAGGATATATATATAAGCGGTACGTAGATGACACTTCTACAATTTTACCTACGGACAATATTTATGTAGTCCTAAAACACTTTAATTGTATTAATGAAAACATTCAATTTAATACTGCAAATAATTCCTTAGCTTTTCTTGATATTTTAGTCATAAGAAATCTTAAAGGTCCAATAGACCCAGATAGGAAAGCCACGCACACCAATAGATACCTGAATGCTAATTCTCACCACCACCCTACACAGTTATCTACCGTTGGCAAAGAGCACATAGGGGACGATCTTCAATAGTTGAAGAATAATTTTCATCAAAACAATCTGCCAGTTCCCCGTCAATGTTGTCATCAAGTTTGATAAAGCCCAAATCCTTGCTAATGAAAACAGATATATTCCTAGAATGATCCGCGAGACTATTGAAATACAAAAACATCCTAATTTCAATAGAGAGGACGGTTGCAAACGTTCTACCACCTGGGACCCACTCATAAAATCCTGATAGAGTCAGCTCAATCTATAAGAATCCACGGCAGTACGTGAGGCAATTAAGAAACCGTTGGCGGTAGTTTGATATAATAATTATGTCAACTGACAGACGTACAAACCTTAACACGGAAAAAGTTCGAAGCGTCGAGTTTCCAAAATTAATAATAATCGTGAAAATCAAAGGAATTAAAAATAATGTTTTTAAACATTTCCTCAATAACTGCAATAAAAGTACGCCTTTTATTCTCATTTTGCATCGTCAAATTAATTATCGTTTCCCCCAAAAATAAATAGTGAAATTTTTAGTGACGTGCGTACCCACAGAACATAAAATATACTTTTGAAGAAAACCTAGGGTGCCGAATTCTGGAGGCATTGCGTGTTGAGTGGCGTAACTCAACGCTGCGCTTTGCCTCAACACTAGAGCGACATGTTGAGGCAAACGGCATCGAATCCACAACCTGTTGCGTCACCAGTCACATTTTGTTTCCCATATTATCGTTTAATAGCATAATTTAATGTGACCAATAATTACATCTAAAATCGTACTTTCCGTTTGAGAAAATAAAACTCCATATTGAATAAAAAGTGGCAGCGGCTTTCTATTTCACATTACTGTGAGATTGAAAGTGGTAGACTTTGTGGTTTGCATGTTGCATGCTTTGAAGTTGATGTTACGTCTACTCTTTCCACATAAAACACTATTTCTAATATATCACATATTCTACTACAGTTATTAATTTAATGCGAGCAGTACATTTGGAATATTTATAACTTTTCATTTAAATGTATTTAAATGGAGATGTAAAGGAGTTTTATTCTTTTAAGTTGCATTAAAAATTAAAAGCCAACATTAAATGCTCACTCACTGCATATATATTTCATTTAATTCATTAAAATATTTTGTTACAGTAGTAGATACGTTTTTTATTATTTATATTCTGTTGTGCCATAGATGTAATATAGAACCATAGAAGATATTAAATAATAATATTATACGAATACCTATATATATCTTACTTTGTGTGTCACTGAAGTTTGATGTAGGTAATAAGTCCCCAGCCTCCTTCCTCCACACAACTGTTGGAGTCGGCACCCCGTGGGCTGCGCAACGGAGTGATACATTAGCACCCTCTCTTGCCACTTGATCGCTACTCGTCGGGTAGTCCAAGATATCGGGAGGAACTAGATGAAAATATTAATATGTGGTTTAGTAAGCAATAAATATGAATTATTCTTTTATTTTCTTCGGGGTTCACGCTTTATCCCATATGTGGAGTGATTGCATATTGTTAAGACACTCCGCTCGCAACATTACGCTGAAATCTATGGGCATTACATGTTGAGTGACGGAAGTCAACGCCGCGCTTTGCCTTGACACTAGAGCAAACGAAATGAAAATATTAAATATATATATATCATTTTGTCGAGTGGGAATCGAACAATGTGTCGCGTTTACATTCACGCGCTTGCGCCCCTGCGCGATGAAAAGCTTTATATAATGTAAAAAATATATTACCAGAAATATAAAAAAATGTACCTATATAAATATATAATTTAAAAATGTTAATTCAAAATTTACATTGTTCATCATTTTTATTATTTTATATTGTGTATTTTGCAACACAAAAACAATAAATAAATAAAATAAATCAGCTTCACGTGTATCCCGCATATAGCAGGGTAGGCAGAGGAAACTTAGTGTTAAGACACTCTGTTCCCCACTTTCTGCCGAATTCTGGAGGCATTGCGTGTTGAGTGGCAGAATTCAACGCCGCGCTTAACCTCGACACCAGAGCGAAGAAATAGAAATATAAATTTAAGTAAATATTTCATCTCCTCGAGTGGGGATAGAACCCACAGTCGATTTTACAGTCACACCTCATGCCGCTGCGCCACGACTGGCCTCACAAAAACAATAACCTGTTTTATATTGTATAGATATGAAATAATACATTTTATAATAACAGTATATACTAAGCTAAATCTGGAGATTAGGTTACTACATATACGCGAATATCAATACCCCGTATATACAAATGTAGGAGTAGGTCCTGATTCCCAGTCGGAAATTACACTAAAACGCCCAAAGTAGACTCCACATACTTACTCGCCTACCTAATCCACGTAAAAGCATTCGTATAAATATAGTTCACAGTGTGTTTTGTTCGCTTATCACAGCTGCGACTTATTACAGCAATTACGCGTCGTTGCCCGGGAGACCACGACACGCACTCGCGCTATTATTATTAGTTCCGATGGACGAAACTTGTTGTGTTTCGTTTTTATACTTTAATATATTATGAATTGTAGTTATGTAGGAGACCAACATGGCACAGGGGCACAAGGGCGACTGGAACGCGACGGTTGTGGGTTCGATCCCTAATCTGGGGATTTAATTATTATTTATAGATATTTTCATTTCTTCGCTCTACGTGTCTTAACACTAAGTTTCCTCTACTATCCTGCTATACGCGGGATACAGCGTGAAGCTGGTTATCTTAAGTACTTGTCAATGTTATATATTTGAAATATAAGCTTATTGTATGTGGTATATTATATACGAAACAAATACTGTTTTATATCTTTATAGCCTCATAGATTACATTTTACCACAAATAGATATCATTATTGAGTTGATTCTTTGTGGTGATACTTTGACGTTAACTATAATTAAATACAATACATGCATTTAATATAATATCTAACATCAAACCGACTTCAAAAAGAGGGGGTTATCGATTTAACTGTAAGTATTTTTTTTGGTTCTATATAAATTTTATGATAATTGGTTCTGTAATTAAAAAATCAACTATAAATGTTCACATACGTTCATATTTATATTGTTTGTGTTTTTATTAAGTCGTATTATTTATTTAGGCGTATTAATGTATCGGTAGATTTAGTTAACTAATTATAGTTAGTACCTATACGAAAAAAAATATCCAAGTAACTAAAGAAAGTATCTAGTTATACGAACCGTCTTAATATTTGAACCTACTAATATCTAAATGATAAGTGAGACCTACGTTTCAGTAATGAATGAGAAGGTATTTTATTAACTATACATAAATGCACAAATTAAATTTAAAAACTAAGAATATATTATAGATAATAAATGTTTAATTACTTTAAAATAAAGACAACTAAAAACAAACTAATGAAATTATTTATAGTTTTATACCTACCTATTATTCAAAATATGTTATTTTTGGAGTCGGTGCCAGGTAGGTCAAAAATAACATTAATAGAAAGATTCTAAATATATGAAATAAAAATTAAACACAAATATATTATTTAATCTTACTGGTCAAAAGTGTGTTTCGTTGTAACGCTACTCCTCCTAGACCGTTAAACCTACAGCTCTGAAATTTTGCAGGAACGCTGTGGACGACGCGGTGATCCCAGCGAAGTAGTTTGGTGACAATTGTAGTTGTAGTTTTTGAGTAAATGGTCAAAATGTGTTCCATAGAGTTAAGCTGTGGAACGTTTGGAAATTCACGCGCACAGATTGAACTACTACTGACTAACCTAACCCAGCGAGTGCGGACAAAACAGAAAATTCCGCAAAATTTTGCGCAACATAGCTTCGCTCTCCACCCGCCGTGCACAGCACGTGGCGGATCCTAGTATCTTATACCAGTTTGGTATCAACACAAAAATAAAAATTTTAATTAGTAAATACTAAATAGGTAGTATAACTATTAGTAATTCTATTATTTATTCTTTAATTATAGTTAATTTAAAGTAATTAAAATGTTATTTCCTATTTTTAACCTTTTTTTAAGTGTTATTTCGTACTTAGGAATGACAAATACTTATTAAGAAAACATATAAAAATTTGAACGTAGCGGGATTTGAACGTACTGCGATTTTTTCCAAATTTTTATATTATACGTTTTCTTAATATTTTTCTTTCCTAAGTGTGGAATAATATTTTAAAAAATGTTAAAAATATTAAAAAAATATTATTCTTTTTTGCCAAACGATAACTCTAAGTAATTATCTTTGGGTAGCGGAAATTTGTAAAATAATTTCGACGTAGCTCGATGAGAATATACATATGGCTTAGTTGGTCATTGTATTTATAAAATAAAATTAAAACAAATAAATTACCTTCACGGTGTATCCCACCCAGGTGGGTAGAAAGAGGGAACCTATTATTAAGACACTCTATTTTTCGCCGAATTTCGTATTAAGTGGCGGAACTTAACTCGACTCGTCGCTTGCCTCGACACCAGAGCGAAGAAAATGAAAATATGAATTTAAATAAACATTTCATGTCCTCGAGTGGGGATCGAACCCACAACCAGTCGAATTTACATTCACACACTTGTGCCTCTGCGCTACGACTGGCCTCTTTATATTTACGCAGAGCTGAAAACAGTTTGACATTACAACAAGTCTTATTCTCATAAAAGTCGGCGGTAGTTTCCATCACTATTTAACTTTTGCCATTTTCCGCTTGTGGCATAATTTCAATTTATAGTTTCATAAAACCACAATATGAAGCTCCACGGTCTCGTCTAATGCATTATATAAAATGTCCTAATGTCGAGTAGTAATTAATTAGAACGTTTAATTATGAATTGTATACAAATGTAAAATTATTATCTTAAAAGCAAATCGATCTAAAATTTAACTTTTTCGATTTTTCACAATGAAAATAAAATTATATAGTTTTTTTAGCTTGACGCTGTATGACGTGCGTAGCAGGGAAGAATAGGCAACCTAGAGTTTCTTAACTCCGTTCTCCACCTTCCGCCGAATAATGGAGGCGTTGTGTTGAGTGGCGGAACTAGAACTTTTCGTCGAGTGCACACCCACAACCAACACCAACCCCCAACCTTTCGCATTTACAGTCAAACGCTTGCACCACTGCGCCACGACTGGCCTCTATAATATGATTTGCAAACTACATTTGCCTTAGTAAGTCAAAACAAACATTAATAAACAAAACTACTAAACATATTATATTAAGCAACATTATAGCACTGTCGACAGAAAACATGAAAATTTAATCTTACATGGTTCATACTGAAACTATTCTCTATTGGATTTTCAATTTATTATTACACCTACATACACGCTGTAGAATGCATACTTTATATCTGCGGTTGGAGCACGGAAATTGAAATATGTCTATCAATACACGTTGGAGGGAATTGCTAGGACTTGCATTCTAGGATATAGAAATTTATGAAGACAGAAAACGTATGACAAATTTTTGTATTTGCACATATTTTGATATATTCTGACACGTGTTTGAAAACAATTCAATGAAATATTCTATAGTGGTGAATTTTAAGTCAGAAAATATAATGTTCGTTGCAGATCATTTATTCTTTTACTAAATTGTTGAATATTAAATATCTTTTCTTAAGAGGCCGGTCGTGGCGCAGCGGCACGAGGTTTGATTGCAAAACCGACTGGTTGTGGGTACGATCGCCACTCGAGGAGATGAAATATTTACTTAAATTTATATTTCCATTTCTTCGCTCTGGTGTCGAGGTTAAGCGCGGCGTTGAGTTCTGCCACTCAACACGCAATGCCTCCAGAATTCGGCAGAAAGTTCGGGGAATGGAGTATCTTAACACTAGGTTCCCTCTGCCTACCCTGCTGTGTGCGGGATACAGCGTGAAGCTAATTTATTTTTATTTTTCTTAAAAAACTGGTATAAGTAAATCTAAATTTAGCCTAAAGCTAGCAAGCTAGCTTCTAATTGGAAAGTTTATATTTGTAACTAAAAGCAAAATTACAAAAAAATAATTACATATATAATTGGACATAGCCAAATGTAACAACATAAATAAAAATAAATGTTATATTTTTACTTGATAAGAGGCCAATCAGGGGCACAAGCTGTGACTGTAAATGCGACTGGTTGTGGGTTCGATCGCTACTCAAGGAAATAAAATATTTATTTAAATTTATATTTTCAGTTCTTCGCTCTGGTATCGAGGCAAAGCGCGGCGTTGAGTTCCGCCACTCAACACCTATTGCCTCCAAAATTTTGGCGGTAAGTGAGGAACGGAGTGTCTTAACACTAGGTTCCTTCTGCCTACCCTGCTGTGTGCGGGATACAGTGTGAATAATTTAAACAAATTAATTAGTATATTGACTGCTGAGATCGACACTTCATATATTGTGTTCAATAGGTATATAAATATATAAAATATTTCTCAGAAAAGTAGGAAAATATAGGATTTATAAGTCTAGGAAAATATTATTAGCCAGTAAATGGTTTCTGACAAGTCTTTTATATATTCCTTCTCTTTGACTTCAAATTTATATTTGTAAAAAAAGATTAATATATATTTTCAATCTTCATGATCTTTCTAATTAATAATAGTATAACATTCTATTTTGAGGCCAGCACTCGAAAAAATTAGGCATTTAATATTTTTATTTCTCAGCTCTAGTATTGAGGCAAAGCGCGGCGTTGAGTTACGCCGCTCAACACGGCGGAAAGTAGGGAGCGGAGTATCTTAACACTAGGCTCCCTCTACCTACCCTGTTACATGCGGAATACAGCTTGAAGCTTAAAAAAAAGTTAAGCTACCAATTTGAAATATATATACATATCGATCAATAGAATAAAGAAATACACACATACCTACAACATCTAAATACGCTGTCTGGCTCTTCATGGGGTCGGTGTTGAGCTGGCACATGTACCAGCCGCGGTCGGACTGGCGCACGTCATGTATGTGCAGGAACCACACCCGCCTGTCGCTGTGATTCACCGCGATACGGTGGTTCTTGGTGATCACGTGGGTGGCGATCGTCAAGATAGTCTGCGTGTCCACGCGTAACCACGCCACCTTGCGAGAGTTGCATTTTATAATTTTATTTTAGTTTTTTTGTTTTGAGGCCAGTCGTAGCGCAGAGGCACAAAGTGTGACTGTAAAACCGACTGGTTGTGGGTTCGATCCCCACTCGAGGAGATGAAATATTTACTTAAATTTATATTTCCAATCTTCGCTCTGGTGTCGAGGCAAAGCGCGGCGTTGAGTTCTGCCACTCAACACGCAATACCTCCAGAATCTGGCAGAAAGTGAGGAACGAAGTATCTTAACACTAGGTTCCCTCTGCCTACTCTGCTGTGTGCGGGATACAGAGTGAAGCTGATTTATTTTTATTTATTTATTTTAGATTTGGTAAACATTATACTCATAGGAATTTATAATATAACCAAAAATAATGTATTTAAGGCCATGTTATGGCTAAATAGCTTCATATATCCTCAACAACACTTTTATAGTGAAAAAATTGATAAAACAGGTAAGTGGTGGAACTACTAAACATATTTATAAGGATAACCGCAATAAACGGTTACATAGATAAATAATATAAAATAATATATGTACAAATATTATTTTTCTTATTTTTGCTTGTATTATTTTGTTACTTTTTCAGAAGCCCTTTTTAATCTGTGTTAAAATTATTTAAATTAGGTCTTCATTAACTTTTATTAACTTACTCCTGCTTCATTTGAATATACAATATTTAAAGAATATTAACTTACCTTAGATTGTAACTTTTTAAAGGAAAATATGCCTATAGGAGTAGGCATACAAATTAAAATATTATAATTTTCAGTTTTTATAATACAGTTTCTATTTTTGCATATATACATCCCTAGTCTAGTTAAAATACAAAAGAAGCGTAGAAAACACTCACTCTGTAATTGCCGAGGTCATTGACAACACACGTAAATACAGCTTCCCGTCCTAATGATACTGTCAGGTTGTTTAAGCTATCTTCAAAACGTGGCACTTCTGGAAAAGGACAATTTTGTTAAAGGAAATTCGCAATAACAATAATGATTCACATATAAAACAAACAATAGGTTCTCTTTTTTCCAAAATATTGTTGGCTAAAATGTGAGATTATGTACTTATATTATTAGAATTATTGAAATTATTTTACAGAATAAAATATAACTTCAAGAAACTTTAAAAAATATTGCGCCTCGAATATTTTATGTAATTATATTTTAAATTTAAATAAATAAATTAATTACACGTTGTAATCCCACATATGCAAAGGGTAAGCAAAGGGAACCTAATGTTAAGACTAAGTAGAAGTAGAATAAAATAGAGAGAACAAGTTGACGGACTTTCAAAATTAATTTTGCTTACACGACTAACAATTTACATAAAATATAGATATATGTACATAATCATATAAGTCTAAGTCGAGGTCAGTCGTGGCGCAGCGTCAAAGTGTGACTGTAAAACCGACTGATTGTGGGTTCGATCCCCACTCGAGGAAATGAAATATTCATTTAAATGTATATTTCCATTTCTTCGCTCTGGTGTCGAGGCAAAACGCGGCGTTGAGTTCTGCCACTCAACACGCAATGCCTCCAGAATTCAGTAGAAAGTGAGGAACGGAGTGTCTAAACACTAAGTTCCTTCTACCTACCCTGCTGTGTGTGGAATACAGCGTGAAACTGATTTATCAAATAAGTCTATAATATCTAAGAAGGTTTTAGCTAAAGTTCAAAACAATTTTTATTGTTAAAATATTTTGTTTTAATGTATAATAAAAATAGTTGTTATTCACATAAAATACAAATTTGACCTTAAAACAATCTAGTTTTATATTTGTCTTAATTAAGGATTATAAAGTTAATACGGATAAGTTAATGGCAACATTCACGGCAGGTGTTACCGAACTTATAGTAGTGATACATTTTAATTAATACTTTAGTAAATTGTAGTATTGGTATATATTGTCATATTTACTATCGTACCATTGTTTGAGAATAATATTGAAAAGTTTTATTTTGTCAGGTTTACACTGTATCCCGCATGGAGCAGGGTAGGCAAATAGAATCTAGTGTTAAAACACTCTGTTCCCCATTTTCCGTCGCATTCTGGACGCATTGCGTGTTGAGTGGCGATACTCAACTCCGTGTTTCCGCCTCGGCACCACAGTGAAGCAATGAAAATCTCTATATATAATAAGACAGTAAAAATATTTTGTCTGTACATTTAGTAATTTTGACTGAAATGGATAGAAGGACACTTAAAAGAAATAATAGAAAGCAAAAAGANTTATATGACTGTTGATAAAAATATATATTTTTGAAGCATTATTATACAATATTATAAACAAAAAAGTAAACAAAATCGAATTGTTAGTGGAGATTACCTTCATAAATCATAACAGTTAAGTTTAAATCGTAATTAATTCAACACAGACATAAAGAACAATTTGATCTTCAAAGAGATATCAAGTAAATACATAGATTTTTTGGTTCGTTCGTTCGTTTGAAATAAATCTATATAAAATGCCTAAAACCATCCTTTCAACATGTATTCTGTAATAATTACATATTGACCAATTGTACATTTAGCTAATAATATGTGTAAATAATTTAAAAACTGTACAGGAGTTAATATGCAAACATTATAGTTATTTTACAAAGAATATTATGAATCCTTACCCAAATCAATAATTTAACATTTAAGGCTGTTTCTGAAGCAGTACATTAAATTATTAAGTGACATCAGCACATTTAACAGAGCTTTAAAAAACATAACATAGGTAAAAAGAACGTAATGTTACAAAAATATATACATATAATAAATAATTAGCTTTATGTATATTTTATGAATATCAAATATCAACATTGGTCGTATTTTTTAGTTCGAAATAATCAAAAATTCTTATAGAAATTACGATAATGTCGTAAAAAAATATTAGAAGACATTATAGTTGTCAATAAATTCTGCTTATTAAATCAATAATCATGTATTTTAAGCGGGCGAAGCTGTGGGCGGGCCGCTAGTATTCAATATTTCATTTCCTCGAGTGGAAATCGAACTAACAACCAGTCGCGTTTACAGCCACACGTTTATGTCCCGCCGCGACTGGCTTCAATATTGAAAAGTTTCAAGTCAATATAGTATGTATTAAAATAAATGTGCCATAAGAGGTTCATTTATTCTTATTCTTATATCTTTTGTATTTACTTATATTTTACCTATATTCTATATAGGTAAAAAAAGAGTATAAACAATATAACTAGCAACATTAAGATATTTATGAAACTTATGTAAATTCGGATCGAAAATAATTAAAAAGTATAATAATTATGTACGAAATGCATTTCACTGGACTTTATTACGAATTATTATTAACTGGAGCATTTTAATTGATTACTGATTGGAAATGTAAAGTAACATACATTTTAAGAGTTATTTATACTTTACAAGATAAAAAATCTTTAGTCTATATTTTTTTCTCATTATAATCCTATGAAGTTTAAAAACATTTCTCATAAATCATAGTTATCACTTGAAATTAGAAGTTGACCTGATTCAGAATAATATATAGGTTTTTTTAGCTTCACGCTGTATCCCGCTCATAGCAACGCAGGCAGAGGGAACAGCTTCATTACGACAGCGATGAAAAGAAAATATTATATACTTATTAAAAATTTCCTAAGTTATTCCACATACCACTTAAAAAATGTTAAAAATATTATAATATTTAATTGCCTTGAGTGGAAATAGAATCTACAATCTGTAGTAATTACAGGCGCATGCTTGTGCCCCTGCGCCACGACCTAATAAAAACGAGCTGGCCTCTTAAATACAGTTGGGACTAGGACTAGGTTATACGGAAATAATATACGGCTATTTTACTGATCGTTAAATTACTTATTGTTAATGTGTTACACTATCATCAAAAGAATTGAAATTTAAAAAGTATTTTTCGATATTGGGTTTTGTAGCCCTCTTTTAAATTATTTTCAATCTATAGTTATGGGATACACCTACTATTTGAATTTCAAAATTTTTTTTAGCTTTGCGCTGTATCCAACAGCAGAGTAAGCAGAAGGAACCTAGTATTAAGATACTTCGTTTCCCACTTTTCGCAGAATTTTTTAAGGATTACTTATTGAGTGGTGGAGCTCAACGCTTTTTTGCATTGCTATCAGAGTAAAAAAATAAAATATTCATAAATAATAATTCATTCCTTCGAGCGGGAATTGAACCTATAAATGTCGCGTTGACAGCCTGAGGCCAGTCGTGGTGCAGGGGCACAAAGTGTGACTGTAAAACCGACTGGTTATGGGTTCGATCCCCACTCGAGGAGATTAAATATTTACTTACATTTATATTTCCATTTCTTCGCTCTGGTGTCGAGGCAAAGCGCGGTGTTGAGTTCTGCCACTTAACACGCAATGCCTCCAAAATACGGCAGAAAGTGGGGAACGAAGTGTCTTAACAGTATGTTTCCTCTGCCTACCCTGCTGTGTGCGGGATACAGCGTGAAGCTGATTTTATTTTTGATTTAAATGTCGCGTTTATAGACGTCTTCATATATAAAACATTATAAAATCTTTAAAGTTTCATTTGATCACGTCAACATAATCTAAACTAGCTAGTTTAAAACTGTGTGTTTAATCTTATAATTTCTTTCCGCTTACATAGCACGACAAACAATAAAACAAAATTTCGTGTTTGTATTGTTCCAACTTTAATTATACTTATTTAAATTATTTTCTCCCACACAATAGGGCCTGCATTTTTATGTTGCCTAATCACAATGCCTTTGGAAAATTTTATCCTTTTCAAAACGTTGTCTTTGTTCCTCAAAGTTTGTTAAGTGCTTTAGCATTATATTGAATGTAGATAATTTTGTTAATTATTCTAATAAATTAATAGTTTTTATATATTCATATGAATATTGTTCAATTTAAAAATTGAACAAATTGAACGCGTTTTGATACAGAAATCCTAGTAATATGAGAAAGTTTGTGAGGATGAATGTTTGTCCACTTTCACACAAAAACTACTAAACAGATATAAATAAAAAAACTTATTAAAAAACTTTACAGCAATATAGTTTATATACAAAAATAACATATAGGCTACATTTCTTGTAAAGATTTTGTATATTTTGATAATAATAACAACAACAACTTAACAACATTAAACGGGCGAAGCCGCGTTCGGGTCGCTAGTATATCCACTATAAATTACAAATTCTCCATAGTTATAACACGTAAAATAAACTTTACTGTTGCTGGCTGTTGTTTTCTCACACGAACTGCCCTAAGTATTTATATGCCTAGAGTAAATTTGCTTGTGGGACGCAATATCTAAGAGAACGGGCCTCAGGGAGCTATCTTGTTTTATTTACGCGTCTGAACCGATAATGAACGTTTTTTCTACTATCATTTTGTGAAGCCAATACACTAAAGGTGTAGTATAGTTAGTAGCTTCTCTTATGTCTCTGTTTGGCACTCAAACTTTATTACCGAATGCTGTTCAACCATGCATAAATATTTCAAAAGAATCCAAAATAAAATATAGCTTAAGTGAATGTAGTAGAGTTTAAAATACGACTTAGAGACCCAAAGAAAAAGAGAGATTAAGCACAATAAAACAATATATGGCTGTATTTATTGGCAATATAGTGTTTGGGTTATATTTATGATCGTGGATAGCAGTGATTGTGCGTACAAAGTAAATATTTTTTTATAAAAAAAAATATTTCAATTATTCTCTTTATAAGTAATAAAGAGAATAATAAGTGGGGAACGAATTGTCTTAACACTAGGTTCCCTCTGCCTACTCTGCTGTGTGCGGGATACAGCGTGAAACTAAAGCTGAAGCTGATAGTTTTATTAAACGGTAACAGTAAATAATAATAGTAAAAGAAAACGCATTATAAATGATTTATGATAACTATTATTTCGACTATTTTTGTATAATAGGCGCCACAAAATATTATGAATTTTATCTTTTTACGGGTACACGTAAGGTAGGGTTTGGGGTTTTTATGATGATATTATGCAAGAACATGTTTATTTATTATGTTATGATAACATATTATTATTTTAAATTTGCTAGGAAAATAAGTATTTTTGTAATCAAGTTTAATAAACACGTTATTTCTTATTTAGAAACATATAAACTTTTTAATTTATACATGAAAGTTAAGTACACATTGGTCTTATACTAGCATCGGACCGCAGTGGCACAGTATGTGAGTGTAAATGTTACCATTGTAGGTTTGATTCCCACTTGGGGGAATGGATTATGTAATATTTTATCTCGCTTTAGTAACAAGACAAAGAGCGGCGTATAGCGTAAAAAAAGACATAAATTTCGAAGTTCAATAAAAACTACATGGCTTCACGTTAATTTTTTTACATATTTATAGATATATGTAGTGTGTGATTATCAAATTTGAAAATGCTAAAATCAATGCGAAATACCAATTGAAAATCGTAATTTCATATCAAAAGTACTTAACAACCAACATTCAAAGTGTCAAAACGAATAAATTGTTCATTTATTTAGTAAAACGTAATTTAAGAATATTATTTTGGAATAAGCGACGGCAGAGACTCACCAGTTAACTAAATGTTCTGTGGAAGATGTCTAGCCAGCAAGATAACTGTCAGACTTGTCTCAGTTTGGTCTTAAACTATTATGATTCAAACAGATTTATTATGCAGTTTATTTAGAGTAATAGAATGCATTTATCACAGTTATATTTTTTATTTTTAGATTATGAAATGATATATATTGAGTAAAAAATTTTTTCAGAAATATTTTGCTGATAATATTTTTTTAAATATTTCTGTTAAATTTTGGTTATGGCCAAGCGTGTCATGATGACTTTAGTATATACCATTTTATAGTGAGAGACAGCTAAAAGACGCGTTTCAGTAGATATCCAATCATTAAAAAGAGTGACAGTATGCTCAGCTGGTTTCGGCACGTCGAACGAATGAGTGATGAAAGAATAGCAAAAAAGATTTATGATTGAAAAGTGAGTGGTAAGAGAAATGGGGGGAGACCGGTTGACCTTCGAAAACACAGTATCGAAGATACTGGTGGAAGGTCACGAAAAAAGCATGAGGACCCCCCGGAGGGCATGTATGAAGAGGTTGATGACAGTAGACGAGGCGAAAGAGGTATGTAGAGACCGTAGCGTTTGGCGTTCTCTCTGACTACCCCGCTAGGGATAAAGCGAGAACCTGTGCTATTAAAAAATAAGTGAAAAATTCCTTTTTCTGTATTTCTTCATATACAACGAGGACAATTAAATACTACAAAAAAATATGTAAGTGCGTATAATATTTCAATAACTTTAAACTTTAAGCTAGAGACACAAACTTTGGGGCAATAAATTTTAAATAAAAATGTTAAAGCTAAAAACTTTATCCTCAAAAAGCTTTAAGTTCCAACAAAATAAATCAAGCCTTTTAAAGGCACAGTCGGCCGCTCCTATATTAATATAATAATATATCTTGCGGTCTATAATAGTAAATACATTTTACTCATCACCCAGACAGTGGCTTAACCCAGACGTAAATCTAATATATATTTTTATTTAATATTTCATATCATTACATCTGAATCTCTTTAACAATAATTTATCTTTCGTGATTTATGACAGCGAAGACATCACTTAATATAAATTTACGGCCATATCTTTCAAACAGAGATTGCTCAATTTACTTGTTACGTGACTTAGCGGTACAGTATATTGGCGTTATCTTCCCTATAGTCAACATAGAGTACAAGATAAGGCTTTTAAGCAGTAAGTTGTTTCAAAGTTGATGCATATAAATATTTGCGTATCACACGGCCGTGCGCCTTCCTCGCGTCGCACTTTATAAAGCACGGCGTCACGCAATCTCCCAATTGTAAATGTGAGTTTATTCCACTTTAAATAGCCTTAGCGTGGATCGATGGTCGCTTTGCAAATTAAAGTTAAACGTCTTGGTCTAGATTTTATTATATTTTGAATATCGATATCAACATGTTGAGGCCAGTCGTGGTGCTGGGGCACAAATATGCGTCTGGTTGTGGGTTCGATTCCCACTCGAGTAATAAATAATTGGTATTTTCGTTTCTTCCACTGATAACAAGGCAAAAGTGCGGCGTTGACTTGTGCTACTCAGCACGCCTTTAGAAAATAGAGAACGAAAGTGTCTTAATAGGAACGGAGTTTACACTAGGTTCCCAGGTTCCCTCTGCCGACTCTGCTATTTATAGGATACATACAACGTGAGGCTAAAAAAAATCAACAGTAACAACTTTGTCAGCACAAAATGAAAACCATTTAAGACCATTTAGTTTTTGTTAAAGATCAAACAGTTATTATAACAATTTATTGTTGTTCTTATTTTTATTTTTCGCCGTAAACATACTTGAACAGAGCCAGATGAAATTATCAAACGCTTAAGTTTGCTGATAAGAGCCGTTACGAATTTTAAAATATTGTAAGTACCTAACAAATTTGCGAACGATCGGCGGGATTCGACAACTTCCCTTCAAGTTGGTTGTAAGTTTTGGGAAGTTTCCAGCCGTGTTTCCAAACGTTATCGTCCGTGGAAGTAACAAGCCGAGATAAATGAAGTTTGGTTGCTCTTAATTTAATGGCTGGTGGGAACTTGGCGGACGTGATCGGATGGCAGACTTTCTAAACCGTTTATTGTTCAATTATTTATAGCTATTTGCTTGTTCTCTTTCTCTTGCTGTTTTCCTAGAGACTCTTTTTGTTCCCAAAGACAGACTCTCCCTCTTTAGATAGTTATACATGAAAATATATTAGTTGATAATATTTAGTAATAGTAAAAAAAATCGGCCAAATGCGATTTGGAATCTCTCACCGTGGACTCCAAACCAATTTCAGGATTATAGATTGACGTGAATGTGATTTATAAAAGTTGATAATAACAGTGCACTACAAAATTTGTAATTGTTTTTTTTTATGAAGTATCTATAAATTCTCACTGTGAGACACTCATACTGTGAGTTCTCACTTCGTGCCAATTTCCATAACTGCAGGTCTGCGGGAAATTCCTTATAGATTTCGATTATGTGGAGGATTTCATACAAAATGCAGCAAAAATGATTAATAAATTATTATATCTTTTGATTACGTTGAGTTAGAAGCTTGAATTAGTATGTACTTCAAGTTAGCGTAGACTTAGAAATCTTATTTTAATTTCAGCTTGATACTTTTACGCGATCTCGAAATAAAGGGTCTTGACAAACAGACAGACATATAATAAAATGATCCTTTAAGTGTCACTCTTTTTCCAGCTAAGGAACCATAATAATGTTAAGTAAAAATCTATGAAATTTAAATCGTTCTTTAATAAATCAATAAACACTTTTCAATATTCAACAAAAGAAGAATTTATTGTTTGACTATTTGAGACCAGGTCAGTCGTTTTTAATTAGAGTACATCTTATAGCTTAGTAAATCTGTTAATCCGTTGTTAGCAGCTATTTTTTAGACAAACTGCCAGTGCTTTGATCTAATGCGCCTGTGTCCGAGATGGCCAGAGTGCATCTCACCTTTTAAATATTTTTCTTCAAAATATAAGCATTAATTCTATGTAGAATTAATTCAACAAAGTGACGCGACATTTCATGATAAAAATTTTAAATGTTTCATTTCCTCGAGTGGAAATCGAACGCACAACCTGTTGCGTTTACATTCGCTGGAACATTTCCAATACGTAGTACAGACGAGGTCTCTTTTATAAATTTCATAAAATATTAATGAATATAATATATTTACATAATAGAAAATAAGCTATTTTTAAAAGACAGGCTAGTTACAGTAAAATGAGAAGATAACAAGTACTGGATAAAACATTATAACCTTGACAATTACTTTTAATCATATACAACAGAATTTAATTAAAATAATCAATAACATAACAACACAATAATAAATACAAATGCAAGTAATACATTTTTTATAGTGTCGCTCGCTGTATCCCGCACACAGCTGGTTAGTCAGAGGGAAATAGTGTTAAGACACTCCGTTCCCTTTTTTTTCGCCGAATTCTGGATTTAGTGTTGAGCGGCGGAACTCATCGTCACACTTTGCCTCAACACCAGAACGAAGAAAATGGAAATATTTAATTTCCTCGAATGGGAATCGATGCACAACCTTTACCACAATTTATCAACTTTTATAAATTTATTTTTATGTAAAAAACTAAAGCTTTAAGATTTGTTTAAAACTTGTATAATATCGATCAAGTGGTTGTTCAGCTGAAGTTTCAAGTAAAAGGTTTTATTGTTACTGCATTCAGTCGTTTCAATATTCATAAATATTTTATTAATATTCATTTTTTTGTTTTTCGATATTACAATTTTTAAAAAATATACCACAAAATAACTAGTAGGATCTTGATGCTTATTCGAATATCAAATTTTGAATTTTTTTTAAATGTAGGGTAGTAGTTTTTTTGATTTTTGTAGGGTAGTCAAAGAAAAAGTAGCGAGGGGCCAAACTACATTCTATTTTTAAACATGGCTTTCTGGACGGTTGCATTTCCTCTGATTCGTAGTTGTAACATATAACATTCATTATATATTCGAATGGCGTAAGCGCCATTTTCTTGTGTAGGTATACTTTTTAGTCTTTTATTTTTTTTAATTTGTCTAAATCACAAAGGTATAACTATAACTCGACGAATGTTAGTTCGATCGCCACTCGAGGGAATGAATTATTATTTATTAGTATTTTTTTTTTTCACTCTGGCACTAAGGCAAAGGCTCGATGTTGATTTCCGCCACTTAACACGAACATGCCTCAAAAAATTCCGCGAAAAGTGGGGAACGGAGTGTCTAAACACTCGGTTCACTCTGCCTACCATGTTGTACGCAGGATACAGCGTGAAGCTGATTAGATTTGATTTTGATTTAAGTATCGTAAGAACTTAATGAAATTACCGAGGCAACAATACCATACAAAAAAAAAATAGTTTGCGACATAAAAAAAAAGAAAATATTTTTTATTATATATACATACCAACAAACCAAAATTTATGTATATATATGTGATTATTTTTATAAGCTGTGTAAAAATCTTGTATCACAAACAAAAGAAATCAATTTATTCCTAACTCCCACCGTGTAATAGGTTTTATTTGGGTTGCGTGTTAATTCCCCTTCAGATACGATCGGCTCTACTTGATTAATCGAGACTATGTTTTCCTTAGACAAGGACCTTACTTAGAAGTGTACTACGTATAGAATTTATTTTGGTATTCTATCGATTAGAATATTTTGAAAATGATAATATTTTATTAATAAATTGAGGCCAGTCGTGGCGCAGCGGCACGAGGTGTGACTTTAAAACCGACTGGTTGTGGGTATCGAACCCACAACCAGTCGGTTTTACACCCCACTCGAGGAGATGAAATATTTACTTAAATTTATATTACCATTTTTTCGCTCTAGTGTCGAGGTTAAGCGAGGCGTTGAGTTCTGCCACTCAACACGTAATGCCTCCAGAATTCGACAGAAAGTGGGGAACAGAATGTCTTAACACTAGGTTCCCTCTGCCTACCCTGCTGTGTGCGGGATACAGCGTGAAGCTGATTTGATAATATTTTAGCATTATAATATTTTGAAAACTCTATAATTTTTATATTTTAGTAATTATTAATTTATTCTGTCATACCAGATGTGATGGCGACAGCTAGACCTATTTAACCACTGCATTAGTTATTAAATTAATACAATTGAATCACTTATAATCCAGTTATTTAAGTTAAAAAGTATATAAAAGAAATATTTAAGTTGTGGGTTCGATCCAAACTCGAGAAAATGAAATATTTATTTATATTTATATTTTTATTTCTCTGCTTTGTTGTTGCGAGAAAGCGCGGCGTAGAGTTCTGCCACTCAACACACATTGCCTCCAAAATACGGCAGTAAGTAGAGAACGGAGTGTCTTAGCACTAGGATCCTTCTACCTACACTGCTGTGTGCGGGATACATCGTGGAGCTGATTTAATTTAACTTCACATTAATGAAATATATATTTATTAATTGCCAATTCACAAAACACAAAACCTAACCTAGTTTCAAAATAGACTCTCATTTTAGCTGACCAAAAAATTTTATTTATAGATAGATTTTCCTCTCGATATCTATTCTCACATAGTTTTGATCTGAGATATTTCAGTTGCGGGATTTTCCAAATTGGCAGTGTAAGCGAGACAAGCTTGACGCCGCTAAGCTGGCTTAGTTCAACTTACGTTATAACAACAGTACATGTGTTGCTAGTGAATTATTGTTGTCTGATATGTTCTTGCTGTTCATTTGGGATTAGTAAGAATATATCGCAAAATAAATAGATATTTGAGGCCAGTCGTGGCGCAGGGGCACAAAGTGTGACTGTTAAATTGACTGATTGTGGGTTCGATCACCACTCGAGAAGATGAAATATTTATTTAAATTTATATTTCCATTTCTTCGTTCTGGTGTCGAGGCAAAGCGCGGAGTTGAGTTCCGCCACTCAATACACAATGCCTTCAGTATATGGCGGAAAGCGGGGAACGGAGTGTCTTAGCACTAGGTTTCCTCTGCGTGAAGTTGATTTATTTGATTTTATTTAAATATATGTCCATTAATTAATTATATATAGTTTATTTGAAAAAAAAGGTTTATATTTATATAATAGAGGCAATCGTAGGGAGAGTAGAGGGTTCGATTCTTATTCATGACTCATTCTGCATCCATAATTCTACACTGTCTTGTTAGATGAAACGCTAATAAGACAATGCAGAATCAGTAATAAAACTATTATATGCAGTTAATTCCGTTGCTCAACATGCAGTTACGAATTCCGGTGAAAAGTGAGGAGAGAAGTGTCTTGATATTAAATTCTCTCTACCGACTTTACCTACTTATAATGGAAAAAACGTGGAGGTGTACAAAATCTCTTGAAATGTAGCATTACTTATTGAAAAGATACAGGCCCGATTTTTTTACCTTAATAAATTATTTTTTACTATATTTTTTGTTTTAATTAATTATAATGTCAACTACTATTTCTTTGCTATACGTGGACTTATATTATAAAACAATTTCAGTTAATATAACGTATTATTAAGTAAATTACTCGAATAAGCAAAAATACTTGAAAAATAAGCTTGTTTTTTGGTATACTTTTTCGATTGTTTATTTCTGAATATAATCAAAAGTTTTAAACTTAAAAGCTTCAAAAGCCAGTGGTGTGTTTATTTAAAATAACAAATAGTAAAACCAATTACATGAACACTTCTCGTTTGTGTACAATTTCCAAAGCATAGATACATTAGCCAAGCTTAGTTAATTGCAAATAGAACAGGATTAAATAACCCCAAAGCGTACTTATCATAATTGAATATATTAAATCGTATAATTGAATATATTAAATCGTATAATACTGTGGCCATAGTGGCGCAGTGGAGCAGTCCGACTGTAAACGCGATGCTGTTGATGCGGGTTCGATTATAGTTCAGAGTATTTATGTATTTTCATTTCTTCCTTTTATTGTAAATAAAAAAAATCAGCTTTACACTAAGTTCCCTCTGAAGTGAACCTGCCTTTTATATATTTAAGTTACTTAGAAAATTATAGAAACAAATAAATATTACTAGGTTTATTTAATTTTTTTATTTATCCGCATATATCTATTTAATATTCATTTATACCTTATATTATACTACTAAATGTTTTATTTCTTACCGAATTCTAATTGTGAACGAATACAAAATAAGAATCATATAACATAATAAATAGTATATTGTTTACAAATTATATAAAAATATCAAATAAAAGATCGTTTACAAAAGTAATAGAGCTAAATAACAATTTGCTTTTAAAACGAATTATCCAAAATTGCAATTGTCCGAGTCCAATATTGCACTAGTGATCTCTAGACCGTTAAATGGTTGTGGTTAGAAATCCTAACTTAGAAATTGCTTTAAAATAGTTCTAGCGGAATATCCAATAGTATAAAATATGCAAAATATATTAAAAAGTACGCCCGTGTAACGTTAGTTTTGTTAAACGTACACATAAAACTCAACCATTATTTGGAGCTACTTTGAAACAGCTAACAGTCATAAGGGAAACATTTACAAATACTACTTACTAGTACTTTCGAATTATATTCCAAAACAGCAAATTCGTATGTGATATTCGCACAAATAATATCGTATAGTCATTTGCTGCATACAATTACGAATGATATAAGAAAAATATTAAACAACCCATTAATAGAAACCAGCATGCACAAAATATCTTTTATCATTAGAGCCTGCACCAGTTATAATAAAATGTTTGCCAGTATTGATATTTTTATAAACAATGATGTTAATGATTTTAAACTAATGAAATAATGTAAATTTGTTTTTTTTAAATTTTATTATTTTTTTTTATTTATTTTCTTTTTTTTTATTAAATTTAATTGGATTTTTTTAATCTAAAATTTTTTATTGTATATTTTATCATGTGGTTTATCTGATAAATTTTAATTTGATCTAATGTTAGTATTGTCAGTTATCTGTAATTTTTTATGTGGAAACTTGATCGGAATGTGTATTATTTTAAAATGTGTAATGTTTGTGAATTTTATGTTCTGTTTGTTTCCCTAATAAAAATAAATAAATAAACGTGATTTTTAAGTTATATTCAATAATCAATATGTAAATACTAATTGTGAATATAATATTGTTAGGCTACATTAGGTTCGATAAAAGAAATGGTATGCTTTCATAATATAAACAATTTTTGTTCTCTGTTGTCTGTCTGTTGCGAGCTGTGCGCTCTCAAGAGAATGCCATAGAAGAATTGCTTAAATCATAATTCAATAATGGTTTGTAGTATTTAATAAAAAAAAAATAATAAAACATGCTAAAATATTGCATTATATTTTGCTTTTATTAGTATTAAATTCGTTTTTTTAAAATTGATATAGCCAGATGTATTCGATCCTCACTCGAAGAAATATTATTAATTTGAATTTAAATTTTCGTTTCTTCGATCTGGTATTGTGTGGTAGAGTTCCACCACTCAACACGCAATGCCTCCAGAATTCGGTGGAAAATGGGGAACGGAGTAACTTAACACTAGATTCCCTCTGCCTACCCTGAGTGTGTGCGGGATGCAGCGTCAAGCTGGTGTAGTCATGTCTATGAAACATTAAAAAAAATATTTCAGATACAAATTTATTAATAAGATTACGATTTCGTGGATCTGGTACTTTATATAACAAAAGTTAATTACAATTGCTATACTTAATAAGAATTATGTTTTTACATTTTTTATAAAGAATCAAAAATAACATATTGAGATTTAAATAAAATTGATTGAAAAAAGTAATTATATAAAATTAGTCAACACATTGATATAAAGAGGAAAACTTTTAAATCATTATATTTTTTCATTACACGCTGTATTGCGCACATAGCAGGCTAGGCCGAGTTAATCTAGTGTGAAGACACTCCGTTACCTGTTTTCCGACGAATCCTCCAAGCTTTGCGTGTTGAGTGGCGGAACTCAACTCCGCATTTTCCCTCATTACCAAAGGGAATATAATATAAATATTAAATACTTCACTCCCCCAAGCTGGAATTGAGCCCACAATCTAGGCCACCACCGCCTCTTTAAAATGAAAAGTAGCTAATTCTATAAACCGAAATTTCCCTTACAGATTACCAAATTTACAGATTACCAATAAACACGATTTTATTCCAATTTACGCGTGATAAGATCAGTGGGGTAAAGCAAATTGGCAAACAGTTCATTATCGAGGCCTGAGTTATTCTAATGGCAATAAGGAGAAATAAAAATTACAGGCACGTTCCCATTTAAATCGCATTTCATTGTAATTAGATCTTTACTTTTTTGCTTTAATGGATTTTTTTTGCTTTATATAATATTTGCTTTATAAAATAACATTATATAATACGTATATTACACATTATTTTAAATAAGATCAATTTAAAATAATTTTAAACTCGCTTAAAAAACAAAACGACGAATTGAAATTGAACTTTTATATTTTTTTACATATTTTTTTATTAATTTAATATTTTTCATGTCTTATTTATTATGCCTATGTATATACATTGAATGCAAAGAATTACTTTATAGGCTTTTTTATTAAGCGTTTTTATTTTTCTTATTTTGATTTGATAATTTCTTATTTTGAAAAATTATTTCTTGTAAGCTTATTTAGTTCACAAAAAAGACCAAAATTTTCCAATTTTACATGTTATATTTAACATTTATTATAAAAGCCATATTATCCAACATCAAACAATAAAAATCAAAAAACAAAAATCTTACCAACAGTATCCTTAAAGCAAATAACAACATGGAAGACAAGTCCAAAATGTACATAGAACAAAATTTTTCCAAACATCATTCAGTTCACATCGCAACAGTTCACTATTAACTAGAACTTTATAAACCTAGTGGTAGCGCGTTAAGTTATTCCATAGTTTTGGCGCTAACGTCGTAGCGCCTACGAAGTTCGTAGCACATCCGGTGAAGCGGCGCTACGGGCGTCTGTCTACGGATCTGTAGCGCGACTGGGGCCGACATCAGAATGGACTTATGCTAAGTTTGCTAACTCGGTGCACATGCGCCCGATAAGCTTCGCGAATAAATCCTCTTGATATTCTAAACGGACAGGCTAAGTTACTTGCCGTTAAGCAGTGGAGTAGAAATGCTAGCGTGATTGTATATAATGAAGTACAAATTTAAATTTTTATTACTATGAAGGATTGTGTGTTTAATATGAAAGTTTGATTTTGTTGGTTTATTTGTATGATAAAAGTAATAATTGTCTTTATATATATTAGTATTCAAAATTTCATATTTTTTTTTCTTTATTCAAAATTTCAAGATGCTACTTTAAATATAAAATTACTTTTTGACATGAAGATTTATAAAATTTAAATTCACAAATTTACAAAAATATCCTATTACTCTAACTCTAAATTTCTAAAATTATCTCATGGTGATATATTTTGAGAGGTCTTTTCCAATAGTTTAAATTATAAATCATCCCAAATTTACAGTTTCCATGTTTGAACCGAGACCTGTTTGTTTGAAAAGCATCTGTATTGTCTGAATGGGGTGCGGTTAGCACAGACATCCATTTGAATAGATATCAAACTTATTGAATAATTTCTACTACATCTAAATTCAAACATAATATGTTCAATATTCTATGCAAACATATCAATATTAGAAATTCTATGATTTAAGTCAAGGTATAATAATTAATGAGGCCAGTCGTGGAGCAGGGGTACAAAATGTGAACGTAAATGTGACTGGTTTCGGGATCGATCCCCACTCTAGGAAATTAAATATTTATCTAAATTTATATTTCTGTCTTCGCTAACGCGGAATACTGTGTGGAGCTGATTTATTCATTTATTTTGCATAATGATTAATGTATATATGCATTTATATTGTAAATGCTTCAAAATGTTCTAGAATTTTTGTTTAGAGATAGATACACCATTTGACAAGTAATGATATCACTATAACAATGTAACATTACTAATCAAACGCAAAGGGGTCAGTCGTGGCGCAGTGGCACGAGGTGTGACTGTAAAACCGACTGGTTGTGGGTTCGATCCCCACTCGAGGAGATGAAATATTTACTTAAATTTATATTTCCATTTCTTCGCTCTGGTGTCGAGGTTAAGCGCGGCGTTGAGTTCTGCCACTCAACACGCAATGCCTCCAGAATTCGGCAGAAAGTGGGGAACGGAGTGTCTTAACACTAGGTTCCCTCTGCCTACCCTGCTGTGTGCGGGATACAGCGTGAAGCTGATTTATTTTATTTATTTATTTTTATTTGCGTACTTGCTAACTTAAAAGTGGGGCCCTTTCAGAGATAGTGCCAACTAAAGGTAAACGCTCACGTTAAAGTAGAAACGTTCGTATTTAAATATTTTTAAAAATAATGTAAAAAAAATATATTTATTATTATCAGACCTTTACGTGAGCCTTTACTCCCGTTAGATGTGGTAAAGATTGTTTAAAATTGGATCAAGCTACGTTATACTAGGAAGCCTCAATTTTATATATATTATTTACGAGACAATTTCAAGATCCCTTATAACCATCCAATGGCTTAATCATTCCTCCCAGATAGAGATGTACCTTTAGTTGGCGCTACCTCTGAAAGGGCCTCACTTTCAAATTAGTAAGTACGCATGCCGTCTTAACTACATATTAGAATAACAATCCTCGAAATTTCGTAGGTAACTAAAATGACGTAGTTCAGGGGGCCTCAGGATCTTCGGCTATAAGTTTTTGAATGTTAAATACGTGATATTATACAATAACTCACATTGTATATAAAAGTAAATATTTTTTGTTTTAAATATATATACCTATTTAAGCACTTTCGTGATTTAACAAAAAAACACCAGATGCGTAACCGAAGATAAACATATCCGACACAACTCGTAGTAGAATTCGTACCGAAACTACACTTTTCATCCGAAAAATACTGTTCAATTTAATTTGTAGAGTAACATGTTTGTTTGTGTTTACTTAGGGTTGTCTTTTGTATTCTACAGAGGCAAACTGAGCCCTTTGTATGAAGCCCACGGCGGTTTTCTTATCAACTCATCCCTTCTCTTATGTATCATGTTTCGATAGATAAAAAGGGAACTATTATGTTGGTTTTTTTTAATATATTCTGCCAACGCTTGCTTATTTTAAATATTTGCACTCTTCTTTTTGTTTGCTAATCAATTTACATAAATATGTTTTTTCTTTTTAAAACAACGAAATTAATTATATTAAATTTACTACCTATAATAATATATAGACTAGTTATTGCATAGCATATAAAACAAGATTTTTAGAAACCAGTTTAAAAAATCGAAAAATGCCCTAAATACTTTTAAATTCGTACCCAGTATCTTTTCGTAAATATTTAATATTTGAACGTTTGGCATCTTTTGAGTTACTTTAAATATCATGCGGAAAGGGTAGAATGACCAAAATGTTTACACATCGCTCGCCTTTCTACTTATAACGGGAGTAGTTTTCAGTTTAAAATTCATAGCGTAGCTTTTAAACTCGGTTAGATTTTGAATATTAGGTATGTATTTTTAAATGTACTTTTAGCCATTTTAATAAAGTTGTAAATGAAAATGCACTAATTTTGGTTCTTTTGGTGTACGTGTATGTATACGTATATGAATAATTATTTTGTAAATTCATGCATTAAAATTAATACCAAATGGATATTAAGAATATTTTTAGTCTTTTCTACTTCTAAGAAATTGATCTCTACGTGTAAAATGGAAAACCAAAATTAAGCCAAAACTATAAATGTATTTATTTAAATAATACTTTTGTACGTTTCTTTAGAATTCTGTATCCGCGTAAGGATAAAACGGATCTGTGTGTTAGTATCTTTTGTTATAGCAGCAAGGGATGTATATTACCTGTGAAAATTTCAAAAGTCTATCACGGCTCATGCAGTCATCATACAGTCTGGTATTAGACGGACGGACAGCGGAGTCTTAAGACTCCGCTGTCCGTCCGTCTGTCTATCTATGTCTAACACCAGACTGTATGATGACTGCATGAGCCGTGATAGACTTTTGAAATTTTCACAGGTAATATACATCCCTTGCTGCTATAACAAAAGATACTAACACACAGAACACACAATAAAATAAATAGTTAAGAAAGTTCCCATACAAAAAATGTCATTTTTGTCGTTTTTATAGAAAATGGTACGGAACACATCATGCACGAGTCCTACTCACACTTGGCCAATTATTTAATATTTTAAATCTTAACTTTTTCCTAAAACTCAAGTTTCATTTTCTACTACCTACATTAGCTACCATTTCATAAATAGTCGAGTCTCATGTAGGTCAGTAGCATCTTCAGCTTTTAAGCATTTCTCGATTTATATAGAGCATAAGAGGAAAGCTCGATGCGATATTATTTGATTTGTTTATTTTTTCATATCATAAAAAGAGATAGGACGACATCGTCCGAAATTGAGCATGTTTTACTAAAAGTGATAATGGTGAGTCAGCCAAAACCTCTTAATGAAAGTACTTACATTGAAAATATATATAAAATGTGTACAATATAGAATAAAATTGAATATACAGGATTGAAGACATGTGCAGGTTACAGCTGGTTATACTAAATATGGTACTGAGTCTCGCCATTGCAGAATGAAGTGAAACTCTCTACGCTTCTTCATGGATCATCAAAATACAAGTAATACTTAAGAATATAAAAATCCCGTATTTTCTTCCACAACTTGACAAAACACTGTTATTTACCACGTCTCTTTCTCTATCTCTTCTCACGACCGTTTCAAAAGTTTTGATAATCAGATTAAAATAAAAAAAAACCGGACAAGTGCGAGTCGATCACGCCTACCGAAGGTTCCGTACAAAAATTGGAGATCGGGCTTTTTCTGAAATTCAGGTTTAGCTTAGCCAGAGCCCTTTCCTATGATACTTGACTTGAACTAGCGGCTTTAATACCAAATTTTGCCTCCTTTTTAAGGCTATTATTTTTTAAGATTTAACCACAAATGTAAAGTTTTCAGATTTTTCTTACACTTACTACCTGTAGATGCTACAGGTAGTAAGTGTAAGAAACTACCCTAAACACTACGCACATGCAACACGCATTTTTTACTATTTAAGGCTATATTTTTTTAGGATTTAACGACAAATGTATAGTTTTCAGATTTTTTTCTGAACTAGTACTACTCGTTAATGCTAGCTACCAAATTTTATAATTTTAGGTTAAGGAAGGGTTCTAGGTTCTGAGGTAGCCTCTCAATTTTGATTCCCTTTATAGTGTCGAAATAAACGTTTTTTGCTATTTAAGCGACCACATCTTTTTTTAAGTAAATGTAGAAATATGTTTTTTGTCAGAAAATCACGGGGCCGTGGATATAGGTATATGGTTTGAATTTCAACTCGATATCTCCAAGTGTTCCTGAGATAAAAGCTCTTGACAGACAGACGGACAACAAAGTGATCTTATAAGGGTTTCTTTTTCCTAATAAGCTACGGAACCCTAAAAAGTGCTGCAAGGCTTATCACACAGTGATAAAATTAATTTAATTTTAAGCTACGTTACATACGAAATGTTTTATTATTGGATTAAAACAAAAATGAACTGCTTAACTATCTCAATCGCCCGTGGACACGACATTTTGTTTGCGTTTAATTATTATACGTGATTGAAATTCGGCCTAACTATAGTAATGGTTTCTGTTATACAAATAAGCAACTTAAATGAATTGCTATTATTCTACGAACTCATAATAATATATAAAAATGTAATATTATATTGATTAAAATCATCTACCGCTGTATCCCGCTCACAGCAGGCTAGGCAGAGAATGGAAATATAAATTAAAGTAAATATTTCATTTTCTCGAGTGGGAATCGAACCCACAACACAAGTTCGTTTTACAGTCACACTTTGTGGCCCTGCGCCACGACTGGCCTTATATTGATTAGTTGCGTTTATTCAAATATATTTAAATTCAAACCAAATTGATTAATTTTATTTAATGTCTACATATATAACATGTATTTTGTAAAAAACCTCCAAAACTTGCGAAAACTTACAAACTTTGTTTTAATATTACATTCTCATAGTCTAAACTTATTAAACAGAATATTTACGTAAAATCAACAGAAACAATATTTTTTATTCAATATAAAACAATTTCATACAAACATCAACTTCCATAATTTTATTTTCACTCAATTTCCTAACTTATCTTGAGGAAAAACATGATCCGCAACAGCGAATCAAGTGAAAAGGTTATTTCAAAAGTTGATTATCTCGCCTCTCTCTCACGTAATCTACTATGTTAATACAATTACAACCGAAAGGATGCGTAGCATTACGGGATTAGAAACGGAAAGATAAAACGTATACAACTGCTATAATCAAAGCACGCTGAAATGCGGGTAGTTAAATCTATTTTAATTATCTAGATATAATGATATTAAATTAAAATTGTAATAATACGAGTGATACATTTTTTTTAATATAATTATTTTTTGCTTAATAAATTTTATCTTACCATGAAATATAAATTAAATAATTTGTACATTTATATATGTTTTTTTTTTATTTTGACAGTAATTACATTCAAACAGATTAAAAGACAAAATGTACTTAATCAATTTCCTCGTATAATTATTATTTTTTCAGCTTCACGCTAAATCCCGCACAAAGGAGGGTAGACAGAGAGAATCTAGTGTTAAGACATTCCGTTCTCTATTGCCCAATAATAATAAATAATTCTAGTATGTTTCAAATTCTTAATAATAACATGTATCACACAAATATTGTGTTTTATCGTATTACTATAATAGGTTGAATAAGGGTGGTTGAACATATGGTACACTTTGTTAGGCGTTTACTCAAAAACGATTAATTTTGTGACCCAGTGGGTATTAAATTGGGGATTCCTTATCTCACTTTGAAAATGAATTCGGTGACACGAAGTTATGACGATCCTCTCGCAAACATGACCTAACGTTTTGCTGACTCACTTTGTCCTAACTTGAAATAGAATTTAACTTGTTTTGCATTTTAAAATTAAAAGTTGTATTTTTGTATTTATATCTTTATAATAATAACATACAGCTTTACGCTGTATCCCGCATATAGCAGGGTAGGTAGCGGGAACCTAAGAGAACCGTTGCTCACTTTCCGCTGAATTTTTCGAATCCTTG
This sequence comes from Heliconius hermathena, assembly GCA_013403705.1. Lineage (NCBI taxonomy): Eukaryota > Metazoa > Arthropoda > Insecta > Lepidoptera > Nymphalidae > Heliconius > Heliconius hermathena. The sequence continues at coordinate 314,107 of JAAIXJ010000270.1, forward strand.
TGTGATGAGTGGCGGAACTCAACGCCGCGCTTTGCCTCAACACCAGAAGGAAGAAATGAAAATATTTAATATTTTAAAGGTGTATTTGCCTATACATATTTTAATAATAACAATATCGTAAACAAATAATCACTTTAATGTTAGATTGTTCAAGTCTTGTAGTCTATTAATTATAACATAATAACATCCCTAGACAGAATTCGAAGAATACCTAATTTTAATTCACAATATCATTATAATATAATATTTTACTACTGAATAATAAATGTGACAGTATTATAACATAAATTAATATAGAAACGTGAATTGAAATTGTCACGATTTGAGGGCAGCTGTAGCAAAGTTTATAATTAAACAAGTTGTTGCCCTAAATATTGTTATCGATTCACGTGGAACATCATGGTACACAGATAAACATACATATGCTATTATGTTCTCCTTAGCTTTATATATAAATAAATTATTACAGATATTAGAGGCCAGTCACAGTGCAGGGGCGCGTGACTGTAAACGCGACAGGTTGTGGGTTCGATTCTCGCTCGAGGAAATGAAATATTTAATATTTTTATTTCTTCGCTCTGGTTTTGACGCAAAGTGCGCCTTTGAGGCTCCTTCTACCTACCCTTCCTATATGCGGGATACAGCGTGAAACTATAAAAGAAATAAAGTAAATTACCAAAATAGGCGAAAGATAATATATTATGTAGAGTACCGAAAGCCTGTAAGAAGCGAAAAATAGTTTTAATATGGACGTTCCCTCAAGTACGGTCCATGCTGTCGAACACTGCCCTACTGCGCCGTAATGACATCAACATCAAAAATACAACTTTAATTCTTTACTTTCATACAGTAATAATTAAGTAAAAATTATTTTATCTGTGACACGTATTGCATCATCGAGAGTATTTTGTATTGCAGATAAATGATATACAAGTCTATTCATTCTCCGTCCATTTGCATAGAAACCGAAACCCAATGCCTGATCAACAACAACTGGAAAACACATACGTTGTAAAATATATTAAATCAAATCAGCTTCACGCTGTATCCCGCACACAGCAAGGTAGGCAGAGGGGACCTCGTGTTAAGACACTCGGTTCCCCACTTCCCGCCGCGTTCTGGAGGCATTGCGTGTGGAGTGGCGGAACTCAACGCCGCATTTTCCCTCGGCACTAGAGTGAAGAAATGAAAATATAAATAAATATTAAAATATTAATAAAATGTAAATAAATATTTCATTTTCTTGAGTGGGGATCGAACCCACAACCAGCCAATTTTACAGTCACACTTTGTGCCCCTGCGCCTTATAAATATTTCTTCCATATAGTTCTTCAAGAGACATTGGAAAGAATATCACAAACTATTTTACGCTTGCTTTTGATTCTTTATGCCAATTAAATTATATTCAATATGAAATATATTCAATCTGAATCTTTTCTTATCCGCTTCACGCTGTATATCATATTAAATTTTCCCGACGTTTTATGGTGCGATGCTTTTGTTTTTTTTTTCTGTATAATTTTAATAAATAATTTAATACTTCCGTTTTTTTAACTAGCATACGTTCCGAAAAATGAGACATTTGTACGTTCTGGTGGTATGTTTTGGGTACCGGGACACACAAGCGAAAAATGGGACGTCTGGTCACGTTAGGTATACGGAATACCTAACGTGACAGGCGTCCCGTTTTGAACGGAACTGTCCCGTTTTTCGCTCGGTATCATCAGACATCGAGAAAAATTAAAGTTATCCTAAAACTAAAAACAAATTTTATTTAATTTGTTTGGAAACGAAAACACCTCTCTAAAACAACGAAAGCACATCTTTAAAATAAACTACTCTAAAAAAAGACGAAAGCCATCTTGAAAACACGAAAGCACAGTTGTAAAAAAAAATCTAAAGCCACTCCACAATGTCCCGTTTTGAGTCGATCAAAAAATAGCCACGTTGGTATACCACATGATGCAGGGCTGGGACCTAGTGTTAGAACACTCCGATCCAAACTCCGAACTCGAACATTCCTCCGAATTCTGAAGACATTGCGTGTTAAGACGCAAAACACTACGTTTTACCAGACAGCCAGAAGCGAACCAGAGCGAAGAAATTAAGATATTCAAGACTTAATTTCCTCGAATGGGAATCGAACCCCTCAAGCCCCTGCTCCACGACTGGCCTCTAAGCATAAAACTTCCCACTCAAATATTACCCTCCAATATTGTTTTATGACGTGCAGCTAAACGGGTGCCGTAAATCGAGCCATGCCATGACATGTCCTATCGTGTTGAACATCGCGTGCTGCCTCCCACTACTTATGCAGCTACGTACTTGCAGCTTCCCACGCTACTATTAACTTAATTGTCTATTAGCTTCGTTAATTATTGTCGATGGATTCAATATCCATTTATATTTATTATATTTAAAGGTACTTATTTTATTTTATTTTATTATTTTATATTTATTTAATTTTATTTATTTCTTTTATAGACTGTGTTGCTGCCTAAATTTTTTTTATTTTTAACATTTAAGATAAATCTATGGTTTAATTGGTTGGCCAAACTATGCTTAATTAAAAATTTATATACGAATGTTAAATATCCCATACGAGTTTAAATAAGGAAAACGCGGCGAGTGTAGGTTCGATTACCACGTAAAAGAGAAACATTAGAAAGCAAAAATATTAAATAATTCACAAGAGAGAATTATTTCATATTTTTATTTCCTTGGCCTGGTAACAAAACAAAGCGTGGCGTTGAATTTTGTTAGAAATTTTGAAAAATCAGAATTACAACAGAAAATAGGTAGCGGATTGTCTTAACACTAAGTTCTTGCTATGCAATAAAATACAAGAAGATGCTTTGCTGTGCCATGTAATGCAGTGCACGGTTGTAGCAAAACTTGTATTTTAGGATAGCAGAAAGAACCTAGTGTTAAGACACTTCTGTTCCCCACTTTTCTCCAAAATCTTAAGACATTGCGTGTTATGTAGCGGCGTAACTTAACGCCGCATTTTGCCTCGTTACCCTAGCGAGAAAATGAAAATATTAAATATTCCATTCCCACAACTGGGAATTCAACTCAAACCCGTCTCATTTACAGTCGCACGCTTGTGCCCCTACGCCACGGCGGCCACAACTACAATTTATATTTATGTATATTGGTTAGGAGAACATCTATCATCTAGGAAAAAATTCATGATATAATTCATGGAATTCACATATTTTAACAAATTTATAATATTTCTCGTCCTATTTGCTTCAAATATTGTAGAATGTTATTTTGCTTTAATTTTACTGTCAACACAATTAATGTATGAACTAAATACAAATTATAGATTGATATGTGGTAATAGACATTGAGAATTCTATACATAATTAAATAAAAAACATTTCAATCATTCACATAAACAGACATAACATCTCTGAAAACGATAGAAAACGGTGTTTAAAATATATTATATTTTCCCTAGTGTATGGTATAAAAAATAATCATCATCATCATCATCAGCTTCACGCTGTATCCCGCACACAGCAGGATAGGAAGAGGGAACCTAGTGTTAAGACACTCCGTTCCTCACTTTCTGCCGAATTCTGGAGGCATTGCGTGTTGAGTGGCAGAACTCAACGCGCTTAACCTCGACACCAGAGCGAAGAAATGGAAATATAAATTTAAGTAAATATTTCATCTGCTCGAGTGGGGATCGAACCCACAACCAGTCGGTTTTACAGTCACACCTCGTGCCGCTGCGCCACGACTAGCCTCAAAAAATAACGATTTATATCTCGTCCGTTAGCCACTTAGCGCCGAACTCTAGAGTCATTGCGTGTTGAGTTACGGAACTCATCGCCACGCTTTGTCTCGTTACCAGAATGAGTTTCCACGCTGTGGTAACTAGGTATATTTTGATTTTTGAAAATATAAAATATTTCATTTCCTTGAATTAAAATTGAACCCATAACCCGTCGCGTTTGCAGTCACACGTTTGAGTCACTGAGCCACAACTAAAACAAGCCTCAAAGTTATGATTATTTAATTATTTTCTATTAAAATAATCGACATTTATTATAGTCTAAACTTAATTAATATTTGACTGGTCTCCACATTTATTTTACTTCAGTGACACGCAAAATTAAAGCAAAACACTAGAACACTGTGGCAATATCGTACGTGCGTGCTTCGTTAGATTGGGTTCGTGTAAATTTGTCCCACGTCCAAATGAGTTAATCCCACGGGCCTCGCGGACCAACGGCCCGAAGCCTTCGGCTTTCATTAAAAAAGTCTCTTTGTTTACTCGCCGTGTTTGCGAATAGCTCCTGTGATTGCGTTTACTTTATGGAGTGATCCAATAAGCCTGGATGTTTTAGTTTTAAGAAATATATTAGATAGTTACTTACATATATGTACATCCATCGATAATGGCGCAGTGAGACAACTTTTGATTATATATATTATAATACCACCTGGTTGTGAATCAGAATTCTTACTCGGGGGAATGGGTTTTGGTGAAAAGCAAAGTGTTTTATGTATAGATAGAGAAAATCTAGTGCGAAATCACTAATAATAATAGTAATTGAAATATTTTCACTGAAACGTAGCTATTATATAATTTTTCTATAAAATCATAACAAATAATAAACATATAAAAGACGCTAGAGGCAAGAGGCGAGTCGTGGCGCAGGAGCACAAAGTGTGACTGTAAAATCGACTAGTTGTGGTTTCGATCCCCAATTGAGGAAATGTAATATTCGCTCTGGTGTCGAGGCAAAGCACGGCGTTGAGTTCCGCCACTCAACACGCAGTGCCTCAGAACTCGGTGGAAAGTGGTGAAACTGGGGAACCGCAAATTCATACTGTTATATATATATATATATATATATATAGTGCAAAATGTGTGCAGTTATGGCGCAGGGGCACACAGTGACTGTAAACGGGACTGGTTGTGGGTTCGATTCCTACTCGAGGAAATTAAATATTTATTTAAATTTATATTTCTATTTCTTCGCTCTGGTATCGATGCAAAAGCACGGCGTTGAGTTCCNTATATATATATATATATATATATATATAACAGTATGAATTTGCGATATTCCTCCTTGGCTGGTGACGCCGTTTCCTGATGGCCTTTGTTTTAATTGAACCAATCAAGCGCTTAACCGCAGTTTGGTGGCAAGTTTAAATTTCGAACTCCCTAAATTCAAAATGATTTGATAGCTAAATTCAATTATATAAAGATATTTATTAATAATTATTAATTACTATAAGAAGTTTTGTAAGATTAAAAAATAATCTTTTTAATTTTACTGCTCTATTATCTATCTATACTAGTCGTTTGACGCACAGAAAGATATGCATGTATTTTCGTAGTTCGTCTTCTAAAAGCGCGGCGTTGAGTTTCGAAACTTACACACAATGCCTCGAGAATTCAACGAAAATTGGAGTATGCTTATTAGGTTCCGAGGTTTCCTCTGGGCAGAGGGCGTGACCCTGCCAAGTGCGAGATAGAGCGTGTATAAGAAAAATGAAAAATTAAAACGGCTAAACTTGAAGAATTCGGCGGAAAGTGGGAAACGCAGTATCTTAACACTAAAGTATACCTACCCTGCAGTGTGCGGGATTTTTTTTCCATCGTTTTATTTTGCTCATCATCAAACTACATTGCGTGTTGTGTACCATACACTTTGTATTTAAACGGGTCAAATATAATTTATAACATAAATTGTAATTAATCCATATGTGTAAGTCAGAGCGCCTGGTCGGTTTCCAGGAGGCGCGGGTTCGAGTCCCGCTACATTAAAATTTTTATACGTTTTCTAAATAAGTATTTTTATTTCCTAAGTGTGGAATAACACTTTTAAATTTGTTTAAAAATAATCCATATGTGTTTTTCTACGAGTGGAATTTGAATTCATACTCTGTATAAGTCAAGCATATTTTGCACCCACGATCAGAAATTGAGGTCAAATAAGCCTAGCCTTCCTCAAGCCAATTGTACAGATATAATTTTATATTCAATAAGAAATTTACTTGATAAAACAATTGCTTTCAAAGACGGTCTCTGGAACTACGGTCCTATTCAAATCTAGTTACTTGATAAAAATAAACTTCACTATTATATCAACCGCCCGTGGACACGACAGATTGTTTACGTTTAATTATTTTACGTGATCGATCTCCAAAGCAGATACGTAGAAATAATATTAAAGTAATATTTCTATTATATTTTTCGTTACATTCTTAAGAATAATATTTGAAAATCAGCTAGAAAAAAATTAAATATTAAGAACTAAAAGGTTGTTATTTTTTTATGGGAACTGTAAGCGACTCGCAATACTACTCAATAAAATATTTATATAAAATTATCTAAATAATAATTTTAATATTTTAGTATGACTCGTGATATCTAATATAGATAGAACCCTTTCATAGTGGTCGTAAGTAATCCAAGATCTTTTAGAGATACAGAGGTAACAGTATTAATATGAAATGTATCATAAATTTAATATAAGTACAAATAAAATATATTATGATAAATAACATGTCATAGTCTGTCCGTTTCAATCTCCCGTGACATTTCTTAAGTATATCGAAGACGTCCTATCTTCCTCTCTACTATAATTGTGTAGATTCTTTAGTTATAATAAAAGGAAGTAACCGCAAGGGCACCGCCCCGCCCCAACACCGTGAATTCCTACTAGACCGTGGTTGCAGCAGTCTTTATTGAACTCTCCGGGATGTTTGTGTGTGAACTTTCTGAACGTACTAGTTACGCTTGTTTATATTAAGATTGTATTAGAATGGTGATTAGTGACGTTGATTGATTTGTTAGATCAATGTAGGTCGTTGGATCGAACGCACTATCGCAAGGCGGCCGATATGTGGACATCCATTAAGAAGGGATTTTGAAAAATTTTAACCCTAAAGGGAAGAAATAGGGGTTGAAAATTTGTATGGAAAAATCTTAAAATCGCCAATGATTTTTATAAAAAATTAATTCAGACTGTTAATAATATTTTGTTGAACACGTGTTTCGTGGTTTTTGTAGAATTCACTCCTAATGGTGCAAATAAGTGGGCGAAGCTACGCGCGCCCACTAGTGTTAAATAAACACACGGCACACACTCCACAGTCGTGTCTCATTTGTTATCTGCATTAAAACAAGTTGTTAGACTCATAGGTGGACACTACTACATACACCAGAGTTCCCGGACATAAAATAGCACCACACACCTACTCATCATACAACGAGTTATAGAACAACTGTATATTGAAAACGTTTTACAAAGATGTATGTCCAATACCATACAAGCATCGCTTATGCATCGTAAGTGCACCGCGAGACAACGTCGATCGCGGTATAATAATTAAAGGCCATAGCAATTTGCCTAGCCAAGCATATTAGTACCAGTGACGCGGAGCAGCAGTCCGTTGTGACTCCAATATCAGTTATTAGTAAAACATAAGGTCAATGAACTCCGACAATCGTACAAATAATTTATAATTAATATTTCATTACAGTCTAACATCTTTATGATATTTAATTAAATATATTGACAGATTACCTTTATTGTAGCACATTAAATAGACTCATATTATATAATATTTATAAATTGTAAATACATATTTTGATATAATAGTTTTATGTCATATTAAAAATGATACTACTATATTTATACATATTTTCTTTTACAGTAATATTTTTAATATTTACGAATATGAATTTACGAAGAAACAATTAATAAATATAATTTACCAAACCTATATTACTTTAATTACACGATTCATACACACGCATCTAACAAAGATGGGAGCAAGCATTCTACGTATTATTAAAAAGGTAATTTTACACACCTAAAACATCGTTATGCGTTTATTTCAAGTTAATAATTAAATAATATTTATTTTTGTATGTTAATGGCATTACGTACATTAATATTACTCTTCTTTGTTTTAAAAATAAGCTATTAAAAACTTACCGACGAAGTATTCCGAAATAAACAATTGTAAAAAATAAACACTTATAACTTATCTTAGTAGCGTCGAATACTTATATCACAATTGAAGACATAATCTCACATACTTTTTAAATATTAAATACAACTAAATATACATTAATTATAAATTAAAACTTCTCTAAACATTTTTAACATCCATCTTTCCTCAGACGCGTCCGCCATCTTCCCTCTCTTTCTTTCCTTTTTCTTGACTTTGCGTTGACAGTAGCTTATTCAGCCAACGTGATATTTTACAACAAATAAAATATGAATTATGTTATTATTTATTTTAAATTATAATACATAATGATTACTTATAATTATTAAATTATTTTTAATAAATATATTTTATATCTGCGTGTTTTACCTACGGTATATTACGTCACTTTAATTTAACGGAACGCGTAATTAAAGATCTAAACTAAACTATTATTTATAAGATTGTATTTATCGTAAACTATAAATTAAATATTATAAATTATTTTTATAATATTGTTTTATAATTTATTTATTTTTTTTAATTTAATTATATTATTTATCTACACACTTTAGTTCTTATATGAATAGTTACACAGCGTATATTTGTAATACATATTTTTTATATGGTGTCATTCGTGCAGTTTTTATTTAAAGTTGCTTATTAAGTAATTTTAGAAATATATTTTATTTCATATCTAGACTCGCATAAGGAAATGAAATATTTAGGCAAAAGGTGTCTAAGCAAAAGCTGGACATTGAGTTCCGACATTCAACACGCTATGCCTCCAGAGTTCGACGGAAAATGGGCAACGGAGTGTCTTAACATTAGATTGAGGGACTACCTATCCTGCTGTGTGCGGGATACAGCGGAAAGCTTTTCTTTTTACAATAAACTTAGAAGAACAACTGTTAATACCTACCTCCTTTATTTTCTATTTACTTAACCCCAATTCCAACATTTCGGGTCAGTGGCTCCCCAGACCTATAATATTCGTTTGTTCATATTCTGTTTAAAACGAACAGCTTTGTGATCCGGTGCCGCGATAACAGAATTGCCATTCCCTTATCTCGCGGAGAAAATGAATTCGGCGACGCAAAATTATGGCGGCCTTCGTATGAACAGGACCTACCATTCCGCACTGATTTGATATGGACTTAAGGAAGTTTATCGTGAGGTGGAAATCTAAATTTATTTGACGACGTTCATGAAAACGCCGAAATCGTTCTGAAACCGATTTATACTTTATTTTGTACTTATGCGAATCTGTGACTTATTTTTCTTTAAATAGTAATCACCTTTAACTAAACAATTTTATTAATATAAACGTACGATGAGCAACTAAGAAAAAAATATTGACAAATGGAAAAGTATTTTTTTACGAGGCCAGTTGTGGGGCAGCAGCACGAGGTGTGTAAAACCGACTGGTTGTGGGTTCGATCCCCACTCGAGGAGATGAAATATTTACTTAAATTTATATTTCCTTTTCTTCGCTCTGGTGTCGAGGTTAAGCGTGGCGTTGAGTTCTGCCACTCAACACGCAATGCCTCCAGAACTCGGCGGAAAGTGGGGAACGGAGTGTCTTAACACTAGGTTCTCTCTGCCTACCCTGCTGTGTGCGGAATACAGCGTGAAGCTGATTTTAATTTAAATTTTTTATAACTTTATTGTTACCAAATTAAGTAGGACACCTAAAAATTACAGTCAAGGGATATGCTGACTCTTTCCGGTATGACTTTGTTATCCTAGGTTTTTAAAGCCTTAGAGCAAACTTCAAGAAGTAATTTTAGTCAAACTTAGAAATTTATAACTAAAAAAAATGTTTTAGATTTTGCCTAGTCGTTTAGGTTCTAAATTTGCAGGACTAGCCTTTATAAAACGCCACTATAATAAAAAAATATACAAACATATTTTGCTTTTTAAAATGTCATATTATATGATATGTAGCAGTTTTTAAACGCAGGTTAAGGTAAAAACTTTTAAATTAAAAAATAACTAATAATTAATTGAAACTAAAAATAATAAATAATATCTAATTGAAGTTGAGTTGACTTGTTAAACATCGATGTCATGATATTAAGTTTCGGCGTTTGCCTGACCAAATTATGGTGTATGCTGGACAAAAAATCCTTAGACAATGGACAAAAACGTCACATGTTTGGGATTTGATTAAGGCCTTAAGTCCGACCCGTTGGTGGATTATTCAAATCTAGAAGCGCTGTTCGATGTTTAACTATAATATTTATTATATACAGATATATCGCCAAAAAATGCAAATATAAATAATATGATGCAAAACGTGCAAATAATAATACTAATATTAAAATAGAAGCATATTTACTTACAAAAAATGCTATGTAACACGATTCACACTTTTTAATATATGTTTTAATTATTTAAATTTTATCAATATCCACATTTTGATAAGGGATGCTTTCAATTTAAATCGAAGAAAATTAATTACGTCACAATTTGGCTTCTTGTTGGAAATTACTTCAGTTATTTGCCGAGAGTTTTGCCGAAATTAAAGCAATATACTTGCGATTTCACAATATACTACGTACGCACGCGTTAGATTGGCTCGTGTATTGTCCCACGTACAAATTATTTGTCCCTACGGGTGTCGTGAACCTTGGCCCAAAGTTGAAGGGTTCGAAGTGTTAGTGAGACTATACTATATAGAATATAATATATAACGTTTAACTTTATTTGTTTTACAAAAAACAATGTGCCTTGTCGATGGAATAAGTAAAATAAATCAGTTTCACGCTGTATCCCGCACACAGCAGGACAGGCAGAGGGAACTTAGTGTTAAGATACTCCGTTCCCCACTTTTCGCCTATTCATATCAGACATTGCGTGTTGAGTGGCGGAACTCAACGCCGCGCTTTACCTCGACACCAGAACGAAAAAATGAAAATATAAGTTACAATAAATTTTTCATTTCCTCTAGTGGGGATCGAATCCACAACCAGCCGATTTTACAGTTACACTTTGTGCCCCTACACCACGACTGGCCTCAATAAATAAAAAATTATAATAATCAGCTTTACGCTGTATTCCGCACACAGCAGAACATGCAGAAGGAGCATAGTGTTAAGACACTCCACTTTTCGAGGCATTACGTATTGAGTAGCAGAATTCAATGCCGGGCCTTGGTTCCAGAGCGAAGAAATATAAATAGTAATAAATAATAATTCATTTCCTCGAATATGGATCGAACCCACAACCGTCGTTATAGTCACATCCTCGTGTTCCTGCGCAATAAAAAAAATGGCCTCTATCGGACGTACGTTCAATAGAATATATGTGTATTATTATAATAGTATTTGTTTTAGAATATATTAAGTTACATAGTAACAGCTATAAATTAAGTTGTGACATGTTATATTGAGTGTGACGTCGCGTGATTGTTGTATTGCTTATGTGCATGCAGCAATGTTACACGCGTTGCTAATATTAGGTTTGTTCAATTCGATGCATTTTTTAAAGTGGTCCTTTGTATATTCATAAAAGAAACATTTTTTATACTAAAAATGGATTGTGTTTGACTGCAACTAGCTTGGTACTAAGTATTTATACGAGGGATAAATATCTATTCACTCAATTTATAAGAACATTGTATAAAATAGAAAATACAGCAATTAGTCACCAGCCAGAAATGAGTGCTAATATTTTACTATGCGAATGAAGAATGTAGATCACAAAGAACAACCGTATTTTAGGAATTTTTACCATTTACGGGTGGAAGCTGTTTACCTCTAGAAATATAGCTTCATGCCATACTATTATATGGTAAAATAGGGCAGGTGGAATTAGATTGTACAATTCCAAAGCACACTCCCTAAAATAAATGTGGTAAAAAACTGACAATGAGGCAACCCTACACCGATGGCACCTGCTCTGCAGCTAAGTTAACGAGTGCTTAAGCAAGTACCGAAGTGACACCAGTACTCCATACACGGTTTTACTTGTCCTTTGTTATATGTGAGAACATGTTGAGCTGTTATGTTAACTTTTGGTTTCCCTTGGAGAGGATATTAACATTTAACCCGATTTTAGAATCTATTTTAAAACTTCTATACTATTTTGCCTTTTTATTTATGTTTTATTTATGGACCTTTTACAGCATAAACTAAAACCGAGTTAAAAAAATGTTCTTTCACGGCCCGAATCAATCCCGAGCCTCTATTGTGTATATCCCCGAAAACGGCAAACCCGTTGCATATTCAACAAAATCATCGAATCCAACGTCCGTCAACGTAACACACATGCCACGCTCGAAGCGTAAATTCATTTCTCATTGTCAGATAATTTATAACGAATACGCTTAACGCATACAAAACAGTGTTCAGATCGTGCTTTAATGAGCTTCAACTTGAAGGGCGCTGATATGGAAACTATTGATTTGCGATTATTTTATATTACATTTCGGAATTCTGAAACATGTTCGTTGCTTAAATTTAATTGATCTGTGTCTACATGGAAGATATGATTTTTAAAATTTATGTCTGTTTGTCTGTGCGTTTGTTCACGCTAATCTCAATATTCACTTAACCGAATTAAGAGGAGCTTTGACTGTTGAGTTTAGCCCAACTGTCCTTAATATTAAGCGTTTCTTTCATTTAAATTGGTTCGTAAATAAAAATGTTACATCAATTTAAAGTTTTTGGTTTGACAAAATTGCTACAATTTTTTTATTGAATTGGCTGAAACATAATATCAAAGTAAAGTAAAGTAACACGAATCGCTAGTTACATAATATGATTAAAAATTTTCTAAGTACAACTTTCTAAGTTGAATATCTATATTCATAATTTCAGTTGTCATTAAGTGAAGGAACTAATAAAGGATGATTCCTCTAGCGTAACATCTTTATTGGTTTGATAACGATATTTGCAAGAGATTTACAAATTAATTAGTTTATTATTTGTATTTCTTTAAAAGAAAATAACTAAACTGTATTTTTCTTAAAAAAAACTATTTTATAGATATACAGTATATTTACCAATTTTTTAATATAACACATATGTATTAAAGCAGCTAGAATCTATGAAAAAAATTATATATAGAGTTTTATATGTATGGTGTTTTCAAGTGTATCTATTCACGCGTGTGTATTCACGTGGGACCGCAAACTATGAAAATCTCAACTTCTAACTTTGTATCCAGCTCAACCGATTGAAATACCGTTTTGTTCATCCATTTTTTTCTATCGATGCGAATGAACAAAAAGTAGAAAATCCGAAAACTTTACAGTACTTTTTATTCAAAATATTCCCTAAACGGCATTCAAAAGTATTTTGATTTATATTTATAGTATCTATTTTCAGTTATATTTGCCTATTCGGTTTCTTGTCATTATGTTTACTATTCAATAAACATTAATAAGTGATCCTATAAAAATACACTTAAGAAAGTATATGAAATAAGTGATTGTGTTTTTTGTTTAATTCTATGTTTTTAAAGAAATACAATCAGCTTGACGCTGTATCCCGCATACAACAGGGTAGGCAGAGGAAACCTAGTGTTATGACACTCAAAGAAGGTTTACTTTTAAGATTGGAGTTCATATTCTAAAGTGTAGGTGATTTTTAATCTAGGGTAATGCTTTGATAGCGTATCTATTCACATACTGCGGAAGTCTGATTGCAACTACTTGTAGCAATGAAGAACTGGATTTGCAGGTTCAAATTGAAAATTGGAAGTTTACGGAAAAATAATATAACTTTAAAAGAGCTATATATTCTTCATGTTTTAATTGTTCTAGTATTGTTTGTAAATATTAACAGACAGTCTGAGAAATCTTTAAAAACAATATTTTTTTTTACTATTGCCTATGATTTTATTATATACTTAGTTATTCTAACTTCGATTTTTGTCTCGTCAATTTTTCATTTGATTTGCATAATTTCAACCGTATTTCCCTATCAAGGATATATTTTTACATAAATTTATGAAGAGAAAGAGAACCCACGAGTGTCGCGTTTACAGTCAGATATTGTGCCGCTGTGCTACGATGGCTCGGAACGGAACTGAATCCAAATCTGAAATCAAAATGAAATCATCTGCAAGCTGTATCCTGCACACAACAGGGTAGGCAGAGGGAACCTAGTGTTAAGATCCGTTCCCCACTTTTCGCCGACTTCTGGATGCATTGCGTGTTGAGTGGCGGAACGCAAAGCCGCGCTTTGCGTCGACACCAGAGCGAAGAATTGAAAATATAAATGTAAATAAATATTTAATTTCCTCGAGTGGGGATTGAACTCACAACCAGTCGATTTTATAGTCACACTTTGTGCCCCTGCGCCACGACTGGCCTCAATCGAATCGAAATCTATATTCCACAAATATATTTATTATTGAATTCTCACATGATTATAATCGATGTCATAATCTATGTAAAAAAATGTATTATATTTCATATTTTAAACTTTCAAATCAAAATTATTCTAATTTAACTTTTATTATTATAGATAATAACTATCTAAAAGTAATATAATATTCTTATTAATTAATAATTACGATATAACCACTATCCGTGCTCACCGCTGGGTTCGTGTAAACACATATCTGTATGTCGATGTCATTTTAATATGCACGAAGATTATTATTGTGGTCATGATGTATATTTTACGATAATTAAACTTAGTAATTTGGTATATTTTAGTGTTTTTTTTATCAATTTCACGCTGTATCCCGCAAGAAGCATGGTAGGCAGAGGGAGCTTAGTGTTAAGTAGCTCCATTTCTAGAGGCATTGCCTGTTGAGTAGTGAAACTCATCGCCGCACTTTGCCTTGACACCAGAGAGAAGAAATGAAAACAAAATTTTAAATTAAATATTTAATTGATAATGAAATGAGGCCGGTCGTGGCGCAGTGGCACGAGGTGTGACTGCAAAACCGACTGGTTGTGGGTTCGATCGCCACTCGAGGAGATGAAATATTTACTTAAATTTATATTTCCATTTCTTCGCTCTGCTGTCGAGGTTAAGCGCGGCGTTGAGTTCTGCCACTCAACACGCAATGCCTCCAGAATTCGGCAGAAAGTGGGGAACGGAGTGTCTTAACACTAGGTTCCCTCTGCCTACCCTGCTGTGTGCGGGATACAGCGTGAAGCTAATTTAATTTAATTTAATTTACATATTTAATTTTTTTGAGTGGGGATCGAACCCACAACCAGTCGCGTATACACTCACACTTGTGCCCCTGCGCCACGACTGGTTCCAAGCTATCTGAATTATATCACTCCAATTTATAATAGTTTATAGTATTTCTTCTATATTGTTCAATATTATGTAATACTAAAAATAATAACACGACAAAAGTTATATAACGATCGTTACAGTACTCACTGTATTTTTCGAAACATCAGCATTATAAATGAGAAACAGTACGAGTTCGTAGGAAAGCGGTAGTTGTGAAGCCATCATCGAAAATGGTTAAGTGCACTTTACAATAAGTATATTATTGTCGTATTGTGTTTTAACTTACTTTTTATTACTATTAAATGTAATATTGAGGCAGTCGCAGTGTAGTGGCAAAGCGTCTGGCTAGTACGGCGTTGAGATCCGCCACTCTAACGGTAAAGTCCTGAAAATTGAGAGGAAATTCGGAAACGAAATGTTTTAACACTAGATTTTTTCTTCCTACCCTGGTATGCGGAAAAAATGCTTAATTTGAAAATATCTAATATTCGCTATGCTCAATACGCAGTGCCTTAAGAAGGTAGAAAATGAAGAACGGAGTGTCTTCACACTGAGTCCTGCTCTTAGCTCAGCTCCTCCTTCTCTTTCAGCGTGAAACTGAAAAAAAAGAATTAGAATTAGAATAAAGAATATATTGTTTAAAGCAATGGTTCCCAACCAGTGGTCCGCGGACCACCAGTGGTCCGCAGAAGGCTAAATATGGTCCGCGAACGATTTTAATTTTATGACTGGGGATGGTGAGGCGAAATTTCTGTTTAATTATCACAGTTAATTTTATAATATCTACATGCATAGTGGTTCCGCTACCAAGAATAATATAAAAGTGGTCCTTGATCAAGAAAAGGTTGGGAACCTCTGGTTTAAAGCGACCTCATCTTATATATACTAAAATGAAAAACCACCCAATTCTAGTGTTCATTAAAAAAAACAAATTAATGAAATATTTATAAGAAACAAAACCAAAACACCATCATAAGCTTATTCATTGGTTTCCTTATCACCAGCGCAAGTAGCCGTCGTCGTCGAGAAGTGAAAATGATTAATAAACTTTTAAATGCAAAAACTTGCATCATTTACACCTCACTTCTAAATTTATTAAAATATATTCATGAGGTACCCAGTAGGTAATCGCCTCTGGAACTGCATGAATAAACAGGAAACAGTGTACAAATCACGGCCCATAATATCATACTAGCACTACCTAGTGGCTGTTAGCTAGTGAATCTTGCTGGTTTCATTATTGTCTTCACGTCACGGAAATTTGAGAACATTTGTTGTTTGTGAAATGTTGTAGTCGAATGTTCTGAATGTTTTGAGTGCTATGTTATACGAAACTTTTGGCTTCCCTTTAATTTTCATGCTGAAATAGTTAAGTAAAATCTGTTTTGTTTTGTTTTTTTTTTCCTTTTTTTGGTATAATAACTAGTATTTAACCAGTTATAATAACTAGTTACAATTTTAAAGACTTTTCATTTATTTGGAGGTCATGTGGAGGTATCAAGTTGAAATTAATATCAAATATCTAATCAAATTAATACTAAATATGTCAGTCTATGGTCGCTTTGAGCACAGAAAAAATCAAGCTTTTAAGTCAACCTAATCTAAAGATACGGGTATTTACGTATCGTTTTTGTACAAAATTAGCCGCGTAATCAAAATCTATAGGGTGTGGATATTAATCGTGTGCGTAATCAAAATCTATAGGGTCCACTTCCTGTGGACCTACGTTTATGTAATTACTAACGAGAACTTACAATAGAAATAAAGGTAAAGTGAAAATGTATAAGTATTTCATAGAAGAAAATCATTACAAATTTATATTTGTAGTTCATTTCATACAAAATGATTCCACATGCCCGCAAAATTAACTTTGTTAACTTTTATAAGTTATACATCCCGTTGATCTATAATCCTGATATTGGTACGGATACCTCAATAGTGAGTCCGACTCGCACTTAACCGGGTTTTTATAAATTTTAAATGAAAAGGAAAATATAAAATAATTTATTACCCTAATACGAAAATAAAATTTTCATATATTCAGCCATGAATATATTCATTAGGATAAAAATTTAATAGCCCTACCTGATTGAGCTTTATCGAAACTGTTAACGGAAGTACATTTTTAGCGTGGTGAATAATATTATGATATGTCTGTAATTACCAACAATATAATATTTTTTAAGTGGTATATTTAGGAAGTATGTTTAATTGACATAGAATATACGTGATGGATGCGGAAAGGTGTATTGGGGGTTAATGGTGACTTAGCTGCATTAATGAGAGGTAAAATGGCTAGCACAGTTGCACCTTTGGCCGTACATAATGCAGTGTTGGTGGGTATTACAGAAGAAGAATGAAAAAAAGATGAATACTGTGGAGATGTCATCTCTTCGTAGGATATGCGGAGACAGCTTAGCTGATCGAATCCACAATGAAGAGATACATAGAATGGCCGGTACTAGCGAGGATGTCACGGTGAGAATGAAGAAGAACTTGCTCAGTTGGTTTAGGCACATTGAACGAATGAGTGATGAAAGAATGGCAAGAAAATTAAGTCAAAATCAGCGGTAAAAGAGGTAAGGGAAGACCTCGGTTGACCTTCGAAAATATACAGTATTTGATACTGGAGGAAGGTCATGTAAAACGCATGAGGATCCCCCGGAAGGCATGTATAAAGAGGTTGATGACAGTGGACGAGGCAAAAGAGGTATGCAGAAACCGCAGCGTTTAGCGCTCCGTTCTTTCTGACTACCCCGGTAGGGATACAGCGTGAAATTAGAATAGAATAGAATAGTGTAGAATAATATTTTGATACAGTACTTAATATTTATTATCCAAGAGAAATACATTGTATTTTTTTATGGAAAAAACAAGGCAAACGATCTCCGCCGCCCACGACCCCGTGCAACACCAGAGGAGTTACAGGTGCGTTGCCAGCCTTTAAGGTGGAGATAGAGGCGTTTTCTGAAGGTACCCATGTCATATCGACCTGCGGAAACACTGCCGCGGGTAGGCCATTCCACTGTTCCTACGAAAGAAATGAAGGAAGTTCCTACGAAATCGCACAATAGTGAAGTGCCACGTATCCAGGTGGTGTGGATGATATTTAATCTTGTGACGTACTGTGCGACTACAAAATTCAGTGGCAGGTAACAAGTCAAACAGTTCTTCAGAACACTCTCCATGATAAATGCAGTAGAGAACGCACAGCGAAGAGAAGTCGCTCCGCAAAGCCAAAGTGTCAAGCCTTTCACAGATAATTCCCCAATGATTCGGACTATTCTACGTTGTATGTGATCAAATGGTTCATGCTGATACTGGGGTGCAACCCAGAGATGGGAACTGTACTCCATATGAGGCCGAACAACTCCGAAGGCCAATTTGGCCTTGCTTTCCAGATGATCGCGATACTGGCAGTCTCTTGAAACATTAAGGTCCAATATGAAAGACTGGCGATACGATAAATGGGGTTTTTTTAGTGGTTTACGCGCAAATTTGTGTCTTCAAGGGGTTGAAATGAACCAAGTTCCTTTCACCCCATAAGGCATAAAGAAACATTTTTCAATATAAATTAATATAAAAAATATACTGCCGACGGTGGTACAAGGGTCCAACAATCAGTGGTAAGGGCTCTAGGGAGAGGAACCTCCTCACAATACACGCTTTCTCAAGAAACACTGCCTTCTGCATCCGGGTTTGGATCCAACAGCTATGGGATAACTTTCTAAGATGTTAGTCGAGTTTGCCTATTAGACAGCTAACTGAAACTACAATTGCCACAATTTCATGGGTTTCATGGGTTAAGTCTCAATATTTATATATTTTTTTGTCGACCTTTACAAGATTATCATCAACATATGTCTGCCTATAACTATTATTATCCATCACGAGCAATCCTACGGTGCTTTAGTTAAGTTTAAAGGTTTCTACTGGATTTTAAAGGGTAGTCTCGGATTCATTCACCGGAGAGTCGTATACTACAGTTTGTCCTTAAGGCTCTTTCTTGTTCGTCAAAATAATCTAAATGGTTTAAATATAAGCTCTCAAAATTGAGAAACATCTTTAAGCTGTTAGCGTTTTTAAATCCTGTGAAGTGAAATTTGAACTTACATACATATACATCATCGTATGTAATGTTATTAGCTGCTGAACCGTGCCCCAAGTTTCTTACCAGTAAACATTTTACTATATAATTTTTTAGCTACTTTAAAGAGCAATAAATTATCTTTATTTGGAAATAGAAAAATTACGACTCTTCTTCTTCAAGTTTGAGAGGAAAATGTGATAATTCATCAAACAAGCTTTTAGAAGTCTTTTATTGTATTTTTTTAGCTTCACACTTTATGCTGCGTATAGCAGGATAGGCAGACGGAGCCTAGTGAGATTATTAGTTCCCCACTTTCTTTTTTATTTTTAAGACGTTGTGTTAGTTGTGAACTCTTACCCGTAATAGAGGCGCTCTCCCACCACGCCACCCACTCCGCGTAACTACAAAAATGTTACTTGTCAACACCAACGGTAATAAAAGTGCAATATAATTATAAAGTACTCGCAATGTTATAATAAATATTTTAATATTTTGAATATAACCCTTTTGCACAACTTTTTAAACAACATATTAAATTGTTATAAAATTAATACAATTTAATTATTTCAAAAATAAGCACCCAAAAATATGATACCTAAAAAGATATAATATCTAATCTATCGTCCCCGTCATTATACGTGCAAAAAGAAATCGAACTTAATAGCTATGTTATGTTTAAATCATGCCAGAAAATATACACATAAGGGGCATTTTTTTATATATACATAAAAAAGAGTGAAAAAGTGATAAAATTCAGAATATATTACTTGAAACTTAGAAAGTACCTTGTGCTAAGTTAGTAGCCTAGCCGTCTGGTGACTGAACATGACTTATATAGTTGTATAAGAACTATTTAAAATATTTTTTAAATTTGAATTATTAATAAGTTCTTTGATTTTCACGATTATTACACATTTTAAATAAAACTATTTTAACCGGATTAATCGCGTATATTTTGTATTTTTATACATTTTTGGAAACCCGACGTTTCGAACACTTTGCAGTAGTCCGTGATCGTCATTATAATACAACCTAAAGCAACGAAGGAAAATAAAAAAATCTACCCGTCTACCCGTCTACCCGTCTACCTGTCTACCCGTCTACCCGTCTACCCGTGACCACGGACTACTGCAAAGTGTTCGAAACGACGGATTTCCAAAAATGTATAAAAATACAAAATATACGCGATTAATCCGGTTAAAATAGTTTTATTTGAACTATTAAGTATTTGTATTCATATTTTTAGGGTTCCATACATCTAATGAAAAAAAAAAGAATCATTATAGGATCCATTCGTTGTCCATCTGTCCGTTTGTTACGAACATTTATCTCGATTGCGTGGAGCTAAAATTAATATCCAATATTTAGATGTACAAACCCTTAGAAAAAAATCAAGCTTCTCAGACTACGCAATCACTAGATACGCGGATTTATGCATCGTTTGTGCTGCATTTCACATGAAATTCGCCTCACATGCCTTATCAAATTCGCCTTATACTCTAAAATTATGCAATTTGACATGAAGTAAGAACTTGCATTATAAATGAAGGAAAAATCTGAAAAATAGAAATTTACATTTATATTACAGTTAAAAACTAATACACACTTACATATAATTGTAGTTTATGTCGCACAAAATGAGTGATACGCCCACAACTTTTTTAGTAGTCAACTTTTGTATGTTTTACTTCCCCTTGGAAATAATCCTGAAATTGCTACGGGCTAAGTCTCAGAGGGCGAGTCCGACTCGCACTTGACTGGTTTTTTTATTATTACAACCGCTCTATTTTTTTTTATTTTTTTAATAACTGCATAGATACAAAATATTTTCTAAATATTTAATTTAATTTTTTGAATAAGTTAAAGCCGAGTAAAAGTCACTTAGAAGATATCTTTTAGTCATATCGAATTTATAGGCACTGGTATTCGAGAGAATAACTACTAAAATAAAATGTTTTAACAAGAAACGTTCTAACGTTCTGTTCTAATAGAAAGCGAAATAGCGTTTCAACGTATTGTATAAGGTCATATATATTTCTTATTTTTATTAAAGCGTAAAAATGTAATACATTCCATTGCTATTTTGTATATAGTAAATATTCTGACGTTTTTTTTATTTTCCTTCGTTCCTTTAGGTTGTATTATAATGACGATCACGGGTGTTTCTACGCAATCTAGCATAATGCTTTAATTTCTTCTTTGGCTCATGAGCTTTCACGGTCTTTTTGTACATAAAATAAAGTAGCATCTTAACCTATTATTATAAAATAAAGATCATAACCGAAAAAATGTTAGGTAAAATTTATGCATTCCGAAAATTTAATATTTATCTTTACTCTACCTCTCTACCTAAAAGTAGATATATAATTTTTATATACTGTTTAAATGTCAAATTTAAGAAAAACATATTTTTATAATTTTTTTCCCATACAGTTTTCACCAGTGTTTTCCCAAAACCAACTGATTAGACGAGACATTTAGCTATTGATAAGCCATATTATATTTGATTTAGCAGCTAAAGCCACGTTACGTAATCTTGAAACTATTACAATATATTGTACGAGTATTCAAATGGAGAATATAAATTACAATAACAATAAGTTCAATAATTTAATTGAAACCTTTAAGGATAGCTTTTATAATATTTCACATGTCATAAAAATTAAAAAATAAATCTTTAATATAGTTTTTTTTTCAGCTTCACACTGTATTCCGCATGTAGCAGGGTAGGCGGGGGAGTGTTAAGAGATTTCGCTTTCCCCTTTACGCCAAATTCTGAGGGCATTGCGTGTTTTGGGGCGAAACTCAACGCCGCGCTTTGCCTCGCAAAGATTAAAATATTAAATATTTCATTTCCTCGAATGAGAATCGAACCCACGACCTATCGCGTTTACACTTACACACTTGCGCCACTGCATTACGTCTGGCCTCAAATATTTAATGTAAAGAACACAATTTTACTACTTTGTTAATAAAATCATATTACTTTACAGTGAGGCTGTACAAAAAGTTGCAGATTTCCATTTAAAATCTACATTAAAGTTTATTTATTTAATGAAACGCAGCGAGCATCTCTTTGAAGATATGCGCACACGTACCTATATTAATATTTTCATAAAATCTGAACTTTACGTTTTGCGACTTGAAACTAAGATAAAAACATAACTTTAGAAATATTTTTCTCGGATCTCTTTTTAATCTTACTTCTGCAAACTTATGTTTTATAACGATATAAAAGCTATGCATGCATTCATTAAAACACAAATTAAAACAACAGTTAACAATTCAATTTATTAAAATAACAAACTATAATACATTCAAACAAAAAACGTACATAACTTATTATGTCATTTTTTTCGTGGCATTTTAATGAACATGTAAAACTTTTTGTTGGAAGCTTTAAACCTTTAGACTTCATAGTACCTAGTACTTCATTTTTAGTAGAAATGCACGTTTTAAACACTTAAATAAAAATGTAAGTCGTAGATACGTAATGTAGTTCTAACGAGAAGTGAGCACTTCCTTTGTTATATGAAGATATCAAATAAAATATATATAATAGTATTATAGTATTACAATCCCATATGCTTTTTATTTCAGTTTAATTATACCTTCTACGAGGAGCGACCCCTTACTATATGTTGAAGTATGCGTTTGCAATGCAGACTACAATTATTTTAATTTTATTTTGTCGTGCTTTTTAATTTTACAATCGACTACTGTGCTGTTTCTATTATCCAAGGACAGATTTTAAACATTCACAAAAGTGATTTATGTTAGAATGTATGTACGTATAAATACACTCATATTATTATATATAAAGACTTAAAAATATGTATGTGGATTTAATTTACAATATGTGTGGGCGTGGTATAAACAATACTCTATAAATGCTGTTCTCATTTAAAAATATGAATGAATCATGACTAAATAATAGAAAATTATGGTGAAAAATAAGTGCTTATAAAGAAAGAGATGGATCCAGGTTGATCTGTAAAATTGTTATTGATAATATTTAAGTATCCAGGATGTCCTCTTAGATGTTTGGACGTATTTATTATGAAATTAAAGACAAAATCTTAACATTGAAATTAGGCGCATTTTTTCTGCTTACTTCTCCAAAAAAAAAAAGACAATGATATGAAATAAACTCACTTGAATATTTCTATCATTCTAATTCTAAAGTTAAGATTACAGCACGAAAAATAACTGAAGAAGGAAGGTATCACAAGTCTAATTTAAAATTATATATCGATGGAAAACTTTCCACTGAGTTCTTATAATAAAAATTGTGCTCTTCTTTTTATTTTTAATGAGCCATAGAAAAATAAGTCCTCTATTTGAAGTTTTGTGCTTCGAAATTATAATACCGTTTAGCTATTTACCGACAGTTTATTATATTCAAAATATTAAATAATATCATTGAACTTTGTAAGAGGTAAATGTAAATGAATAAGAAGATTGCGTGACAATGTTATTGTAGGTCGACCGTTACTTTTCTAGGTCTCAGCTCAATTAAGCCCTAATATTAAAAGATGAGGCCAGTCGTGGCGCAGCGGCACGAGGTGTGACTATTAAACCGACTAGTTGTGGGTTCTATCCCCACTCGAGGAGATGAAATATTTACTTAAATTTATATTTCCATTTCTTCGCTCTGGTGTCGAGGTTAAGCGGTGCGTTGAGTTCTGCCACTCAACACGCAATGCCTCCAAAATGCAGCAGAAAGTGGGGAACGGAGTGTCTTAACACTAGGTTCCCTCTGCCTACCCTGCTGTGTGCGGGATACAGCTGATTTTATTTAATTTATTCATTAAAAGATAGTTTTTATAAACACTTACTTTGTTTTACATATATGAGTTTTCAAAGTTTTATATTATATATTTTTATAATCTTTATAAAGATAAAACATATTAATTAATATAATAACGCCGTTAAAGGTTACCGTTATACTGAATAAATTTAATATACTTATTTATACATTTTATATATGTCTTAGTAATTCTGTAAATTTTATTTGATATTAAAATTAAATAAATCTGTTTTAGGCTGTATCGCGGGATACACAGCAGGGTAGGCAGAGAAAACCAAGTGTTAAGACACTTCATTTCCCATTTTACGCCAAACTCTGGAGGCATTGCGCTTTGGGTGGCGGAACTCAACGCCGCGCTTTGCCTCGACACACGGGAGCGAAGAAATAAAAATATTAAATATAGAATGTCCTCGAATGGGAATCGAACTCCCAACTTGTCTTGCTTAAAGTCACACTATGTGCCTCTGGGCCACGACTGGCCTCCTCCTGCGTTCATTTTATATAAAAAGTAAAATATCTAATATATCTTCAATTGTTCGATATTGTCTATTTATTTCATATAACCGCGAAGCTCAATAATAGCAGTACCACTTGTAGTTTCGAATATAGCGTCGGTAGCAAATATTGTTCCTTATACGCCGCACTCTCAGCATATATGGATTTTTGACTAAATTGATTCTCTAGAACTGTAAGAGCTAGGATTATTAAAATCCAGTGCAAAATGGACTATATCATGCGATACTATGAACACTTTCACACAAAATAAGACTTTGAGATGCTCAAATTTCTATTCAACTGTCAGTAATATTCCAGTTATTGCGATCTAAACTTTTATTTGGTTCCCAATTGAATAATATATAGATAAGTATAAGCTGTTGGCTGAGGGTATATATCAGTTTAGTGGGTCGTAAATTTTTGTCGCCAGGAAATTGTCGCGAATCATGCGATAGTAAAGTTGACTTGACAACGACAAGGTGTCAAAGGTAATGGCTAATTAAAATAAAAATGAAAACTCAAGTATTTTAAAATATTAACATTTAACAGGCTGTTGTGACTGTAAAAGTAATTGTTGTGATTTCAATTTCCACACGGGAAATATATTAATTCAAAAATATAAAAACAATTTTTTTACATAACACAACTTAACACTATGTTCCCTCTGTCTACCCTGCTGTGTGCGGGATACAGCGTGAAGCTGATTTTTCTACATATACGAATTCGGAACACGAGGTTTTCTTTGTCTATACTGCAACACGCAAAATAATGGGTAAAATAAAAATAAACAGAAAAATATATATTCATCGAATAGTTGATAAGCGTCTCGAGGAAGTTAAAAAAATTATGTTTTCAATTCTTCGCTCTGGTGTCGTGGTAAAGCGCGGCGTTGAGTTTCGCCATTGCAAATAGTGGCTCCAGAATTCGGCGGAAAGTGGGAAGCGGAGTTTCTTAACACGAGACTTCCTCTGAAAAAAAAAAGAAATCACACATACAATAAAAAAGATAAGAAAAAAACATTAATTAGATTAATAAATATGTAAAGCAACCATTATTATCCACACTTTTCTAACATAACAATAGCTAAAATAAAATTTAAGTATAGATGTTTGATTCATTCATCCATTCTTATGCTAATTCGTCCTTAGTGACACGCCTTCTGTCCGCGGCCTGATAATATGCAAATCAACCTTTATTGACTGACCTGAAAATACTTCCTCATAAATCTCATAGTCTAAGACACAAAGGGCAGTCTTAGAAATTATTATAGACTTCATTTATATTTAATAGGAGGATTTCAATATTAAACAGACTGATCTTCTATTGCTTAATATAGTTATTTTGAGTAGAATATTAATTTCTGAACATACAGATATTGTTCTATTATAAATACATGTTAGTCTTGAGTGACAGCCTACCTACGTCTAATTCCAATTAGGGTTCCGTACCATATAAGGTGTAAAAGAAATCCTTATAGGATTTTGTTGTCCGTCTATCCGTCTGTCAAGACATTGATCTCGAGATCGTAAAGGTATTAAGCTGAAATTGATATCAAATATTTCTGTCTACGATCCCACAAGAGCACAGGAGATGTCAAACTTCTAGGTTAACGTATTCAAACGATACGAGTATGAATAATTATGCATAATTTTTGCTGCATTTTGTATGAAATTCGCCGCGTTATCATAACCCTGTAGGGTACTTCCCGTCGACCTACGGTAATGAAATTTGGCATGTAGATAGAACTTACAATATATATTAAGAAAAAAAAACAAAAAATGTAAATTTTTATGACATAATATTTTTAAAGGTGATTGGGATATCAGTTACACTTCATATACGATATTTCCCATAGAGCTACAACAATGAAATTTGCAAGAAGTGAAAATTTGCAGTAAATCTTGTAGTAAAGAAAGTTAACATTTATTTTACAGATAGAGATTTTGATAACTTCTTTATTCCTTTCTTTCAAATCTTGTAGTAAAGAAAGTTAACATTTATTTTACAGATAAACACTGTTACAAACTTATAATTGTAGTCAATTACATACAAAATGAGTGAGCAAGCTTAAGTTTCTCAACTTTCATCATTTGTACTCCCCGTTAATTTGCAATCCTAAAATTAGAAAGGAACCCTCGGTAAGTCTAACTCGCACTTGACCGGTTTTTTTTATTTTTATTTATTTATAAATCCACCAACAACTAATACAATTATTTCATGCAAACAAAAGAAAAACCCTAAAATAAATTAATTGTGATTGCTCAATTAATTTCAAAATTTTGATTTGATTATTAAATAACTAACAATAATATTAAATCGCTATCAACTTTTATCTTTTGTTGTAGCTTACGTGTGTGTCACATAATATGTGACAAATGTCGACTCAGACTCGTCCACCGAGGCTTCCAAACCAATTTCATGATTGTTGGCCAACGGGAAGTACAATTTATAAAAGTTGACAAGCTGAAGTTTGCTATGCTATGCTATGCACTAATTTTATATAAATTCAAAGAAAACTACAAATATATATTTTTATAGATATCTTCTCTGATATATAATAAATATAAATATGATTCCAGCCAGTCGTGGCGCAGCGGCACGAAGTGTGACTGTAAAACCGACTGGTTGTGGGTTCGATCCCCACTCGAGGAGATGAAATATTTACTTAAATTTATACTTCCATTTCTTCGCTCTGGAGTCGAGGTTAAGCGCGGTGTTGAGTTCTGCCACTCAACACGCAATGCCTCCAGAATTCGGCAGAAAGTGTGGAACGGAGTGTCTTAGCACTAGGTTCCCTCTGCCTATCCTGCTGTGTGCGGGATACAGCGTGGAGCTGATTTGATTTGATTTGATTTTATAAATATGATTTATTTATAAATTTCAGGCTGTATCATGTATGTATGGATATCTTTTATATATTAATGAATATTAATTAATATTATTGTTGTAATACAAAACGCCATTTGTCAAGAACGACGCACGCACACATAAACCTATCAAAGGGAAACCGGCGCATACGCCTCATTCGTAGCTATTGGCGGCAAAATTCAAAGTTGATTAACCTTTAGTAGTATTTTTGTTGTAGTATGTGGTTACGTTATTGGTATCTATGCGTAACTGCGTCACACGAAATACAGGTCTAGATAAACATCGTGAAATGAAAAAAAAATCCTACGCCTAAACTGTTGAGGTATCTTGATTAATTTCTGTAGGTATGGGTTTAAAATATTTTACCCTATAAGCATATTCCCGTAAAAGGAGCGCTGACACTTTCACCCTGTATATTTTATTTTTAGCGTTTATTATAATAAGAAAAAAAATTAAGATAAATATTTTTGGTTATCTGCAAGAATCCCTCTACAGGTAAAAATTCAATTAGCCAACCAGCCGTGGGTCCATCTCCGCGTGATTTGGTAATAATGATGATGAAATTAATAATTTCATCTTTTCATCTCATGTAGGAAATAAATGTATACAACAACGATTATAAAAAATGAATATAGAAATAAATTAAAAACATAAATATATCATATAAATAGGATTTCAGTGAAAAAAGTTTGTCATAATGGTACAAGTTTAAAGGTTATTATTATAAGCCTCGCGTCATTCTGTACAAAGTCAGGATTTTACTGCAATAAACTTCTAACAAGCCATTTGTGGCTGGAAGTGTTCTTTCAAATTAATCACTGGGTTCACTAAAGGCTTTGTTTACAATCTTTCCGAGTTTTGATAACTTCTTTATTCCTTTCTTTCATAAGAGATTATGAAAAAGTTTTCTCAAAAGCTTTTATTCTCTTCAACAATTAATTTTATTTATAGTAATGCTTTTTATAGGTTCAAGTTATTTGAATTTGACTGGGTTTTTTGACAATCCAGTCTCTCTAGTTCCCATAAAGTTATTTGAATTCTAAAATCTATTGTGATAGAAAAATAGTAAAATGTAAATTATAAATATGTAGTTTTATTATTATTTCCTTACATTCTCTCCATTTTACAATATAGGTTTTTTATTTCAGATTTTTTTTTTGTAAATCATTCTACATATTATACATTTTCATTAAGTATTTGGTTATAAGATATATGTAAAAGTGTATGATATATTATACATAATATTTCTATTTATTATCTGTTTACCACTTTCTGCTTATTTATAAACATTAAGACCATTCGTGGTGCGGGAGATATATGTGTGACTGTAAACACGACAGTTTGTGGATCCGATTCCCGTTCGAGGAAATTAATAATATTTAATATTTTATTATATGTTTGTATTGTCTCTAGTGTCAAGACAAAGCGTGGCGTTGAGTTCCGCCACTTAACACATAGTCTGAAAAGGTGTCGAATACAAAAGCTTTTTTTTTAAAAGACAAGGCATACGAGCGTACTGGTCATTTGACGATAAGTGATCACCACCGCTTACATTACCACACAAGCTACACGTACGTTGCCAGTCTTTAAGGTGGAGATAAACACGCTTCTTGAAGGTACCCATGTCGTATCGACCTGAAAAGCTGCAAATAGGCCATTCCATAATTGTGTGGCAGTAACAGTAGTGGAGTGCCATTGTGTTGTAAAGTTAGAAAATTCAGCAGGAGGTTAGCGGTCCAAGCAGTTCCCCAGAACACTCCCAATGATAAATGAGGTAGAGAACCTACAGCGAGGAAACATCTCTATGCAAAGCCAAAATGTCAAGCTTTCACAGATCATTGGATCACTGGTGCAAGCTGATTCTGGGGTACACCAGCCCAGAGATGAGAACAGTACTTCATATGAGGCGGAACCTTCGGAAAAATTTGGTACTGATCAGTATTTTTCCGAGAGAGACCTGCATAGCCGTATGCGGCGTCAACTGTGCTATCGTCTGCATAGCATTGAATGCTATAATTGATGTTATGATGTATGTATTCTAAGCAAAAACTGTCGACAGCGATCTTAATGATGTGCCAATATTGACGGTCAATGACCAATCGGTAATCCGCCAGATAAACCAAGAGCTAGCTATTTACAATATTCCCCATGACTTTTGAGAGCATGTAAGTGATAGCGATAGGCTTGTAGTTAGTTAGATCGAAACTGTCTGATAAGGGTGCTTTTCCACGTGTCTGAGACTAAGTTGACTAAATAAGAGTGCCAAAACAAACGCGTTAGCACCGCTGTCAGCTCAAGAGCGTGTGAACAAAAAAAATAATAAAGAGGAGATAACATCTGGCCCTCTTGACTTATAGATGTCCAAAGAAAACAGAGTTCCTAAAAGTTTTTTGGCTGAACTTAACTTCAAAATTCGGCAATGAGCTCTGGCACCGTGCGATGGTCGGCGGTGTTGTTCCTCGATCATCCGTAAACAAGTTCAAGGCAAAGAGAGCGCCCAGGAGGTTGGCTTTCTCTTTTAGGGTAGGGACAAAGATGTCATTTTCTATGCGTGATGGCAAAAGTGAAGGCTAGCTAAAGTTGCCTCTCAAAGGCAGCACTTAGCCTTTGAGAGGGTCCAAAACTGATGAGTTCCGGAGGGATAACTCTCAAGCTTCTCACGGACACACATCTTAGTATATATGAAATATTGAACTTTTTCTTCCTCCTGACAACTTAATTATATACGAATTATTATACCTACTTTTTTACTCAAGCAGTGAGAAAAAAATCCTTCGGTATTATGTGTGTGTATGATGACAAAATAAGGCCATTTACCGCATCACATGCCCCTTAGAAATGTTAATGTCGTTAATTAAACCAAACCCAGTCGTTAATACGAGCACCTAAACAGGAGGCAATTTAGAATCGCTTATTAAGTTTCGTGAAGTGAAGTTTTCTTTGTTCTGTATTGCAGCGTAGTTGATCCAGCGGGACGTGAAATTGGGTGAATCAAAGCTCGTCAGCTACACTGCGTTTCAAAGGAGTTTTAATGCGAACGGACCGGAAACACGGAGCCTTAATAGCTGTAGTTGAAATCAACTTAACCCGCTCATGTTTTGATGAATATATAAATTAATTTTGTTAATTAAATTATATTGTTTGGTTAATTTAAATATGTTTTTTTAGTGTGTTGTATCCCGCACATAGCAGGGGAAACCTAGTCTTGAGAAAATGTTTTTCCGTTTTCCAACGATTAGAAGCATTGCGTATTGAGTGGCAGAATTTAACGCCGCTTTGCCTCGACACCAGAGCGAAGAAAATGGAAATATTAAATATTTTATTTCCTCGAATAAGAATCGAACCCACAACCTGTCGTGTTTTGTGCCCCTACACCACGATTAGCCTCAATTTAAATATCAATTTTGTTTAAGTATTCCGATGTCGAATGTTAAATACAATCTGTCTACTAGACTTCAGTAATATGCCTAAAAGTAATAATAGACTTAATTATAATTATCAGAATTTCTTCAAATTATAAATTTTAGTTTAAGGTTGTATTAAAAGTTTTAGTAAATTATTTTTGAATTCGACCTATGATATTCATAGTTACGTTTCAAGCTTAAATTTTATTTGAGTCGGCATTTTGTTACTACGAGTTAGTAATACCTTATGTAAACAGTATGTCAGCTATAAACATTAAACGCAACCGACAAGTACATACAAACATTTACATTATATTCCGTACATCAGCTAGCTGTCCCCACTACGATGCTGGGGAAATAAATCAAAGTATGGTTTTAATCGAAAATTAGCTGGTTAGCCACAGATTTCAGTCCAACGTTCTAATAACGATGTGAATGATTGAATTTGCGCATTATTAACATTTAGTGTAACGGTTGATCGCTTAAACAGAATTAGGTCCTATGTAACTACTATGAAACATAAATATTAAATAACTTTTATTATGTTTATGTTTGGAGGGAATGTGAAATTATTAGAAAAAAATTATTAGAAATGTTGCATGTTTAATTATATTTTTTTTCAATTTCACGATGCTTCCCGTATGTAACAGGAAAGACAGAGGGAGACAGAGGGAGTATTAGGAGGGAGGGACACTCCTTTCTCACTTTCCGTTATATTCTGCGTGCCCCGCTTGTTGAGTAGCATATCTAAACGCCAGGCTTTATTTTGGCACCAAAGAAATGAAAATACTAAATATTTTATTTTCTAAAGTGGGAATCGAACCTACAACCTAACAAAATTATATTGTGATTAATATTTTATGCGGCGTTGAGTTTGAGAAAGTGGGGAACGCAGTGTCTTAACACTAGGTTCCCTCTGCCTACCCTGCTGTGTGTGGGATACACCGTGAAGCTGATATATAATATTTTAGTAAGTTTGACAGTTTTGATTCATTTCTAACTTTGCATATACAGTCCTCTCTATTATCATTGCGGCAGTGAATTTTATTTCAGCAAATTGTTAACACAGAGTGCGGTCGGACTCAAATCAAATAAACCGGATCAGGTCACGCCGTTTTACGGCGGAGGAAGTGGCGGGTCATCTCGGAAGACGCAATTTTCGTGGTCCTAGATTGAATGCAAAATTGGATGAGCTCCGTTTTTTACTATATAAATTCCGGAACTCTTATATCGAGTTACTCGCTTTTATTTCCTCTCTCCTCGCATAATGTTTGAATCGTTTGATTGAATGTGACAATAGTGATTGTAACTGACACTTTGAACAATTTATGCCTTTGTTCGGCCCGAGGGAGACGTTTATTGTTTCTTTACTTGACTTTATTTCTTATATTCCGAGAGTACGTAATTTTTATTTATACTCACTTTGTTATCTGAATTTTGAAGAATACCACATAAATTTCTTTGTCTACTACTGCTTACTAATCACTCTCAGTAAATATCTAATAATATTTTTTTTTGATAAGTACTTCTAAGACTACGATTTAACTTAATTTGTACTTGAAAATTAACATATTTTTTTCCAGCTTCACGCTGTATCACGCAGAGTAGGTACAGGGACTCTAGTATTAAAACCCTCGGTTTCCCATTTACAGCCGAAATTTCCAAGCATTGCGTGTTGAGTGACAGAATTTTTGTAGAAAATACAAGGCAAACGAGCGTACGAGCCACCTGATGGTGGTAATTGATCATTGCCGCCCAAGATAGGCGCTTTTTGAAGGTACTCAAGTCGTATCGACCTGGAAATGCTGGTAGACCATTTCGCAGCTAGAAAATCGCACAGTAGTTTAAATCATCCACCATCTATCCGTGTGGTGGATGATATTTCAGCTAGTGACGTACAGTCCAGTTGGAAAATAAACCAGCAGGTACTCCTTGACTGACTCATATATAATAATGATATGACTCATATTATATTATATATTTAGATTTTCCAAATGATAAATAATAAAATATATATATCAAATAAATGTAAAATATATTATAATAATAAATAAATAAATCAGCTTCACGCTGTATCCCGCACACAGCAGGGTAGGCAGAAAGAACCCAGTCTCAAGGCACTCCGTTCCCCACTTTCTGCCGAATTCTGGAGGCATTGCGTGTTGGGTGGCAGAACTTAACGCCGCGCTTTACCTTGACTCCAGAGCGAGGAAAATGGAAATATAAATGTAAGTAAATATTTCATCTTCTCGAGTGGGCATCGAACCCACAACCAGTCGGTTTTACAATATAATATATACAATATAATAATATTAGAAATTATAACAAAAGACACAATCGAAATGCACCCTACGTCCCGCACTAATAACATTGTGTTACATCACGCGTGGTATAACACTATGGCAGGTTGCGATGCTTCGTTTGCGATCTTGTGAAAATTGACTCGACGAAATCTAATTCAGTTCGGCGACGTGACTCCAATACGGAGCGACGTCAAATTAACAAATTTTTGCTTTACAGTAAAAACCGTTACAAATATGGGACCGTCGGCCATTTTGTTTTTACGACGATTGAGTCGTTCATTTGATATGTTCTTAGTTAAAGTTAAAGTTGTTATTGAGGTGTAGATTCGAATTTAATTGTGGAAGTTTTTGAGATTTGTTAGCTCATTTTAATTGTATTTGGTACGTGTAGGTATATTGTGTAAAGAAGACAACGTTTAACAATTATAAATAATTATAGAGGCCAGTCGTGGCGCAAGGCACTAGTGTGATATATTTGTCTCAATTTATATTTTTATTTCTTCACTCTGGTTTCGAGGCAAAGCGCGGTGTTAAATACCACAATCAACACAATGCCTCCAGAATTCAGCGGAAAATGGGAAAACGTATGTCTTAGCACGAGGTTCCTTCTGTCTACCCTGCTGTGTGCGGAATACAGCGTGAAGTTGATTTAATAC
Source organism: Heliconius hermathena (assembly GCA_013403705.1). NCBI lineage: Eukaryota > Metazoa > Arthropoda > Insecta > Lepidoptera > Nymphalidae > Heliconius > Heliconius hermathena. The sequence goes on from JAAIXJ010000270.1 coordinate 347,906, forward strand.
TTATACAAAGTCGTAGACGTAGCGTAGTGAAAAAAAAACTTTATATAAATCATTTATAAGTACTAATAAATGATTTATATAAAGTTTTATAAGCGGTATGACGAGATATTTTAAACTGAAAAAAATCTCTCGTTCGTAGTACATTACTCTATAGAGGCTTTTAACTTGTTAGTAATATTATTATTAATTTATTTATATAAAATAAATATATAATATTTTGCAATAAGTATGTAACATTTATGATATAGAACAAAGACGTGTTCAAGTTTTACAGCATGTGATCAAACCACCTGCTGATACTAGAATGTACCAGTTTAGTTACTTAGTAAGATAAATTGAGTGTTTTCGCTGTGTAAAGGAACGTCAAGTTTACAATACAGCGGGCGTTCAAAGTTGAAGGACACGCTATTTCAAAGCCTGCCACCCTTTCACCCCACTGCCAATTGGCTAGTTCAACATGAAGAATCTTTATCGTTTCTCAATATTTGTGATATTTTCTAAATTGTCTTTAGTAAATTTGTTAAGCTGATAAAATATAAATAGAATATATTGTAAAAACAAAATTATTTACATATTTCAGTTATAGAAAAAAATATTTCAAATTCTATAAAAATTACTAAACTCTGGTGTTGAGGAAAAGTAGGGCGTTCAGTTTTGTCACTCAATACGAAATGTTTCAGAATTCAGCGGAAAGTGGGAAGCGGATTGTCTTAACTCTAGGCCCCCCTACTCCCTCTACCGATCCTGCAACATAGTCGTACAGTATAAAGCTGATAAAAAACCTTAATCAATCTTTGAAATTATATTTTTTTATAAATTATTTCAATATAAAACATAAATAATATTGTTTTATAAATCATTTTATTATTTTCTTCCAGTTACTTATAATTCTGTGTAACAATCAGAACAATCCACATACGTAGCTTCATACTTGCTAACAATTGGCTAGCTCAATATAACTGACCCTTACTCCGTCACCCTATTCAAAACTACTCGTCCCGAATAGGCGCTGTAATCACACACTGTGTGATGTCGGGGATAAGAGATCTAGTACTATAAAGAGTTTTTGTAATACTAGCTAATATAGATATAAACATATTTAAGAGAATTGCTTAGAAAAGTTTTGAAATGCATATTAAAAAAAAAATGTAAGTATGTGTATGTATATATTATAATAATATATATAATAATCATTATTATACACTTATATATAATAATTTTAGCTGTATTTAATTACCAGTATATATCTTTAAATTTCTTAAATTGTACTTTGTTTTTACTCGCAACTTTTCACTCATCCACTTTCACTGGTTGACTGGAAGAGATCTCTTATAGAGATAAGTCCACCTTTGTACACGTTTTTTCTTTTTTGTGTTTGTCTATTATGTATTTTAGTACAATAAAGAATATTATTAAATATTTGATCAATATGTAAAATAATAAATTATAAATTATTACACAAAATATAAATCGTATTAAATAATTCTATATAATTTACTATTCGATACTAAGTTTTAAATTATAAAATCTTTTTTTTATTGTACCGAGAAAAGTAAAATATAAACCAGCCCTTGGGCTATTGATTAAGTTTAATACATATTCTTTTGAATAGATAGATTGCCACTAGCTTTCTTCTCTTCTCAATATGACGAAACATTATTTAATTTTTAAATTATCCACCTAAATAAAAACTATTTAAAATTGGTGAATTTGTTATTTTCCATAAACTATAATTATTGTAAGATCGAGAAAGAGAAGAGAAAGATGAGTGAGCCCATAATATCATTTCTTATGCAGCTTATTTGTTGAAATTATCTTTATGTGAATATAAAGATCCGAGGAAAGACTTAATTTATATTTAACTTCACGGCATTTTAAGTAAAGCTAATAAAAATTTATGACGATACGTAAGTTTGCGTTTACCTACCGTTTATAGCAATCTCTGCTTAAATGAATGTTTTAAATTAAAATAATTTTAAAGAAGCGAGCTCTAGATGCTTACTATTTAATATTAGTTTGCTACAAAGTTATGCTTTTGTTCTTTTTTTAACTTCGTCATTTTTCTAGTGTATAGTAAGAAGATTAACAAAGAGAACATAGTATCATATTTTGACAAAAGATTTCTCTGTTTTCTCTTTTCTTTGAATTTATGACACTGTCAGTTAAACGGTGAAACCCATAATCGTCGCGTTTAAAAGAAGGCTCTCACGCATTGTGCCATGATGATCTTTACGCTTTTATAAACATTTTATATACGTGTTGCGCTTAAGAAGAATATTATTTTCTTGTTGTCTCTTTATGAACGTGTATATACATAATTTAGTAATATTTTGTATATTTCTATATATACATTTTTACTTTCCTCTAGAGATGAAATATTTACATAAATTTATATTTCCATTTCTCTTCGCTCTGGTGTCGAGGATAAGCGCGGTGTTGAGTTCTGCTACTCACGTGTTGAGTATGCCTCCAGAATTCGGCAGAAAGTGGGGAACAGAGTGTCTTAACATTAGGTTCCCTCTGCCTACCCTGCTGTATGCGGGATACAGCGTGAAGCTGATTTAATTTTTTTTTACTTTCCTCTATATCTGTCGTCTTGCTAAAGTTATTAAGAGAATTATTTAGATTTTGATTGGCAATCAATTTCTCGTTGAACCAATAACTACTTATTTGTTCAACGAGAGAAACACCGTCGATTCATTCCATGTATCACTACAATGTCAATCGGAGTTAATTGTCTACGTGCGTTTCGAACAGAATTCGTCACGTACAAACTTTATTGCCTTTCGTATTTTTAAACTACTCAATATTGAAGCACGACAATTTCATCTCAATTTTAGATATAAAAGTGATGATTTTTTTTTGGAAATGACAGCCAAATTCAATTACATATTGGTTTGAATCGTATACTGACTTGTGTTTTCTATAGTATAATAATATACGTAGTTATACTGTAATTATTAAAGCAGGCTATTATTCTTTATCTATTGACACGCAGCTGATGTTGAGTTTCGCCATGCATGCAGTTTCGCATTCAAAAATCAAGACATTCAAAGGCATGGCGAAACTCAACATCAGCTGCGTGTCAATAGATAAAGAATAATAGCCTGCTTTAATATATTAATTATAGTAAAACTACGTATATTACTATAGAAAACACGAATGTCTTGATTTTTGAATGTAATCAATTAGTAATATAATAAAATCACAGTCTATTTCTTTAATAATATTTAATATTGAATACTAGATTTTAATGAACGATGTAGAGTCCTTTAAAATTATACTGACTTATATTGAGTTACTTGGAATTGTATGACGTACGAAACACTTTTGAATGGATAAAACATGAGAACCTAGGGGTTAAGACACTCCGTTCCTTTTAAGTATATAGTTAATAGAAAAAGCTGTAGCTAATTATATATGAACCAAGAATTCACACCTAAAGAATATTGAGTTCCTCCCAAATTAAATATTTCATTTAAGACACTCTGTTCCTATTAAGACACTTCCATACTGTTTCCCCATTTTCTACTAAATTCAGGCGGAATTCAACCCCGCGCTTTGGCTCAGCAATAGCAAAATTTTATCAAATTGAAAATTCATTCCTCTAGTGGGAATCGAATCCAAACCGAATACTCGCTTGCACCCCTGCGCCACGACGGCCTCAACTGAGAGTCTGCAATATATTGCTAAAATGTAAAAAATATTACTTTCATTATTATTTAAAAATATATATATTTCAGTAATCACGTTATAATAACATAAAATAAACAGAGATAAGATAGATATATAACTTTTGTCTAGATCGTCCTATGTTAGAATTGTCTAGATGTGCTAAACTAGATAAAGGTCGCCTGACGACGAGAGCAGTGGCAGGTCATCACAAAAACAATCGAGGTCGTAGATCGAATCTGAAATATTCAATTTAGGAGGGATCTCAATATTCTTTAGGTGTGAACTCTAGGTTCATATATCTAGCTGCAGCTTTTTCCTATCAGTTATACTCTAAAAACGAATAAGTTTAATTTAAAATTTGGTTTGAATGGTATTATATTGCTTATAGTTAATTTATTTTAATGATATGTTTGAATTCTGTACAAATTTTCCATTCCAACTATAAATATATTCTGTATCAATAAATATGGCTTCTACTTTATGATATTCAAACGAACGACTAGACGTCATTCTATTTGTAAGAAATCAAATATTTTATGATTAAATTGCTCTTTTCATAGAAAACACTTAAGCAATATATGTACATTTACTTTGAAGTGTATTTTATACAATAATTATTTATTAAGAATAAAGATATATTGAAAAAAGAATAAAGAAATTATAGATATAGGCATTGAGTTCCGGCACTCAACAAGCAATGCCTCCAGAATTCGGCGGAAAATAAGGAAAGGAAGTGTCTTAATAGGAACAGAGTGTCCTAACGCTTGGTTTCCAGCTTCCTTCTGCCTATCATACTATGTGCAGAATACAGTCTGAACCAAAAGAAATAAAAAATAAATCTGTAATATTGGTTAAATGTAATTAAATTAAACCAGTTGTATTACTCTCATATAGATATAACGTATGAATGGTGATTTAATTTGACGAAGGTAACTGACACTTTTATCTCTTTATATGTGCTTACTCTCGGGAGAAAGAAAGTTATTACTATATTGCTAAATCTCATAATATGAATTATGAAACTTTTCTTTTTGTGTATGTAATTTATAATTTAAATAGTATATATTTAATATCAATGAATTTTATAAATTATGTTTTGATGCTTACTATTATAATTTTATTTTTTACTCTTGCAGCTTGTGAAATGTTGGTATTGGTGTGAAAAATATTGGATTTTTTAAAGGTATAATTTAAAATTAAATAAAGACATGATTTTTTTTTCTTTAAAAACATGATGTTATACATTTTCTTATGTATATATGAAGAAGATATAATAAATAAAAAAATATTACGCTTAGAATATTAATTTTTCCTGTCTTTCTGGGTAACTGATTAGTGCAAGCAAAATAGTCCACAAATAGTAGTTTTTTATTTTATTTATTATAATAAATTTTCATATAAAAATTATTTAATAACATATATCTTCAATAAAACAGTGGAAATGCCTCTGATTTGTTGATATATTAAAGGCTCATTTCTTTTGCCCACCTTTAGTAGACACAACAGAGTAAAGTAGAATTTCGCAAACGAACCCCAAATGTCTTATATTCAGCCGAAGTGGAGCGGAATGTCTTAATACTAGAATCTCATTACTTACTCTTCTATATGCATTCCACAAAACCATACTGGTGACAAAGAATAAATTTTTCTGTCCCAGTATTTTGTTCAAGTATAACAACTGTGGACTGTCTTGAAACTTACATCTAAAATTGTATTTTTTAAACATCAAGCCAAATATAGGAGTTTATTACTACAACTAGCAAATACAGGAGATGATAATGAGATGAATAAAAATATATATAATATAAACCTAAACAAACACTTTAATTTTTTTTATCTGTCTGTTTCTCTGTTTGTCTTAATCTCCCCAACTGCTGAACCATTTAAAAAGCACCTTTTACCGAAAGATTAAAGATATTATGAAGTAGCATATAAGCTATTTTAAGGTGCTTGTATTGTTCAGGAAAAATCTCATATTTTTACTGACAGTAACTTATAGTTAAAAATTTTGAGAGAAATTACTTGATCACCAGATTTTCGTTAAAGAAAATCTTTAACAAAAACATTTTCAAAGACAAAAAAGCAGACGGAAAATATTTCTATAAAAAATACCCTAATTTATATTTGTATCCTTCAAATTTAGTTCGATTAATATCAACTGCGCTACAAAGGCATTGTAGTAGATTCGATACAGCGAAGTGAGCAATCTTGACAATTGGCTCAATATTATTAAGCCTTATTCGGTCGCCCCATTCAAAACTACTCGACCCGAGTCCGTGTGATGATTTTGTTGTAATATAAGAGCAAAAGATTTGTGCCAAGGATTTTTTCTTTTATATTATAATGAAATATAGAATTTTTCTTCACATTTTCTGGGGACTTAATAAATTGTAATAACTTTCTTTTTTATGTGTTTTTACAATTATAACAAAGCATCTTTAAAGGAAATATTGTTGTAAATATTTTTTTTTGTATTCGCAGTATTTTAGTAACTAACTAATGTAAACGATAAACTTTTATCTATTCGAAGTATTTGCAACTTACATCCTTAATATTTTTTTACGTTATGTAAATACTTCTAATAATATGTAATACGTTTTTTTAAGCTTCACGCTGTATTCCGTACTTAGACAATCTGTTCCCATTAAGATATTTCCGTTTGCCACTTTCCGCCGAAGTCTGAAGACTATACGTGTTCAGTGGGGGAATTCACCGCCGCCTATACATAGTGTAGTGAAACAACAAGCTCACGACCAAAACTGATTTATTTCTCATAACATGTTTTTACATTCTAACTCACATTTATTAATATATAACATCTTTCCCTTACAAAAAAAAATAAAAAAAAAATATATTAGGACCTTGAATAAGTTCTGTTTTTTGAAAGATGGCGTTGCGGCACTCTGTGCATGGAATTTCGTACGGTAACGAATCACCAAAGTAGTACTAGTAGTAGAATATGTAACCTCAAATTATAGTAGAATAGTGTTTACTACAGTGTCAACTACATATTTATTTTCCCTTTGTGAAAATGTGTACTTTTGTGCCAAATAAAGTGGTTTTGCGGGGAATTTTATTGCACTGCTTTATTCAGAAAAAATCTGCAGCAGAAGCACAGAAAATTCTCGTTGAGACATATGGTGGCAATACTTTGTCGAATACAACGTGCAGAGACTGGTTTAGGCACTTCAAAAGTAATGATTTTGACCTTGAAGACAAAGAGCGTTCTGGAGCACCGACAAAATTTGAAGACAGAATTAGAGGCATTGCTTGAAGAAGATCCATGTCAGACGTTAGTAGAGCTCGGGAAAACGTTACAAGTAGATGCGTCAACAGTTTCAAAACGTTTAAAAGCGTTAGGAATGATCCAAAAGCAAGGGCATTGGGTGCCGTATGAGTTGAAGCCGAGAGACGTAGAACGACGTTTTCTCATGTGTGAATTGTTGCTTCAACGGCAAAAGAGAAAAGGTTTTCTGCACCGTATCGTCACTGGGGATGAAAAGTGGATTCACTACGACAATCCAAAGCGAAAAAAATCGTGGGGCATGCCGGGTCACGCATCAACATCGTCGCCAAAACCAAATATCCATGGTTCTAAGCTTCTTCTCTGCATTTGGTGGGATCAGCAGGGCGTAATTTATTATGAGCTGCTTAAACCTAATGAAACTATCACGGGAGCTCGCTATCGACTTCAGTTGATGCGTTTGAGTCGCGCTCTGAAAGAAAAGCGGCCACTATACGAGCAGAGACACGACAAAGTGATTTTATTACATGATAATGCTCGGCCACATGTGGCAAAACCAGTCAAAACTTACCTGGAAACACTTCAATGGGAAGTTCTACCCCACCCGCCGTATTCACCGGACATAGCCCCCTCCGATTACCACTTGTTTCGGTCGATGGCGCACGGTTTAAGCGAGCAGCGCTTCCATTCTTTTGAAGAAGCCGAAAAATGGCTTGATTCCTAGATTGTCTCGAAAGATGAGTCGTTTTTCCGACAAGAGATTCAATTGCTACCAGGGAGATGCAAGAAAGTGGTCTCTAATGATGCATAATACTTTGAGTAATGTCATTGTAAGCATTATATTTTAAATAAATTTAAAAAAAAAACTTATTCAAGGTCCTAATATAATACATAAAATTATATTACACTCATGGCTTTTAAGTACGACACGCTCGTATTTCTTAGATATGTTGAAAAAATATACAGGATGGAAGTGTCACCCCTCCTTTTACGGGAACAGCCGCAGCCAGCAGGGAACAGAACCTAAAGAAATTAATCAAGATACCTCAATAGTTTAGACGCAGGATGTTTTTTTTCATTTTCATGTTTTTTTTCATTCAGTTATAATAATAACACGTAACGTAAATAACAATAACGTAAACATACTACTACAAAAATACTACTAAATGTTAACCAACTCTGGACTTTGCCGCCAATACCTACGACTCGATTTCGGAATGAGGCGTATACGGCGGTTTCCCTTTGATAGGTTTGTGTGTGCGTGCGTCGTTCTTGACAAATGGCGTTTTATATTACAGCAATAATTTTATTATTTATTTTGTTTGAAAAAAAACACTTTTCCATTTTTGGGTAATTTTTTTTTAATTGTATTAGCGAAGAAATGAAAATATTAAATATTTCATTCCCGCGAGTGGCAATCGAACCCACAATCATTGCATTTACAGTTGCACGATTATGCCACGGCGGCCTCTATACACTGATTGCTTTAAAACAATTCATAAGTAGAGAAGCCTTCTCTAAAACTTTCTAAAATCAATAACAAGGTAACATATTATCATTAAATTAAAACAGTATTTAAAATAAAACAATGTTATACTGCAAAAAATAAACACATCCAAAACCATTGTTAAACAAGAACTCGAATTACGAATTAAAGCTTTCCCGTCGTTAAAAGTTATTCAAAGCCGAACTCGATTCGCTCGAAGTCTAAATAATGCCCATTTGTTGTAAACTGAATGATTGACGTCTCATTTGTATAAGCGGGATTTGTGTTAAAGTATTCGTAATGTGATTTTTACAAACGATATTGTAGGGAAAATAATGAAAATAATACGAAATATATTAGTTATACCACCAGTTATATTACTAGTTACATTACTCTTTATATTACATTGCTGATAGCTCTTAATCTTAATTTATATAATATTTTTAATTTTTACATATTTTTTTTCAGTCTCATACCATATCCCTCTTGTAGCAGGAGGCATTGCGTATTGGGTGACGGAACTCAACGCCGCGCTTTACTTCGACACCATAGCAAGAAATTGAAAATATTAAATATTTAATTTCCCCGAGTGGGTATCAAAATCACAACCTGTCGCATTTGTCAGTCCAGTATATGCTTTCATTTCTATCTCATACAATAACAATTTACTTCATAATGTATTAAAATAAAAAATAAATGTGAACAGCAAGCCCATTGTATTTCCCTGTGCTTTTGTTTTCAAATGTGTTTTGATGTTGGCTGAATTGTAATTTTTGCCCGGTGGAGTTGTATTTGAAACTGCGCCCGTAATATTTTTCCCTCTGTAGCTCACGTCTGATATTTGTTTAGTTTATTTTTCAGCGCACAAGAGCCCTCTAGTCGAACACACAGTCCGTGCTCACGAGGGCCACCTCGCTGCGCAGCCACTGCCGGAGCTAATATAAAAATTGTGACGTTTTGTGTTAAGCTAGAAATATTCATACGTTTAAAATTTTTTTCTAACGCTCGATTATTTAAAACCACTTAACTGTTCACCCTTTGAGTCTCAACTCTCAATCGAGAATGTCAACGATACTTTTATATATACATATTCAGCAATTTTACATTATTTTCTAAGCTCTTGGTATTTGAGTTATTTTGTAATTTCTGAAGGTTGGCTATTCTTAAAGCAAGATGACATATGGCCGCTTTAAGTTTGCTCACAAGAGCCCGGCCAGCGCTGGATCCGCGTAATTAGACTCCTTAGAGATTTATGTAACGACATTTTCCTAATTTTTCGTCCAAGCGGAACGTGTTTTTCAGACCATTGCCTAATATTAGACATTTTAAAATATATGGTACATTCTTTTCACGGGGTGCATGATAATAAAAAAACTTAAATAATTATAGTAAAATATTTTTTAGTAAATATTTTCCTGAAGCCAGTCGTGGCACAGGAGCACAAGCGTGTGACTGTAAAAGGGACAGCTTGTTAGCTCGATTCTTGCTCGAGGAAATTCAATATTTAATTTCCTCGTTCTGGTAACGAGGCAAAGCGTGGAGTCGAGTTCCGCTACTCAAGACGTGATGCATGTGAGATACTGTTGCAGCTAAAAAAATCTTGTTAGATTATATATAATACGTATTTTGCCTACACTATAATTACCTTTAAGATATTAGATTACTATACTGTTAGCGTACTCGTGTAAAAGAGAGTAGATGTAGGTGAAAAACACTATAAAAGAAGTGGAATTGTGTCAATCGGGGGCAGGGGGAAAGTTACTTGTAGGCAACGGCCCTAATCGGAAGGAAACTAGTGTGAAGTATTGTTATTGGGTGATACATGTCACTTATTGCAATTACATATAATCTCTTTCCGAATAATGTGTTTTTTTTATGTTAACTACTTCCGATTTCTAATAATACTTTTAATATTACATATCCATTATGTCTCAAATTTACACTTATAGAGAGTACTTATACAGAGTAGAGTATAGTTTTATTGAGTTATATAGAGAGTAATAAAAGTTGGTTATTCGCTCAGTTCAGTATGTGAATGTACGTCGATTCGTCCCATGTATCACTGCAATGTCAACCGTAGTTAATTGTCTACGTGCGTTTTCAGTGGAATTCGTCACGTGCCAACGTTATTTCCCATTTTTTACTTTTTTTCACATAATTACTTACAGTGGAAGCTTATAATTATTTTTTTTAGTTTGTTATATTTAAATGAATATATTTTTAATTCGTTTGTTACTTTTATTTTTGTAAAAAGCTTTGTGTCTAAATATGTTTTTATTTTCAATGTAAAATTTTTCGACTGATTATTTAAATATGTTATATTAATATAGCGGTGTATTGTCGATGGTGGAGAACTGTTTGTTATTTTCTGTTATTCTTTTGAGCTTCACTCTATATACCGCAGATAAAAGGATATGCAGAGGAAACCCTTACATCAAGAACTCACAGCCTCTCGCGTCTCCAGTCACATGCTTGTGCCCCTGCGCCACGACCGGCCTCTAAGCTAACTAATTTTAAAGCAAAAAACACACATGCATTGTATTTTTAATAGGTTTATTACAGTATGCGCCCGCGATACTTTAGCATAAGAAAATTAGATATCTAACCCGACGTGTTTATATTATGAGTTGTTCATAATAATATTAAACATAACTTCGTGCACCTTGAGGCAGCAGTAAATAATAATATCATACTTACCTATTAGTACCTTCAATGTTTTACTAAATGTTACTTATATTTTTTTGCTTTCACGATGTATCTTGCGAAGTAGGCAGAGAGAACCTGAGAACCTAGTGTTAAACACTCCGTTATCAATAAAACTCTTCAGTTCTTCAATTACCGCTGAATTCTGGAGGCACTGCACCGTGTTGGGTGGCGGAACTCAAAGTTGCGCTTTGCCTCGAAAAATAAAAATTTAAAATATTTAATTTACTGTCGTATTGTACTCCTGCGTCTCGTATAATTCATTAAAACATGGTTATAGAATTTAGAAAAATTATTTGCACCTGCCATTTCAACAAAAAAATCATATTAAAAATATTTATTTTACAAGAGAGAACCGACTTAAAACTGTAAACTATAATATATTAATTTAACACTTTTATAACTCTCTCAGGGATGGCATTTCCCCGAGTGGCGATCGAAACCACAACCAGTCGATTTTACAGTCACACTTCGTGCCGCTGCGCCACGATTGGCTCAATATATAAATAAAGAATAAAAAAATATTTGTAAAAACAAAAACCCCGACTGCATAAAACTGAAAAGAAAATAAACAAGCTCAATAGCTTATTATAATTAACAGTCGGGACCTGTTTAAATTATGCGGGGTTCCTGGTAAAGATTTTATTGATTGAAGAATTACTTATAGGTCCCGACTGTTAATCCTAATAAACTATTGGGCTTGTTTATTTTCTTTTTAGTTTTATGCAGTCGGGGTTTTTGTTTTTACAAATATTTCTTTATTTTTCACTTTTTTGTTAGGATTCATTATAGTAAAGATATAATCATGATATACCTTTTTGAAATCCTCGTATTAAGTTCTTGAATTTGATATCCATATTGTGGTATACGAAATGAAAAAAAAAATTTCCACTAAGTCCAATGGCGTCCCACAGCTGCCACGGTTGTTTTTTATTAAAATCACCTATCTAAGAACATTTGGGCTGCTAATACAAATCTAACGATACCTCAATTGTGTGAATTCGTTCAGCGGTTCTGGAGATATGAGGTAATAAATAATAATACATACATACAAGATACGCGCGAAAAACATAACCCTTCCTTAGCAGTCGGAAAAAGAAGTTAATTCAATAGAATGTAACTAAAGAAATACTCTTATTTCCAGTATATGTAGCCGCTTGGAGATTAAAATGGCGCTCAAATCGAGTACACGCAACTCCGGCAGTTCGGATTACTCCCGACCACGAATTGGATTCATTTTAGTTTTTCTTTTTATTAATCACTATTTGAAATTTCTTCTATCCCTTCGATTTTTATTTGTTGACTGGAGGTTTTTCACTTTAACTAGAGATAATTTGCATTTAAAAATCTACATGAAAGTATTTTATGTAGTCTTTTAAATATCTTTATAAATTAATCTGTTTATAAATTAAAGTAAGGTAATAAAATATTGTTCTTCAGAAAAAATATCAAAAGAATACTAATTTCAAATTTCTATCCCGAAATACGAAATACTGAAATTTCAAAACCCCCTTCAATTTTTTTTAATTGTTTCTTATATAAAAAAAATGAAGTGAGATTTGAGCACCCGCACCTGCATCTCTTGAAAATTGTCGAAATGTACTGACCACTAAGCAACATAAATAAATTGGAAAAACCGTATAGGCAAAAGGAGGAAAAGTTAGTAACGTAATCTGACATCACATAAAATATAATATAACAAATTTTTTATAATAATTAATAAAAGAAAACGAAACGAAACATAAATATTAACATGAAACAAAGTGTAGGTTTGAGACATAATTTGTTAAATATTCACAAAATTTCAAATATCTGCTAAACCATAAAATAAATAAATATATATTACATGTAACGAAACATTACAGTAGAGTGTAGATTAATCTGATAGGTGCCCATAGAACATCGTCTATCTGTCGATCGAATTAGTCCCTACTGTATATTAATATATATTGTACTATGCATTTTAATATTAAAATCCTGGTGAATTTGTATGTTAAAATGCGCTAAACTCAGAAACTACTGGAATCTCGAAACTCTAATTGAAAAATTATTTTGTTGTTGTGTGGTAGAAATGTAAGTTATATTACATCACGTTAATCGTTTTCATGAAAGCCATAGTAACTGCGGTCAGAATTACCTCAATCACTTAGAATGAATCATGAATCATAAACAACTCTTATTTATTTCCAACTCCTCCTAACGGCGACGCCATAGATATAACCTAGATAATTCACTATATATATACAAAATAGCAAAGCCTGTCACTAATGTTGTTCTATTATACTACATTTTCAACTTAAAAAAACTATAAATAAATTTCCAACTATAGATATAAATGTAGTGACCAAATAAATTAATGAATATCGAGATTTCTATAAAATAAATCTTTTTCATTATTCACAAATCACAATAAAATAATGTGTAAAATTGAAAAATGAAATTTCCAAGATAATAATAACACCATCTTCTCCATTCGATTGCGGAATAAAAGAGGCCAATAAAACTGTTGTTAGCGACTGCTCAGTAGAGCGGCCATCTGCATTTTACATTCAACGCCGTGCACTTTATTTCTTCACTTCATACCGGATACACATATCAAACGCTTCCACGTTGTTTATTTTGCAGATCCGATACGATAGCCGTGTTGAATATTTACAACATAACGTAATACTATGTAGGATCCCTACACACACACTCAACACACACATTCTGGTAACTGTAAGACGTTTATGGCTATGGCTGTAAACTTTTATATGGAAATTTTATTTAAAATAGCTGAAGCAGGTTGGTTTATTTATATTTTTGTCGTACGTCGTGAGTTTTCTTTTTAATGCAACAATCTTTCACAAGTATAAAAAAGAAAATAAAAAAGTTCTCATAAATACTAATATTATTAAGCGTTAATAATATATATCAGGAAAAGGGCTATCAAAACTACGTTCCATATAGTAAGGTTTAAAATTTTAAATATACAAAAGATAAATTACTTCAAGATTGTTGATTCGAAAAATTGTATTACTTGCTGGAAATATTATCGGTATAAAATATTAAGAGTAAAAATTATAAAAGCGTAAAGCTGAACCAAACGAATATGTAACATTCCGTGGTTATATCAAATATGAACAAGTGAAGTATAAAAAAGGCTTTATTTTAAATTAAATTTACGGTATTTTGTTGGGTATTAAATGGCACGTTACAAAAAGATTGTGTGCCAATCGAGAGGAAGTCTCTTAGTATATAGAATTTTGAGGCTTAAAAAAGAAATAACTCTGGCGATGAATTTGGATTAAGCGAAGCGTTATCAATCTCAGTTAAGCTTGTCTTCAAAATTATTGAATGAATTTTTATCTTTTTACCCACTTCGTATTGGCTCAATATGGCGAAATCCATTTAAAAGTGATTTTGTATATTAATATGTGATATAATTTTATCTACATTTAAATGGATTGTATTGACGTGGACGTGGTTTGGGGTTCAATTTCAATTTGTGAAGATGATTCATTTTCACTTGCTCGCTCTGGCAAGGCAAAGTGCTGTGTTAAACTTCGTCATTCAAACGATGATTCAAGTGGACTATGCATGACATTTTATCTTATGGTTCTTCATATTTAAGGTGTGATATAGGATATGAAAATTACCGATAAATTTGAATTTAAATCCAAAATGAGTGTCGCTCTTTAGTAACATGTCCGAGCGTTCTTAAAATATTTTCTTTATTGAGCAACGGAGGATTAAACATGAACATGTTTTGTACTAACAATTACAAATACAGCAGCGTCTCGAATTTGGGCAAAAACTGGACAACAAAGTATCTCGACTATAGGTTTCCTATGCTTACACTGCTTTATGCGGAATGTCAGAAAAGCGAGAATATCATATTATGTAAACATTTTGTTTTTCAGCTTCACGCCGTATCACGTATATAGGGTAGGCAAAGGCAGTCTGGTATTAAAACACTCCGCTCTTCATTTTGCGCCAATTATTGGAGGCACTGCTTACTAAGTGACGGGACACAATTGGAAGAAATGGAAATATAAATTTAAGTAAATATTTCATCTCCTCGAGTGGGGAGTGCCGCTGCGCTACGACTGGCCTCAATAAATACTTAAATGTTAAAATTTATTTTAAAAACAACATTTCATATTATGAAGGATGAAGCGTAAATACGAGCACGTTAATATTATAAGCACTCGATCTCCGCCGTCTATTTCACGAGGATGTATGGCGTAAGTAATAAAGCAATCTTTTCTACATGTCATATATCTACAACTAATTAAAATCTTATGCATTCCGGATGCAGAAGAGTTGACAGAGTAAAGCTTTTCCGTCGTTAAGGGTTATTCAAAGCAGAACTCGATTTGCTCGAAGTCTAAATCATGCCCATTTGTTGTAAACTGAATGATTGACGTCTCATTTGTATAAGCGGGATTTGTGTTAAAATATTCGTAATGTGATTTTTACAAATGATATTGTAAGGAAAATAATGAAAATAATACGAACTACATTAGTTAATTCATTAAGGCAAAGCGTGGTGTTGAGATCCGCCACTGAACACGCAATGCCTTCAGAATTCGGCAAAAAGTGAGAAGCGGAGTAGTTTAATACTAGGCTCACTCTGCCTACCATGCGGGATACAGTGTGAAGCAGAAAAAATTTAATAGGTTAAATATAAAAGATTATTTAATATTTCCCTGACTTTGGTGATTGCGCTCAAACATACCTATATAAATAATATTTTTTTTTATTATTATAATTGAATTTAATTTATGAAATATTTACAGATTATGCTTTAATTACTATCTCATACAATATCAATTTAATTAATTATATACTAAAATAAAAATGAATATGAACAGCAAGCCCATTGTACTTCCATGTGCTTTTGTTTTGATGTTGGCTGAATTGTAATTTTTGCTCGGTAGTTGTATTTGAAACTGCGCCCATAATATTTTTCCCTCTGTAGCTCACGTCTGATATTTGTTTAGTTTATTTTTCAGCGCACAAGAGCCCTCGAGTCGAACACACAGTCTGTGCTCACGAGGGCCACCTCGCTGCGCAGCCACTGCCAGAGTTAATATAAAAATTGTGACGTTCTGTGTTAAGCTAGAAATAATTTTACGTTTAAAATATTTTTCTAACGCTCGATTATTTTAAAACCCCTTAACTGACTGACTGAGTTGAGACTCAAAGGTTAACTAACTTAACCTTTGAGTCTCAACTCTCAATCGAGAATGTCAGAATGTCAACGATAGTTTTATATATACATATTCAGCAATTTTACATTATTTTCTAAGCTCTTGGTATTTGAGTTATTTTGTAATTTCTAAAGGTCGGCTATTCTTAAAGCAAGATGACATATGGCCGCTTTAAGTTTGCTCACAAGAGCCCGGCCAGCGCTGCATCTGCGTAATTAGACTCCTTAGAAATTTATGTAACGACATTTTCCTAATTTTTCGTCCAAGCGGCACGTGTTTTTCAGACCATTGCCCAATATTAGACCTTTTTAAAATATATGCCACATTCTTTTCACGGGGTGCACGATAATAACAAATTTAAATAATTTCAGTAAAATATTTAAGTAAATTCCGGTGTAAGTCGCAGCGTTGAGTACCACCTCTCAAGATGCAATACCTCGAAAGTTTGACAAAAAGTGGGAAACTGTCTGAGGAGTGTCTTAACATTCCTTCTGTCTACTCTGCTTGCGATACATCATGAAGCTAAAAAAAGTACATATTCTCTTTAGTCCAGTCGTGCCAGAAGGGCGCACGTTTGTTCCCTTCTTCCACGACAGATGAGTTCGATTGTAAACACGACAGGTTATGAGTTCGATTGTAAACACAACAGGTTATGAGTTCGATTTTTTACTTCCTCGCTCTGGTAACAAGGTAAAGCACGGCGTTGGGTTCCGCCACTCAACACGCAATGCGCTCAGAATTTGGCAGGAAGTGGGTAGTCCTCCCGCTAAGTTCCTAGGTTCCATTTGCCTACCCTGCTTTGCCAAAAACATCTCTTCAGATTACGTGTAGCCAATTTTTACTTACACCATAATTAGGGTTAAAATATTAGTTTACTATACTTACAAGATTACATATCCATTATGTCTCAAACCAACACTTATAGAATTATATAGAGAGTAATAAATGTTTTATTCGCTCAGTTCAGTATGTGAGTGTACGTCGATTCGTTCCATGTATCACTGCAATGTCAACTGTAGTTAATTGTCTACGTGCGTTTTCAGTGGAATTCGTCACGTGCCAACGTTATTTCCCTTTTTTTACTTTTTTTCACATAATTACTTACTGTGGAAGCTTATAATTATTTTTTTTAGTTTATTATATTTAAAGGAATATATTTTTAATTCGTTTGTAACTTTTTTTGTGTAAAAAACTTTGTGTCTAAATATATTTTTATTTTCAAAGTAAACCTCTTCGGCTGATTATTTAAATATGTTATATTAATAAAGCGATGAATTGTCGATGGTGGAGAACTGTCTGTTATTTTTTATTTTTCTTTTCAGCTTCACTCTATATAGCGCAGATAAAAGGATGCAGAGGAAACCCTTATGTCAAGACACTCCGTTCCCCACTTTTTGCCGAAGTTTGGAAGCACTGTGTGTTGAGTAGTGGAACCCAACGGCAATGCCTCGGTATCAGAGCGAGGAGATGAAAATAATAAATATCTTTTTTATTTTTTTCAAGTGGAAATCGAACTTACAGCCTGTCGCGTTTCCAATCACACGCTTGTGCCCCTGCGCCACGACCGTCCTCTAAGCTAACTAACTTTGAATTTTAGAGCAAAACACGCTCATACATTGTATTTTTAATAGGTTTATTACAATATGCGCCCGCGAGACTTTAGCATAAGAAAATTAGACATCTAACCCGACGTGTTTATATTATAAGTTGTTCATAATAACATTAAACATAACTTCGTGCACCTTGAGGCAGCAGTAAATATAATAATATTATATTTACCTATTAGTACCTTCAAAGTAGTCCTCTTTGCTTTGCAGTAGTAAAGTGTTCGAAACATCGGGTTTCTAAAAATATATAAAAATACAAAATATACGCGATTAATTCGGTTAAAATAGTTTCATTTAATATAAAAATAAAATAAACAAGCCCAATAGTTTATTAGGATTGACAATCCGGACCTCTTTAAATTATGCGGGGTTCCTGGTAAAAAATTTATTGATAGAAGAATTACTTAGGTATATGATCAATAGTTAAATATATGATCAGTAGTTTACAGTTTACAATCAATTCTGCTTATTAAATCAATAATCTTGTATTTTAAGCGGGCGAAGCCGTGGGCGAGCCGCTAGTATTACTTATAAGTTCTAAATGGATTTTATCATATTGAGCCAATAAATTCATTCAATAATTTTGAAGACAAGCTTAACTGAGATTGAGATAACGCTTCGCTTAATCCAAATTCATCGCCAGAATTATTGCTTTTTTAAGCCTCCGAATTCTATATACTAAGAGACTTCAACTCAATTGGCACGCATTTTTTTTGTAATTTTAATTTAAAATAAAGCCTTTTTACACTTCACTTGTCCATATTTGACATAACCACGGAATATTTCATATTCGTTTGGTTTTATAATTTATGCTTTACGCTTTTACAATTTATACTCATTAATATATTATTTCCAGCAATTAATATAATTTTTCGAATCAACAATCTTCATGTAATTGTTAATTTGTATATTTGAGCCATACAGTAGTATGGGAACATAAATTTGAAAATTGTGTTCCTGAAGTACTTTATACCACATTAAAGTATTTCAGTATCTATAACTAAGCTTTTTAGTTCATTATTCCTTCTCGTGAGAGAGTGCTGCATTAAAAGGAAAATGCACTATCTGCGACTAAAATATAAATAAACCAACCTGCTTCAGCTATTTTAAATAAAATTTCCTTATAAAAGTTTATAGCCATAGCCATAAACGTCTTACAGTAAACAGAATGTGTGTTGGGTGTGTGTGTGTAGGGATCCTACATAGTATTACGTTATGTTGTAAATATTCAACACGGCTATCGTATCGGATCTGCAAAATAAACAACGTGGAAGCGTTTGATATGTGTATCCGGTATGAAGTGAAGAAATAAAGTGCACGGCGTTGAGTGTAAAATGCAGATGGCCGCTCCACTGAGCAGTCGCTAACAACAGTTTTATTGGCCTCTTTTATTCCGCAATCGAATGGAGAAGATGGTGTTATTATTATCTTGGAAATTTCATTTTTCAATTTTACACATTATTTTATTGTGATTTGTGAATAATGAAAAAGATTTATTTTATAGAAATCTCGATATTTATTAATTTATTTGGTCACTACATCTATATCTATAGTTGGAAATTTATTTATAGTTTTTTTTAAGTTGAAAATGTAGTATAATAGAACAACATTAGTGATAGGGTTTGACTTTTTTGTTTCACGGGTTGGAAATAAATAAGAGTTGTTTATGATTCATTCTAAGTGATTGAGGTAATTCTGACCGCAGTTACTATGGCTTTCATGGAAACGATTAACGTGATGTAATATAACTTACATTAATTTATAAACAGATTAATTTATAAAGATATTAAAAAAACTAAAATACTTTCATGTAGATTTTTAAATGCAAATTATCTCTAGCTTAAGTGAAAAACCTACAGTCAACAAATAAAAATCGAAGACATAGAAGAAATTTCAAATAGTGATTAATAAAAAGAAAAACTAAAATGAATCCAATTCGTGGTCGGGAGTAATCCGAGCTGCCGGAGTTGCGTTGAGTGTTCTTTTTGTGCGCCATTTTAATCTCTAAGCGGCTACATATATTGGAAATAAGAGTATTTCTTTAGTTACATTCTATTGAATTAACCTCTTTTTTATTCTTTATTTATATATTAAGCGAATCGTAGCGCAGGGGCACAAAGTGTGACTGTAAAATCGACTGGTTGTGGGTTCGATCGCCACTCGAGGAAATGAAATATTTATTTAAATTTATATTTCTTGTGCTCCCCGAAGGCACCACCGATTTTAAATTGGTACTGTTCTAACAATGCCATCCATGAGACAGTTATATAAAAAAGTCTTAAATTAGCATAGTATACAATTTTAAGTCGGTTCTTTCTTGTAAAAAATATATTTAAGTATAATTTTTTTGTTGAATCGCAGGTGCAATATATTTTTTTATATTCTATAACCATGTTTTAATGAATTATACGAGACGCAGGGGTACAAGCATGCGACAGTAAATTAAATATTTAACCAACACAGTGCCTCCAGAATTCAATGGTAATTGAAGAACTGAAGAGTTCTATTGGTAACGGAGTGTTTCAACACTAGGTTCTCAGGTTCTCTCTGCCTACTCCGCATGATACAGGTAAGTATAATATTATTTACTGCTGCCTCAAGGCGCACGAAGTTATGTTTAATGTTATTATGAACAACTTATAATAGAAACATGTCGGGTTAGATATATAATTTCCTTATGCTAAAGTCTCGCGGGTGCATATTGTAATAAACCTATTAAAAATACAATGTATGAGCGTTTTTTGCTTTAAAAATCAAAGTCGGTCGTGGCGTAGGCATAAGCGTGTGAATGGTAACGCGACAGGCTGTGAGTTCGATTTCCACTTGAAAAAGTTAAAATAGATATTTATTATTTTCATCTTCTCGCTCTGGTACCGACGCATTGCCGTTGAGTTCCACCACTCAACACGCAATGCTTCCAAAATTCCGCAAAAAGTGGGGAAAGGAGTGTTTTGACATAAGGGTTTCTTTTGCATATATATATATATATATATATATATATATATATATATATATATATATATATATATATATTATATCATATATTTAAATAATCAGCCGAAGAAAGCTTTGTACAAAAAAAAAGTTACGAACGGATTACAAATATTTCATTTTAATATAATAAACTAAAAAAAAATTGTAAGCTTCCACTGTAAGTAATTATGTGAAAAAAAAGTAAAAAAATGGTATTTCCATTTTTTTACGTTGGCACGTGACGAATTCCACTGAAAACGCACGTAGACAATTAACTACAGTTGACATTGCAGTGATACATGGAACGAATCGACGTACACTCACATACTGAACTGAGCGAATAAAACATTTATTACTCTCTATATAATTCTATAAGTGTTGGTTTGAGACATAATGGATATGTAATCTTGTAAGTATAGTAAACTAATATTTTAACCCTAATTATGGTGTAAGTAAAAATTGGCTACACGTAATCTGAAGAGATTTTTTTTGGCGAAGCAGGGTGGGCAAATGGAACCTAGGAACTTAGCGCGAGGACTACCCACTTCCTGGCAAATTCTGAGGGCATTGCGTGTTGAGTAGCTTAACTCAACGCCGTGCTTTACCTTGTACCCGAGCGAGGAAGTAAAAAATCGAACCCATAACCTGTCGTGGCAGAAGGGCACAAACGTGCGCCCTTCTGCCACGACTGGACTAAAGAGTAATATGTACTTTTATGTAATATGTACTTTTTTTTAGCTTCATGCATATATCGCAAGCAGAGTAGACAGAAGGAATGTTAAGACACTCTCCAGACAGTTTCCCACTTTTTGCCAAACTTTCGAGGTATTGCATGTTGAGTGGTGGCACTCAACGCTGCGCCTTACGCCGGGATTTACTTAAATATTTTACTGAAATTATTTAAGTTTGTTATAATATTATCGTGCACCCCGTGAAAAGAATGTGGCATATATTTTAAAAATGTCTAATATTTGGCAATGGTCTGAAAAACACGTGCCGCTTGGACGAAAAATTAGGAAAATGTCGTTACATAAATCTCTAAGGAGTCTAATTACGCGGATCCAGCGCTGGCCGGGCTCTTGTGAGCAAACTTAAAGCGGCCATATGTCATCTTGCTTTAAGAATAGCCAACCTTTAGAAATTACAAAATAACTCAAATACCAAGAGCTTAGAAAATATTGTAAATTTCTGAATATGTGTATATAAAAGTATCGTTCTGACATTCTCGATTGAGAGTTAAGACTCAAAGGGTGAACAGTTAAGTGGTTTTAAAATAATCGAGCGTTAGAAAAATATTTTAAACGTAATAAACTATTTCTAGCTTAACACAAAACGTCACAATTTTCATATTATCTCTGGCAGTGGCTGCGCAGCGAGGTGGCCCTCGTGAGCACAGACTGTGTGTTCGACTCGAGGGCTCTTGTGCGCTGAAAAATAAACTAAACAAATATCAGACGTGAGCTACAGAGGGAAAAATATTACGGGCGCAGTTTCAAATACAACTACACCGAGCAAAAATTACAATTCAGCCAACATCAAAACAAAATCACATGGAAGTACAATGGGCCCTCTGTTCATATTCATTTTTATTTTAGTATATAATTAATTAAATTGATATTGTATGAGATAGTAATTAAAGCATAAACTGTAAATATTTCATAAATTAAATTCAATTATAAAAAAAAACACAAGAAATCTATTATTTATATAGGTATGTTTGAGCGCAATCACCAAAGTCAGGGAAATATTAAATAATATTTTATATTTAATATATTATATATTTTAGTCTATTATATTTTTTCAGCTTCACGCTGTATCCCGCATGTAGCAGGGTAGGCAGAGTGAGCTTAGTGTTAAACCACTCCGCTTCCCACTTTTCGCCGAATTTTGGAGGCATTGCGTGTTCAGTGGCGGATCTTAACACCACGCTTTACCTTAATGAATTAACTAATGTAGTTCGTAATATTTTTATTAATTTCGATTTTCAATATGTTCATTAATTTCCCTCCAATATCGTTTGTAAAAATATCATTACGAATACTTTAACACAATCCCCGCTTATACAAATGAGACGTAAATCATTCAGTTTACAACAAGTGGGCATTATTTAGACTTCGAGCGAATCGAGTTCAGCTTTGAATAACCTTTAACGACGGAAAAGCTTTACTCTGTCAACTCTTCTGCGTGCGGAATGCAGAAGATTTTAATTAGTTGTAGATATATGAAATATAGAAATGATCACTATATTCCTTACGCCATACAACCTCGTGAAATAGATGGCGGAGATCGAGTGCTGATAAAATTAACGTGCTCGCATTTACGCTTCATCCTTCATAATATGAAATGTTGCTTTTAAAAATAATTTTTAAGTTTTGAGTATTTATTGAATAGAGAGAGGCCAGTCGTGGCACAGTGGCACAAGTGTGTGACTTATTAATGCGACAAGTTATGAGTTCGATTCGAAGAAATGAAATATTTCATTTTTTCAATTGTTCGCTTTGGTGTCGAGGCAAAACACGGCATTGAGTTCCGTCACTCAGTAAGCAGTGCCTCCAGAATAAGGTTAAGGTTAGTAGGAAAGGAGTGGTTTAATAACAGACTCCCTCTGCCCACCTTCCTACATGTGTGATACAGCGTGAAGCTGAAAAATTAAATGTTTACATCACATGATATTTTCGCTTTTGTGACATTCCGCATGTAGCAATGTAAGCATAGAAAACCTATAGTGGAGACACATTGTTGTCCGGTTTCTGCCCAAATTGGAAATTTATGATTGTGCTGCATTTATGATTGTCAGTACGAAACATGTAAATGTTTAATCCTTCATTACTCAATAAAGAAAATAATTCAAAATTATCGCATTTAAAAGCTTGCTATCTCTACATTCAAAAGTATTTTGTAAATTGAAGTTTAGTAAAAATCATAAGTATGGAAGGAGTAAGCAAACAATACTGTCTTCATGTAGGCTAAACATATTTCAAAGATTGAAAATTTATGTTTACGATGCATCACAGAAATATTATTATGTTTTTAAGTGGATTAAGTTTTAGAACACAATGTGATGAGAATAAGCATATTCCACTTCAAAAATTGCGAACACGAAGCGGTAACAACTATAAAATACGATATTTATAAACTGTCTTATGTGCATTTTCAAGAAGTGACGCATCTGTAAAAACAGAGTGACATTTTAGGGACAAAAAAAAATATTTATATTTTATGTGAATTATATTTTAAAATATTATTAATAATTTTTAACGATAGAGTAGCATTGTAAAAATTATTCTCCTAACAAAATATTTTTACTGTCTTATTATATATAGAGATAAGGCTTACTTTTATCGGTATCAAATTCTTTCTTTCCTGTATTGTGTTGGCTCGGAGCAGTGGTACATTGACTAACTGTAATTGCAATGGTTAGGGAATCGATCTTCAATCGTAGGGAAAATTCTTTTTCATTTCCTCGCCTTGGCAAGACAAAGTTTGGCGCTAAATTTCGTTATTCAAATCTCAAGTTCTCAACTTCGAGTGGACGATGCAAAATGTTTTTCTTAAAGGTTGTTTATATTTAGTGTGAATAAGGAAATAAACATTATTAATATATTAGAATTTAAGCCCAGCCGCCCCTTTCTCAAGTCTACAGGTAGACTGTCTACCCGTGGCCACGGACAGTAGTCCGCTTTGCTTTGCAGTAGCAAAGTGTTCGAAACATCGGGTTTCTAAAAATATATAAAAATACAAAATATACGCGATTAATTCGATTAAAATAGTTTCATTTAATATAAAAATAAAATAAACAAGCCCAATAGTTTATTAGGATTGACAATCCGGACCTCTTTAAATTATGCGGGGTTCCTGGTAAAAAATTTATTGATAGAAAAATTACTTATAGGTATATGATCAATAGTTAAATATATGATCAGTAGTTCACAGTTCAAGCAATAAAATTATGGAAAAGTTACTTGCTAACATCTATCAGGCAAAATCATTACTGTCATTTAAAAGGTCGGTAAAATTTTTCTAGGTAAATTCTATAGGTATGGGCTTAAAATATTTCACCCTATATGCTGTTTCCGTAAAAGGAGCGTTGACGCTTCTACCCTGTATATATTATTATGTTTTTTAGCTTCACATATCATCCATAGTCAGGAAGAATGGATGGCCGAGCGTTATGCTCCCGTGGGCCCTGGCCCACCATACTATAGTCGAGGTGGAGGAATGAGAAATTATATATATTTAACATATACTGACGCCAGTCGTGGCGCAGCGGCACAGAGTGTGGCTGTAAACCGACTGGCTTGGGTTCGATCCCCACTCGAGGAAATGAAATATTTACTTATATTTCCATTTTCTTCGCTCTGGTGTCGAGGCAAAACGCGGCGTTGAGTTCTGCCACTCAACACGCAATGCCTACAGAATTCGGCAGAAAGTAGGGAACGGAGTGTCTTAACACTAGGTTCCCTCTGCCTACCCTGCTGTGTGCGGGATAAGGCATGAAGCTGATTGATTTTTAACATATACTCTATCTCTGGATTATACTGCCTTCTTATAATGTGAAAGATCCGTGAAAGTTAAAATAATAAAATTATATTCTACATCAATTTACAACAATGAAATGATTAAATTATTAACAAAATAATGTTCTACCGAAATTCACAAATGGTATTAATAAATGTACTATAATCGTCTATATTGGTTTTGTGCGACGCACGTATAGATAATGTAGATAAACTGTCACTTAACCGAACGTGACCTGCGTGTAACGTTTCATTTTATCTATAGCGCAATTACACTAATATACACTAGTAATTCCAATTTTAGGTCCTTGTAGAGCAGGTGCACTAACGTGACGTTCGTGGGTTCGATTGCCACTCCGAAGAATTAAATATTGAATATTTTCTTTCTATCGCTCTGGTAACGAGGCAAGGCGTGGCGTTGAACACACCCGCTTATTACGCGATGTCTCAAATGGGGAATGAAACTTTCCTGTTTGAGACATCGTCTTAATTGAGAACGGAGTGTCTTAACACTAGGTTCCCAGGTCCTCTTTGCCTATCTCACTAAGTGCGTTAAGATTTAAATAAAAACAATTTATACATATTTAAGGAAACAAAAATAGATTTTTAATTATATATTTGTCAAGCTTATAATAAGAATAAATTAAAGATGTTTTAAACATCAGATATAAGAACCAGGCCAGGCGTGGCGCAGCGGCACAAAATGTGACTATAAAACCGACTGGTTGTGGGTTCGATCCCCACTCGAGGAGATGAAATATTTACTCAAATTTATATTTCCATTTCTTTGCTCTGGTGTCGAAGCAAAGCGCGGCATTGAATTCTGCCACTCAACACACAATGCCTCCAGAATCCGGCAGAAAGTGGAGAACGGAATGTCAACACTAGGTTCCCTCTGCCTACCCTGCTGTGTGTGGGATACAGCGTGAAGCTAATTTATTTATTTAGATATAAGAACTCTATATAGTTTTACATATACCTATCATCCTCTACCCTATTACATTATTTCAGATGTTAGAAATCAAAAACTTAATCATATTAATAACCTAAAATATACATAATTGCGTTGTAAATATGTGCATAATATTTAAACCAAATTGTGGCAGTAAGCCAGTTGTTAAGCATTTGTGCTCCGTTTAAAGTTCAAGAGATTTAACGTTACAATATGTAAGCTTAAATTTATAAATGGATTAGTTACGATATTTTAATACTATTTAAATTAAAATCATGAATGAATAAATCTTTTGTTTTCAGCTTCACAGTGTATCTCGCAGGTATCAGAGTGGGCATAGTTAATTCCACTCCCCAATTTCCGTTGAATTTTCAAGGCATTGCGTGTTGTATTGCGGAACTCAACGCCGCGCTGTTGCCTAGATATCAGAGCGGGAAAATGAAAATGTTAAATATTTCATTTCCTGGAGTGGACCTGGAGTGAATCGAGAAACCTGACGCGTTTACAGTCCCACATCACGTCTGGCTTCAATATCAATTAATCATGAAATGTACACATAACTTTTCTTATAATTTAAGTAATTTGTAGACTGTCTTCGGCTATTACGGCATTAAGCTTATGAGTCATACCATGAAGCTCTTCGAGCGCATGATCGGCCTCAGGCTCCGCCGCGAGTGGACTATCTCTGAGTCTCAATATGGATTTCAGCCAGGATCGAGCACTATGGACGTCGTTCTCGCCCTCAGAACATTGATGGAGACATACAGGGAAAAAAAGGAGAGCTCTGCATGTGGCCTTTTTAGATCTGCAGAAGGCCTTTGACTGTGTGTCTCGTCAGTGTATCTGGTAGGCATTGCGATCCAAAGGGATCCCTGAGGCCTATATTGAGATTATCAGAGACATGTACCACGATTCCGCTTCTATGGTTAAGACTGCTGTTGGCGACACTAAACCCTTCCAGATTATAGTAGGGGTTCACCAAGGCTCGGCTCTTAGTTCGTTCTTATTCAATGTGGTGCTCGATACTATCTCGACTCACATCCAAGACCAGCCTCCATGGCTGATGATGTATGCCGATGATATAGCACTCATTGACGAGAACCGACTGATGCTGGAGCGTAAAGTGAACCTGTGGAAGGGTACGCTTGAGAACGGCGGTCTTAAACTAAATGTGTCGAAGACCGAGTACATGGCCTGCGGGAGCCCGGTCTTGAGCACTATCCTTATAGCTCCTGAACCAGCCGTTAAGTCGGAAAAGTTCAGGTACCTTGGATCCGTTATGCACGAGTCTGGAGGCATCGATCATGATGTCTATAGCCGGATAAGCGCTGCTTGGGCCAAATGGCAGGAGGTCACTGGTGTGGTCTGCGATCGCAGGATACCGCCCAAACTCAAGGGTCTACAAGAGCATCATCCGACCGGTTCTTTTATACGGCAGTGAATGTTGGCCAGCACTATCTCGACACACTCAGGAGCTTCATGTCACGGAAATGAAGATGCTAAGGTGGATGTGCGGCATACCGCGGTCTGACCGCATACGCAACACATTCATTCGAGGCAGTCTTGGAGTCCGTGACGTAGCGGATAAGCTCCAAGAGCGTCACCTGAGATGGTTTGGTCACGTTACGCGCCGACCTAAGAATTATGTCGGATGCAAGTGCCTTGCTATGTCAGTCCCTGGAGTGAGACCTATCGGACGCCCAAGGAAGCGCTGGTTGGATGTCGTGAAGCAGGACATGAGAGCCAATGGTCTAACCACCGAGGACGCTAAAGACCGTGCAAAGTGGAGTAGGTTAAGTAGGAAGGCAGACCCTGGCAAATAGCCGGGATTAATGCCAGGAAGAAGAAGAACGATGTATTCCAAGTTACCTGCAGTATCCCAAATATGCTGCAGTTCCTCTACTATACCGATTATATTCGTATGTTGTACTGTATTTTTTGTGGTATATTTGTTTCAAATCAATTTTCTTAGTTTTAACATAAAAAATTCGATGCAAAATCATTTACAATAGCAAAAATTTACCTTTCCCCATTTGATACAAAATATTAAGGTTTAACTTAAAGTGACATATATTAACATAGTTTCAAATGATACTTGAGGCCAATCGTGGCGCAGCGCCACGAAGTGTGACTGTAAAATCGACTGGTTGTGGGTTCGATCCCCATTCGAGGAGATGAAATATTTACTTAAATTTTTATTTCCATTTCTTTACTCTGGTCTCGAGGCTAAGCGCGGCGTTGAGTTCTGCCGCTCAACACGCAATGCCTCCAGAATTCGGCAGAAAGTGAGGAACGGAGTGTCTTAACACTAGGTTCCCTCTGCCTACCCTGCTGTGTGCGGGATACAGCGAAGCTGATAAAAAAAAATATGTTAACATAGTTAACGTCATATTTGTTATTACGGAAATAGTTTTCAAGCAGCGATTCCTCTGTAGATCAAACTCTTTGTTTTCTTTTCAAAGTGTATCAAATGTTATATAAACATACATACGCTTCTATAAATTCAATCTGTATTTTCTCGTGCACACTTTGAATGAGCACTTGCTTTTGTTGCTGGTGTTTTTTCAAAACGATTGCGTTCTAAATGAAAATTTTAGTGCCTCTATATTGGATGCGTGATTTTGGTGTATACAGTAATTTATAGTAATTAAATTAATATTTATAACTAATAATATTAATATTTATAACTTTAAAGTTCCTACTATCCTGCAGGACATTCATATAGTAGTATTCATAGTTTTTTCTTTTTATTTTCTTCCTATATATTTTAAACCTGCATTGGATTTTCGTACTCGAAATTAGACTAAAATAATGATTATTTATTTATAAATGTTTCTGTTAGTTTTTTTTTCAGCTTCCTTTATCAGTATCCCTCGTATAACATCGTAGGTAGAGGAAAGTGTTAAGACAACTAGTGTTAAAACACTCTGTTCCCCACTTTCCACCATATATGTAGAATGACGGGTGATGATATTATATGTTGAATGACGGGTGGAACTGAAAGAAAGAAGAGCGAGGAAATGAAGACTGCTAGTGAGTTAGTTTTGCGTTTTCTCTGGGCATTCCCCGACTAGAAATACACACAACTGACACGTTTACAGTCAGACTAGGTACTCCCCAAGAATATTTTTTATTATGGCTAGAATATTATGAAAGTTGGTCTGTTGATTTAAAATCATAATTAATTAAATTTACTGCACTAAAATTAACTAAACTTCCATATAATATTATTTATATAGAAAAAATGTTATGATAATCACAAATTGCGTAACGATAAAATAAAACAACATAGCAGGAGAGTATTGAGTTTACTAATAAAAATAAATATCAATCCTAGAACCTCAAACTGGCAGATCATCAGATATCCGGTATCTGAATATTTTTTTATTAAACACTAGCGACCCGCTTGCGGCTTTGCCCGCTTTAACCACAGAATTATTTACTTAATACACTGAATTATGTTCGTGTTTTAATATACCTATAATGTATATATTTGCAACGCACATGTAAGATTTCTAATGTGAAAATTATTAAAACTTTAGGTCGCATTTTCGTACCTTCCATAAGAATTTTCAATTGAATGTTTGAAATAAAAATACAACTTAGCGATACTTACAATAAAATCCTAACTCATCGGTGTCTGTACGTAGAAGATAAATTAGAAAAATTGTTATTACGTACATTTAACAATATAATAGAACTTGGTCAGTTTGTCTGTTTGCTTGTGCGTTTGTTCACGATAATCTCAGATTTAAGTGCACTTTTGTAATTTGGCTAGCTTCCCTTAAATATTTAGTATTAGTTTTATTTTAATCGGTTCACACAAAGTTAAAGCCAGATCCACGTTGTATCCCGCCTATAGCAGGGTAGTAAGAGGGAACTTAGTGTTAAAATACTGCGTCTGATATGTGACTAATGTGCGAAATGAAAATATTATTAAATTACAATTCAAACCTCCAAGTGGGGATCGAACCCATAACGTCACTTTACAGTCACAACTTTGTGTGACTGCGCCGCGACAGCCTTTAATATTTAAGGAAGCGTCAGCGCTCCTTTTACGGAAATAGGGCAAAATATTTTAAGCCCATACTTAAAGAAATTAATCGAGATACCCCAATAGTTTAGATGTAGGATTTTTTTCATTTCACGATGTTTATCTATACCTGTATTTCGTGTGCCGCAGTTACGCATAGATACCAATAACGTAAACACATACTACTACAAAAATACTACTAAAGGTTAAACAACTTTGAACTTTGCCGCCGCTACGATTCGATTTCGGAATGTATGATATATGATATTCATTTGATAGGTTTATGTCTGTGTGCGTCGTTCATGACAAATGGCGTTTTATTTTTCAACTATAATTTTATAATTTATTTTGTTTGAAAAAATAACTTGTTTATTTTTGGGATTTTTTTAATTGTATTAGGCTTTTATAGTTTAGTTAAAACTATGGTTTTGTTTAAAATGGTGCTGACAGAAAACTCTGCATAATTGAGCATATTTAATATTTATAGTTATTGTTTGGTGAATAGTTACCAATAGTTATTACAACACTTGCGAAAAAAGCATATTTTAGGCATTTTTTAAATTCTTATACCTTTTGAAAAACTACCAACATTCTTATAGTTAATAAAGTATTTTTTTTTTTAAGTTAAAAAATAGTCTATGTTTTTCATCATAATGGGGCGAAAATATTCTAAATGTTCAAAATTACACTAGAATACCACATTAGTATCGACTTTGTAATGTTGATAGGCTACCTTTATATGCACTGTTTAAACCTGCTTTTTATGATATAATGTAGAATAATATATTCTAAAGAAGAATCATATATTCTTTTTATTCTTTAATTATAATACGTAAATATATTTTTTAGAGGTTACTCTGTAGGTACTAAGATGGCAGCTAAGTTCCCGCAATTACGTCCCTGATATATCGATATAAATATTATTAAACGCAATTATATTGCATTTTTTCTTTTTTTCATACTTGAAACGTATTAATAAATTTACATACAATTCATTTGTTTTGAATATAAAAAAAATCAAATCAGCTTCACGCTGTATCCTGCACACAGCAGGGTAGGCTCTGCCTACCTAGTGAACCTAGTGTTAAGACACTCCGTTCCCCACTTTCTGCCGAATTCTGGAGGCATTGCGTGTTGAGTGGCAGAACTCAACGCCGCGCTTAGCCTCGACACCAAAGTGAAGAAATGGAAATATAAATTAAAGTAAATATTTCATCTCCTCGAGTGGGGATCGAACCCACAACCAGTCGGTTTTACAGTCACACTTCGCGCCGCTGCGCTACGACTAGCCTCAATTGACTGTTTTGAATATAACATTAAATTTAATTCATAATATATATTTGGTACTTCCTAAACATGATTATTTTATGTATTTTTTTATATACAATGTCTTGATTAAGTTCTCTTGAGAAATATATCTACTGTAAATGAATGTAACGTACTTACGTGCCAATGATTAAAATGTATTGACCTCGTCACGTGATCTATCTAAACACAATATAAACTTTTATAAACTATGAACTCACAATCAGAATTTACTTTCCAAATACAAATACTTTTTATTGTAGACATCGCCATTTAGAGCTAGTCCCGACAAATATACCTGCTTTATTATTTTTGTTAATGACACCAACGTTGACGTTTAAAATAATAATAATTATAATACACTAAAAAACTATTCATTGTACTTATTTTCTCAACTTCACGCTGTAACTCTCACACAGCAGGGTAGGCAGAGGGAACCTAGCGTTAAGGCACTCCGTTCCCTACTTTCCGCGGAATTCTGTAGGCATTGCGTGCTAAGTAGCGGAACTCAACGCCGCGCTTTACCTCGTCACCAAAGCGAAGAAATATAAATTTAAATAAATATTTCATTTCCTCGAGTGGGAATCGAACCTACAAGCAGTTTACAGTCACAATTTGTGCCCCTGCGCGACGACTGGCCTCAATTTACTTTCTTCTTTAAAATTGTGGTTAAATAAAATAATCGTAATTTAATTATGTCAGATTTTTATTAACCGACTTCTGTAAAAAGAGGAGCTTATCAATTCGACTGTATTTTTTATACTTGTTACCTCAGAACTTTTGACTGAGTGAACCGATTTTGATGATTCTTTTTATATTTGAAAGCTAGTGCGTCCCGTGTATTCAGCCCTATTTTAATTTAGTTGATTTCCGACAATGGTATCTATGAGAAAATCATATAAGTCTCAAATTTACATTAAATATGTGCGCGACAAATGGACGAATAACTCAATATCAACTCAACCGATTTTAATTACTCTTTTTTTATATGGAAAGGGTATACATAAAAGGTAGTTTAGTGAAAGTTTGGTTAAGTTCAGAGTATATGATCCGGTTGAAATTGAAGAAGTCGATTTTTTTTATTAAAAAATATAATTATGTTGTTTTTTCTACTAAAATTTCTGTATACTCTATAATGAAAATTATACTATAAATTGTTTTAGGCTTTGAACTATTACCATGCTAAAATTCATTAACTTCCATTCAGTACTTATCGGTATTTTAAGTAATTTAAATTTTTCGGTTTTTATTTTTTTTTAATAGAACACTATCATGAAATTCGGGATGAAACCTAAAAAAAATGTATCTTGAGATCCTAAGCTAATACCATGCAAAAATTCATCAATTTCTGTTTGGTAGTTTTTGCGTGATTAACGAACGAACAAACAGACAGACAGAGAGACAGACAGACAGACAAGAATTCTGCTGAGTGGTTTTTTAGGTTCTATAATCGATATATTAACCCACCTAATTTTTATTTTTTACATCTTTCACGTACAGAATGGACTTTTCTTTCCTTTTATTATACATGGAGTTAAGTTTTTTTCTATTTCTATACTCCAATATCGCAATTTCTAGAACATTTCAAAAACATTTCAATATAATATCGACCCGAAGAGCTCTGTCTTTAGCTACGTTTCGAGCTATCTGCATTTTACAATCAGACTGAACGATGTGCACTTTATCTCTTTCCTCTGAATCACCTATCAGATACGCTCTCCCATTGTTTATTTTGCAGATTGGATGCTGTGTTAAAAATTCACTACATACTATATAGTTAATTGTATTATTGAAACTGTTTTATGTAAATAGAGCAGTTTTACATTAATTTACTCATAAGTTTACTGATACAGTGTTTGTTTTTGTTGCATTTATTTATTTATTCGAACATAAATTAACTTTTTAGTAGCTTTTGAGGCCAGTCGTGGCACAGCGGCACGAAGTGTGACTGTAAAACCGACTGGTTGTGGGTTCGATCCCCACTCGAGGAGATGACATATTTACTTAAATTTATATTATTTTTAAACATTTTTAAAGTGTTATTCCACACTTAGGAAAGAAAAAAAAAACTTATTTAGAAAACGTATAAAA
Organism: Heliconius hermathena; assembly: GCA_013403705.1. NCBI lineage: Eukaryota > Metazoa > Arthropoda > Insecta > Lepidoptera > Nymphalidae > Heliconius > Heliconius hermathena. The sequence goes on from JAAIXJ010000270.1 coordinate 381,687, forward strand.
ATTTGAATGCAGCGGGACTCGAACCTGCCATGCGCGCTTTTCTAAATAAGTAAATTTATATTTCCATATCTTCGCTCTGGTGTCGAGGTTAAGCGCGGCGTTGAGTTCTGCCACTCAACACGCAATACCTCCAGAATTCAGCAGAAAGTAGGGAACGGAGTGTCTTAACACTAGGTCCCCTCTGCCTACCCTGCTGTGTGCGAGATACAGCGTGAAGCTGCTTTAATTTTTTTTTTATTAGTAACCGATTTAGTAATGAGGACTATCTTAATCTATAATGAATACGTAATAATTTATTTTTTTAATATTATATAATATTGAAAAGAAAACTTACTTTATGTCTGAGGTCATCGTGTCAGAGTAAGAAGGCGTTTGACTGTAAACGATGGTTGTGGGTTCGATCCTCAATCAGGACACTGTATTCTTTTAATTTTGCGACATTGAGCTCTGCTACTCAACAGGAAATCTTCCCTTATAACTATAATGATAATAATGTTGAATGTGTGACCCTTTTTCGCTGAGATATGCTTTTACCCAGACCATCTGAACCCAGGACACATGTGCCCTACGGAGGGATGGTACTGAGAAACTAATAAAACTAAAATCCAGCAGACACCCTCTGCAATGGATCGTTAGCGCATACTTACCACGAATACTTCCCTTAAAACTGTTAAAGTAAAGTAATGTTGAACGTGAACCTTTAAACAAATACAAATATCTGCATTCCATTAAAATTTTCTCAACTTTGGTGTCCTTAATATCCTCGTTACTGTACCGAATGGTTATTATAACACTATTACAAAATAGTCAAACTTCATATAAACTGAAAGTTATATAAAGTTTAAACGTGTGTTCATAAAGTTCATATATATTGCATGAGAGTGGCTACGAAGTGTGTAATTTTATTACTATTTAACTTAAAAATTCGTCAGTTTTTAAATATATAAAAAAATCATCGGTTGTAATTATAAATGCATCAAAAATATATTATTGTATTAGTATAATATCCTATACTAAAATATTATCAAATTTTAAAAATTTAAATATATCATTTCAATACACAAAGATTTCATATAAATTTTCAAGTGACTGAAATTATGTTTGTCTACACCAATTTATTGCAATAAGATGGCACTAACTCACAAGCTTATAGTTAGTAAAGCGCTTCCATACATTATGCGAAGATTTATACAAAAGCTTGTGATTTAGTTCGTCTCGAATGATCTATGCAGGCATTGAAAGATAAAACTAATAATATAGAAAATATAAGTTATGAAAAATACGTTTTTCATTTTCCTTTTTTTTTTTAATAAAACATCTTTACCCGCATTTAACGAAATTCCTCCAAATTAAAAAGTGTAATTATACCAATAGACTACGATAGAAACTCCGACATAAATGTCAGACATTAATGTACATATCGTTTACACTTGTATACGGAATTGTGATAATGCAATGCGTTTATTGTACGCGGTGCGGTGTCTATTAAAAATGTCAAATTTGTTCCAAAACTTTCCAACCAAACTTGACACTTGGACACTGCGGCTGAGGCGACACTTTACTATGTCACAATAAATTTTACATTTAGAGACACGAAGTGTACTCTGTATAGTATCGTAGTCTATTCGTACCATATCATCGTTCGCAATTTTCTGCTTTGCAGGTACCTCAGATATTCTTTATTGTATAGTGGATACCAAGGCTCCCTTATGTCTTTTTTATTTCTGTCGCAATGGGTGAATTTATATATATATGTTATGTATTTGAATAAGTTAAACGATAAGTGACGTTGAAATCTTTGTTTACTAATAATCTATATCCATATGTATATATATAATAAAATATTTTGTCTGTACATTTAGTAATTTTGACTGAAATGGATAGAGGGACACTTAAAAAGAATAAAAGAAAGCAAAAACATTTTTTTTGAAATTCTTGTCTGTCTGTCTGTCGATATGTATGGTCACATTTTCCTCTGAAAGTACTGAACCGATTTACTTAAAAGTTTCACCAATTGCTTTGTTTTAACTCAACAATTAAAGTTTCTTTCATCAAAATCGGTTCGTTAACAAAAAAGTTATCGTCATTTGAATGAACACAAGGCATTAGTTTGCCTGCAAATGTTATATAGCAATCGCGCTGGTAAGATTCTTGGCCAAAGAATGACATTCGAAACGTCTTGGTTATATGACAGTTGATAAAAATATATATTTTTGAAGCACCATTATACAATATTTTATACAACAAAGTAATCAAAATTGAATTGTTAATGGAGATTACCTTCATAAATCATAACAGTTAAATTTAAGTCGTAATTAATTCAACACAGAGATATAGAACGATTTGAACTTCAAGGAAATATCAAGTCGTTCGTTTGAAATAAGTCTATATAAAAATGCCTAAAAACTTCCTATCTACATGTAAACTATAATAACTACATATTTACCAATTGTACATTTAGCCAATAATATATGCAACTAATTTAAAAACTGTACAGGAGTTAATATGCAATCATTACAGTTATTTTACAAAGAATATTATGAATCCTTACCCATATCAATAATTTAACATTTAAGGCTGTTTCTGAAGCAGTAAATTAAATTATTCACTGACATCAGCACATTTAACAGAGTTTTAAAATTATGATGAGACGTACATTACATAAGTAAAAGTATAATAAATAATTAGCTCTATGAATATTTTATAAATATCAAATATCAACATTAGTCGTAGTTTTTAATACAAAACAATCAAAAATTCTTACAAAAATTAAGATAATGTAGTAAATAATCATATTAGAAGTCATTATAGTTGTCAATCAATTCTGTTTATTAAATCAATAATCATGTAGTTCAAGCGGCCGAAGTCGCGGGTGGGCCGCTAATATGTAATACTTTAAAGAATAGACAAACTAAAACTAAAAAATAAGAAATCTGGACATGGCATAATACAAAAAATTATTCTACGTGATGAGCACATTTTGATGTAACATTAAATGAAAAAGACATAAAAAGTAGAGTGAATAGATAGAAATGTCACAATTTGCAGTTTGTAGATTAATGAACCTACTCTATCTTTACAGTTACTTCTAATGACATCTAATGACATCACAAAATGGCGTAATTAAAAAGATGCCAATATTAAATTCAAAGTAACATATATACTACAAAAAAAATCATTTCAGTAAAGAAATTCGTTATGAATTCAATATATTAAATATAAAATAAAATAAATCAGCTTCACGCTGTATCCCGCACATTGCAGATTAGGCAGAGGGAACCTAATGTTACGACACTCCGTTCCCCACTTTCAACTCAGCAGAACTCAACGACGCTTGTCCTCGACACCAGAGTGAAGAAATGGAAATATAAATGTAAATAAATATTTCATTTCCTCGAGTGGGAATCGAACCCACAACCAGTCGATTTTACAGTCACACTTTGTGCCCCTGTTTTTATATTTTTCCCGACTGCTAAGGAAGGGTTATGTTTTTCGCGCGTATCTTGTATGTATGTAATATTCTTTATTACCTCGTATCTCCAGAACCGCTGAACGGATTTACATAATTGAGGTGTAATTAGATTCGTATTAGCAGCCCAAGTATTCTTAGATAGGTGACGTTAATAAAAAATAATCATGGCGGCTGTGGTACGCCATTGGACGTAGTGAAAAAAAAAATTTTCGTTTTGAATACTACAATATGGGTATCAAATTCAAGAGCTCAATTTCAGGATTTTAAAAAGGTATGTCATGGTTATCATTACCGTAATAAATTCTAACAAAAAAATGAAAAATAAAAAAAAATATTTGTAAAAACAAAAACCCCGACTGCATAAAACTAAAATAAACAAGCCCAATAATTTATTAGGATTAACAGTCGGGATCTATAAGTAATTCTTCAATCAATAAAATCTTTACCAGGAACCCCGCATAATTTAAAGAGGTCCCGACTGTTAATCCTAATAAACTATTGGGCTTGTTTATTTTCTTTTTAGTTTTATGCAGTCGGGGTTTTTGTTTTTACAAATATTTTTTTTATATATATTAAAGTATCAGGAGACTAAACAAAATATGAAACAAGTTTTCGACTGTTATTGTTGGATGGAGTTTGCAAAACAAGCCTCTAAATGTGCCTAAAGTGGATATAAATTATGCACTTTATACCGTTACTTGCACAAAACACCGGTCGAAACAGTATAACAGTACGTAATTTTAATATTTCCTTTTGGTCGGCAGTTTTAAAAATAGTTTTTTAGTATTTTGTAGTTTTTTCAATAAACAGAACGAACTTAGTTGTAAATTAAACATTTGGTAGCTAGTTCTATGTTTCTTTGCCATTTTGCTATCCGTATTTTCTAATGTTATAATAATGGCCCCTAATTGTAAACGTGGTTGTGGGCTTGATCTCCACTCGGAAGAACGGTGCTGAATTATTCTCATTTCTCCTTTCTAGTAGAAAAAGCACGGCGTTAAATTCCGCCACGGTAGAAAATTGAGACCGGAGTGTCTTAACACCAGCATCCCTCTGTCTATCTTGTTATATAAAATAAATTTCGTAAAGAGAAATATACATTCTCCTGTGATTGATAATGTGTCTAAAAGGAAAATATATCTATATTTATAGATTATCAAAAAAAAACGTTGTAACGAGCTAAACTTATACAGATAGTATTCAAAGAGTGGTATTTTATGAAAATTGTATTTTCATGCGAATTTATTCGTTATTTTAAGCGAGCCCAGGTGGCGCTAACGGGTATTGTTGTAGCGGAAATTGCTGTCGGTTAGGAACTTACAACATGCCCCCACATTTTAACTGAAGTCTATAATTTTATTTTCAATGTTCCTCTGTTAACAACATTGAATATAAATGTATAGATTTCTGGAAGAAAAATATATGCTTATAAAAAAAAAATTAAAATTAAATTAGCTTCACGCTGTATCCCGCACACAGCAGGGTAGGCAGAGGGAACCTAGTGTTAAGACACTCCGTTCTCCACTTTCTGCCGAATTCTGGAGGCATTGCGTGTTGAGTGGCAGAACTCAACGCCGCGCTTAACCTCGACACCAGAGCGAAGAAATGGAAATATAAATTTAAGTAAATATTTCATCTCCTCGAGTGGGGATCGAACCCACAACCAGTCGGTTTTGCAGTCACACCTCGTGCCGCTACGCCACGACCGGCCTGCTTATAAAAAACATAAGCATAATTAAGTACGTAATTCCTCAATAAACCCCAAATATGGTTAAAAGTAACCATTTTTAGGGCTCCGTACGTCAAGAGATAAAAACAGAACCCTATAGTACGTCAGTCCGTCTGTCTCGAGATTACGTGTATTTGAGACTTATCAAGCTGTAGTAATGTGTGTGTGTAATTAATATCTCTATGGTCTTTTGAAGCACAGAAAAAAATCTTCTAAGTTAACGCAATCCTAAAAAGCTACGAGCTTTATGCATTGATTTTGCTGCATTTAGTTTGAAATTTGTCGTGTAATTAAAACCTTAAGAGTACTTCCCGTAGACCTACGTAGATATGAAAATTGTCTTACTTGTCTTAGAACTTACGATACAAATATAGAAAAATACTCAAAAGTTTATAAGTATTTCATACAAAAAAATAATTATAAATTTATATTTCTAGTTTTTTTCATAAAAAATTTTTGCATATGCCCGCAAACTTACGATTGTCAACTTTTGTAAATTGTACTTCGCGTTGCCTGATGGTTAACTAACTGGTTTTGTAACATTTCGAAAGTTTTTCCCTACACTTAGAAAATGTTTTTACTTTCACGCAAAAAATTCTAAACATTTTGATGAAGTGTTATAGTAAGATAGCTGTGATACAAATTATGCAAACATTTTTTATAATTTAATTTATTTTTTTTATAATAATCCTGTAAACATTTTTTATAATTTGCGCTATAATATAACAAATAATCTAAAGCGGGCGAAGCCGCATTTCAGTTGCTAGTTAATAATAAACATTCATAACAACATTTAATCCACAAAAGTGGTAAAACAATGGTAAGAATAATATTTCTGTATTCAGTAACAACTTCCATCAGCAAATGATACTGAACCCATTATTTTCGTCCACAAACACAGCCACGTACAAATGAAGAAAGTCCATTAAAACAATAGACCGCTTAGACAAATTGATAGTGACTCAAATGGTAAATGGAAAGGCACCGCCCTGGACTTTAGAACTTAATGAACTCCAGTCAGGAGGTATGACGGCGCATTATCTAACAAAAGAGTGAAACTGCACCTCACGTAGCCCTTTATTCAACCCAGTAAACAAAAACATCTAAACTAAAAGCTTCCACATAGATTCACATTGTGGCCGTTTCGCTTATAATTGTTGGAGTCGTTATATGAATTATTATACTTGTAATTGTACTGTCGATTTTCTGCTGCAAGAATTGATAATATAGATATATTATCACTATAGTACGTGAGACAGAATGTTCTTTTATCTATAGCGTAATAAAAGTTATATATGGCAACAACCCATTTGAGAAATTGGACAAATTAGCATTATTATTGATATATGGTTGGTTTGGTCCTCAATTCTTGTTTGAAATAAACTCGTTTTGAAATTATATTCAAGTCGCTGGTGGATTAAAAATATTTATTGTAAATATTTGGTACTATTTGACAGTGGCGTAGCTAGGGTATTTGTTGCCTGGTGCGGCTTAGGACTTGTTGCCCTTTAAAATGGTCAAAATAATTTCAGATTTCAAACCCCAGTAGAGTAGATATAAAATTTTTTATTGCTTCAAAACTATAATAACTATATATAAGTTATAATGGGGGTACAATGGTGTGTCAAGTGGCGACGAATGCGGCGTTAGAGACCGCCACCCAACACGCCACGAGGTGGAGGACGGAGCTACAAATAGCTACGTGGAATGTAAGAGGAGGGATGGAAGAAAAGATGAATGAATTATTAGATGCGATGGATGATAGAGATTTGGATGTCGNAACACAGAAAAAAATTTAGTCTAGTTAAATAAAAAAATTAACTACTTACTACCGTAGGTTCAAATTCTAGACTCAAATTAGAACCGATTGATAAACAAACAATCTCATATAATACTTCACAGAGCATTTGGAATAATCGAACTTGCATTATCTTGCATTGTGAGCATTATAGGTAAATTTATCACTAACTAGCGGCCCACTCACGGCTTCGCCCGCATACTACCTATAATTCTTTTATTATGCTGCATTTGCCAACAAATTAATTACATAATTTATACATTCAATATTTTTTTATAATTCAATGAAAGTGCAACGTGCAAGTGCACTACGTGGCTGCTTGAAAGGATGCCATCAGCGGCAAGAGTTTCCCTTGTGGTACTCGAGCCTAGGCTTGCGGCCGTAAATTTTAATGCTAATAATGCTATTAGCCGGTAGTTCAAGTGAGGTATCAGATGAAAGGGCTCTGGCTAATCTTTTATATATAGACATTATTCGTATTTACTTATATATACTAATATATCATCACAGCAGTTTATGAATAAACTATACTTTCTAAATTCTACATAAGCAAAAAACATGATCTAAAAAATGATGTAAAATACAAAATATTGCTAGTATTTACCACATAATATAAAGTCTTGCTAAATACAGTTCAATAGGTGAAAATAGTAAACAATTTAATTGGCCAGGGTTAGAGCTATACAAAGATAATTCCCCTAAATGGAAACATATCGGCCTTCCCGTTCTATACACAGCTGCAAACCCACAATACCCTCACATTCCGTATTTTAGGTACTTAATTGGCTCATATTCTGCTTTAACCAGACTGTTATACGAACCTTTGCAACTAAAACAAGAAATACACAGAATAAATGTTTTACCTAATCGAAAGTCGTTTAGTTCTTTCGCAAGCAAGTAATTTCAAAAAGTTTTTTTTTAGTTCCTTTAGTTTTTAAATACTTCAAAAAGGAGAAGGTTCTCAATTCATTATCATATATCACATCACAACTTCTATATAGATATCATATAAAATAGCGAAAGAAATTAAAATATTAATAAATAATAATTCATTCTTCCGAGTGAGAATCGAACCCATAACGTCGCGGTACAATCACACCCTTGTGTCCCTGCCCCACGCAATTGCGACTGCGATTTTCACTGGTTCAGTACTGGTTTGGGAATTTGGAGAAAATAGGATTCTTGAAGAAAATTGCCAATTACAGCCCGACTGTTGGGTCTTTATTCATGATTTTCTTGCAATACAGCTCCATCTATAAATATTTCCGAGATTTATATACCGTTAATTTTAAACTACAATATGACATGAAATGCCTAATTTTGAGCTCTATTAAAATCACGAGCACAGACCGAACAGTCTGGCTGTTATCGCTAGTTTTCTTTAAGAATCCGATTTTTTTCAAAAAATCACAAATTCAATAAAACAGATATGTCTAAAGTCCCCTACCCATAGACCACTGTTGATCCGTCGGTCGACTTACACTGTGATATATATATACCGTCGTGGTGCATAATGATCTCTGGCGTCAAGACAAAGCGCAGTGTTAAGTTCCGCCACACAATGTCCCTAACCTGATTTCCTTACTTTCTTAACAGACCGGGCAAAATAGATTTTTTTCGGCCTACCCATGCCTATCTGGCTGGACCCCTTAAAGTTCTATTTCAATTCTAAGCAAAATTAAAAAAAACCATTACCAATTTTATCTCCACCAAATATTTGTTCAAGTTAAAAGAAATATTGACAAATTGAACGTTTCTTATAGCTAAAAATAAATTATAAAGTTATCGCTCGCCTTTTTAAATTTGAAAATAGCACTTATTTAATCCAAGTGGAAACAGCGTTCCATCGAAAATATTTTGTAAGAAAATAAGGTAGTTTAAAATGTCTTATGTGAAGTTGTTTATAACGGCCGTAGTGGAGCAACGTGCGATTGTAAACGCCGCATTTGTGGGTTTGATTCTCTCTCAGAGGAATGAAATCATTTCTTCGCTTTGGTTAAGTTAAAGCGTCGCGTTGAGTTCCGTCACTCCTCACGCAATGGTTGACGAATTAGATAGGAAGTAGGGAACGAAGTGTCTTAACACTAGGTTCCCAGGTTCGAGGTAGGCAGGGACCTACCCTGCTAAAAAAAAAACAAACTTTGCTTATGTTTTCCTATTTGGCATAACACCTTATAATAGCTCTTAACTTTGTTACCTCATTGCGTGAAAAGTGACGAAACCCAAAGCCGGTCTTATTCTACTAAAACAAAGCGCAAAAAGCGGTTAATTTTAACACCAAAAAAGGAAAATAAATAATTCTACTGAGTGGGAGTCGAATTCATAACCATCGCCTATATAGTAAGGCAGACGTTATCATATAGCTAAACAAAACCCAAGGCATTATGCAAAAAATACTTTCATAACTTTGCTAGTGATCGTTAAAGAAATCATTCAATTTGTTTAATTAAAACTTTTACTATTTAATAAGCATGTTAAAGAAACTATTTTTAATTTTCTTAGTAGGAAAAAAAATGTTAGTAACCAAAGGATTTTTATATCATAACCAAAACCAGATTATACTAAATCTAAATACATAAATTGTAATCTATCTTTTTAAATAAAACTATTTAACCGAATTAATCGCGTATATTTAGTATTATACGCTTTTGGAATATTAATACGTTTCTAATACTTTGCGTCGTCTGTCAGTTGATATAATTATTATATCAAACTACCGCCAACGATTTCTTAATTGCCTTGCGTACTGGCCTGGATTCTTGCAGAATAAGGAGACTGTACCTTGCCCTCTGGTATGGTGGGTTTAAGACCCCATAGACTTGATGAGTAGGTTCCATGTAATAGAAAGCTTCCAACATTCCCCCCTATTGAAATTAGGATGTTTTTGTATTTCAATAGCCTCACGGATCATTCTAGGAATATATTTATTTTCCTCAGCGAGGATTTTGGGTTCATCTCGGTCATTATATCACCTGATATAATGACCGAGTTTATCCATAGTATGCTCACACACATCTGTTTTCGATACATCAAAGCGAGAATTTATGCAAGTGAACGCTGGGGTTCCCCAAGGCGTCGTGCTATCCCCTACGCTATTTCTTCTGCATATCAATGACATGTTAGAAGATTCTAGCACTCATTGCTATGCAGATTATAACACATGGACGCTGTTTACTCCGGCCGCGCAAGTATTTCTCGGGAAAGCGTCCACTAGTGCCGAAATAAACTTGTGTCTTCGATTGAGGCATCCCTCGGGAATGTTTCCTCATGGGGTGAAAGAAACTTGATTCAATTCAATCCCAAGAAGACACAAGTTTGCGCGTTAACCATAAAAAAACCCATTTGTCATATCGCCAGTGGTCCAAAACATTCCCCTTATAGCCATGCCTAGTATCAGTACATTGGGTCTTAGCGTTTCGAGTGACTGCTAGTATCGCGAACACCTGGAAAACAAGGCCAAATTGGCCTCAAAGAAACTGGTTATTAACAGAGCAAGACAGTACTTCACGCCAAAACATTGATTGACCCTATATAGGACCCAGGTTCGGCCTCATGTGGAGTACTGTTCTCATCTCTGATTCATTTGATCGCATACAACGTAGAGCTGTTAGAATCATTGGGGACTCAATGATCTGTGCAGGGCTTGACACATTGGCTTTGCTTAGAGATTTCTCCGCACTGTGCGTTCTCTAACGCATTTATCATAGGGAGTGTTCTGGAAAACTATTTGACCTATTACCTGCCGCTGAATTTTCTAACCGCACAGTACGTCACAAACTCAAGTATCATCTACACCATCCAGATACGTAGCAATCCACTACTATGCGGTTTCGCAGGAACTTCCTTCCTTGCGCCATTCAACGGTGGAATGGCCTACCTGCTGCAGTGTTTATCTCCACTTTAAAGGCCGGCAACGCACCTGTAGCTCCCCTGGTGTTACACGGGGTCGTGGGCGGCGGTGATCACTTACCATCAGGTGATCCGTACGCTCGTTTGCATTCTCATTTTCATAAAAAAAAATCTTCTTCCTCCAGGCATTCCCGCCTGGAGCCATCCCCGCGTATGTTGCCAAGGTCTGCCTTTCTGTTTAACCTACTCCACTTACCACGGTCTGTAACGTCCTCAAAGGTTAGTCTATTGACTCTCATGTCCTGCATCACGACATCCAACCAGCGCTTCCTTGGGCGTCTGGAAGATCTCACTCCAGGGACTGACATAGCAGGGCATTTCTATCCGACATAGGTTCTAGGCCGACGTGCAACGTGGCCATACTATCTCAGGCGACACTCTTCTAGCTTATCTGCTACGTCACGCACGCCAAGACTCCGGTCAGCAAAGAGTAAACACTTCCGTTCCCTACTTTCTACTGAATTCTGGAGGCATTGAGTTTTGAGTGCCGAACCTCAACGCCGCGCTTTTTCTCGTTACCAGAGCGAAGAAATAAAAAAAAATAAATTTCATTTCTTTAAGTGGGAATCGAACCTGTGGGTTCACAACCTGTCGCGTTTACAATCACACGCTTGTGCCCCTGCGCCACTACTGGCTGCATCTAAATTAAGATTGTTTTGAAAAAAATAAATACTTCAATACCCAATAGGGAAAACATTTTAAAATAGAGAAACAAAATGAAATTACGGCCAAGAATAAATTACAGCGACAAGTAAAGAGCAGCTTTTCTTTTATACCCGTTTCATAATTTCCTTAATCGGAGTCGGTTCATTTAACAGTAATTAATTTAGATCCGAGTCAACGGTGGAGAGGATTTCAAGTGGTTTTCAATTTTAATTTAATAAAAAATAGAATTATTGTATGTAATACAATAATTCCATTTTGCTTTAATAATATTTTTTATCTTATTTAAATATTATTTTATTTTGCTTTAGTAATATTTTTTATCTTAATTAGTGTCTTGCCTTTAACGTATTTTTTCAGGGTAGCATAATTCAACGCTATGTTTTTTTATTTGTTTATATAGACTTTAAAAATATTTGTATCACAAATCTCTAAATTCGGCTGAAAGTGGGGACCCAGTCTTGATGGAAATGGATTGTCTTAACACTAGGTTCCCAGGTTCCCTCTGCCTACTCTGTTATATGTGAATAGTCTGTTTGGTTAATCATGATAATATCAGGACCCACTACCTCGAATTGTTTTAATTTTCCATTGGATGGTCTATTTGTTGAGTAACGCCCAATATTAATAACCTATCTCCAACGTCAATCTTAGATTGTTTCATACATCTATCCAATCTAGAGATTGGATAGATGTATGTAACAATCTAAGATTGACGTTGGAGATAGGTTATTAATACTGGGCGTAAGACGATAGGCTATAATTACATTTTATCCATTGTTTTGATATAACATGCTGTACTTGCGGTACAACTCTATTAGATGAATGTGAATTAGATATTTCACATATTATCTTAGTTATTTCCCTTATGTATTATACATGCGAGCAAGACAATATAAAAAATGAGTGTATATTATATTCTTAAATTTGATATAGAAGCCCCAATCTAAGAATCCAGTCTTTATTGCTATACAATTGTGCTATTAAGACGCCGACGCACGAATAATTTAGGTTCTTAAATTTAAAAGCACGTTCATATAACATATCTGACCAAATTTGATTATCCTGTTGCAACTATAAAATGACTAATATATACTATATATATTAAGGTTTTGTTTTATGTATTTTATTTTTTTGAATTACTTACTATTAAATTATTTTAGTCATAATTTTGCCAAAAAGTAACATTTTTAATAGAAAGATAAACAGGGAAAATATTTAAAAAATACCTCTATAAACAAAGTAATTTTCTAATGTCATCAAACAAGGAATGAATGGAAATTAATAAAAAGAAACAACTAAATACTACTAAGTATTTTTATCACTTTAATATTATATTATTTAATATTTGAATCCTTAGAATTGTTTTGTGGAATAAAAGTATTGTTGAAAAAGAACCTGGTCTGCGTTTAATGGTTGGCTTTCAATACAGTTCCCTTGGAGTCCTAAATAAACTGACATTGATTGCGCAGCAGTATCACAGTTCTGTTACGTTTAATTTAAAGTAAATAGCTATATTAAAAAGAATCATATTATGATCTTTCAAAGCTTATCGCCGATCGTGGACTAGTTATTAGCGCGCCACTGGTAAGATTTGTCGATTTTTTTTAATATTGTGGATATTGAACAAATTTTAAAACGATTGAACCGTGCGCCCACGCACGTATCGTGTTTCAGCTAGAGGAGTTCGGGGCAGTCCCTGAAACTGGTGATCCTAGTGTAGACATAATCAGGCCTTTTAAAAATATTAGAGTGAAACCACACGTACTTAGCTTATAATATATATAATAATAATATAGTAAAGCATATTTATTTTGATGAGAATCTACTTGTATACAGGCATTCTCTTCATTCTCTACAATTAAAAATTTTATGAGTGCGCCGCATTATCAAAATTGTAGATATGTATATAAAAATATTGGTTCACAATCCAAATATTTTTTTTACGAGATACATTGCCAGAAATATTCACGGAAATGAGATATTTTATAATAAAACATCTTTGACTGTACACGATTTCATTTTAAATTCAGCATTGTGTGCATTTTACATTTAAAAGATATAAATACGAGTACTAAGTAGTACATGAGCACACATGTTGTTTTTTAGATATTGAAACAGTAAATAAATTATATCATGTGAAAAGAAAACCATATCTTAAACTGGCGTCGGACTTGGAGTCATATATGAATTTACATGAACAAAAATTTACATGTAATCCTTTTCATGAATATATTTGTATTTATAAAATTTTACGGAAGTAGTTCCAAAATCACTTGATTTTAGTTTTATTAATAAATTCAAATAAGTTCCTAAATTTATCCTTAACCAAACTAATTTACACTGATAAAAACCTTAAAGGTATTTAATTAAAAGAAACGAGAATCATAAGGAAAAGAAACTCTTTCAATGAAACATATCAAGTGACAGAGTACCTAATTGACATTAATACGAATATCAGTGCTTGTCCTACCTCCGCGCAATGCACCGTCTTAACCTTATCCTACTCCTTATCTTGATAATTTCGTCAATAATTGCACAGACAAAATCTCCAATTTCTTTCAATTTGAACTCTAAGCAGAATAAAGAGGAAGCATACATGCAGCTACATGCCATGCAACTGCTTGTTTTACGAGAATCGATTCCACAATTTTATTAAAATAATCAGCTTCACGCTGTATCCCGCACACAGCAGGGTAGGCAGAGGGAACCTAGTGTCATAAGACACTCCGTTCCCCATTTTCTGCCGAATTCTGGAGGCATTGCGTGTTAAGTGGTAGAACTCAACGCCGCGATTTTCTCTCGACACCAGAGCGAAGAAATGGAAATATAAATTTAAGTAAATATTTCATCTCCTCGAGTGGGGATCGAACCCACGACCAGTCGGTTTTACAGTCACACTTTGTGCCACTGCGCCACGACTGGCCTCACAATTTTATCTTTGGTATAATTTGTACCGCGAACATAACACTAGTAATAAAATAAATCACTCTGTATCATATTTTATACGAGTATGTAAATTACAAAATTTCGACAACAAGTAAAAGAATAACATATTTTACATAACCTTAAGCTTGGCAACCTCTTCAATATACAAATCAAGGGCACGTGTAGGTTAACGTACGATAAATTACATATAATATTTGTCTCTTACATGTATACGTATTATATTAAACTGGATAAAATTTAATAATATTTATATTTTATTAAAAAAAGTATTTTAATATTATGATAGGTTTTTTTACGCTTGGCACATTGCCCCGCATATAGTAGGAGCAGCAGGGTGAGCCAATTGTTAAAACACTCCGCCCTCCACACTCCTCAACCTCCGGATTCGAAACACTGCATGTTAAGTTGCTCAATTTCTTTACCAGAGTGGGGTAGTGAAAATAATTCTTTCACCGTAGAGATAGTTGAAATCTTAACGAAATTAATCTAAATACAGCGTATGACTGTAAAAGCGAAAGTTTCTATAATCTTTCTGGTAAATGAATTAAATGGTATTTTGATTTCCTTACTCTGGTGAGGCGCGGCGTTAAATTCCGCCACTCAATAGACCTACCCTGCTATATGCGAGATATAGCATGAGGCTATAAAAAAACCGGACAAGCGCGAGTTGGGCTTCTCCACCGAGAGTTCCGTACAAAAATTGCAAGCTTTTTCCGAAATTCATTATTCATGTTTAGCTTAGCCAGAGCCCTTTCATCTGATAACTCACTTGAACTAGCGGCTTTAATTTAAGGCAGACAGACGGACAAACAACTAAGTGATCTTATAACAGTTCCTTTTTTTGCTTAAAAGGTACGGAACCCTAAAAACAGGAAAATAAGAAATCCCAGATCCAAAATGGCCACGACTATCGTAATTCGTAACACTTGGCACTGTGTTCGCTCCGTCTACTTTGTAAGGAATGTACCATGAAATTGTGTTCTTGTAAAATATACAATAAGATGCTGATACAAAAGTTTTCAACGACACATTATTTTTATTGGTCTAGTCCATTGGCTTTGTGATAGTGATTCTTAATATAAAGGCGGAGTCGTATTATGTCTGATTAGTATAGAATATCTGTACTTTAATGTACATAACTTAATATTAAGTCAGGGATTGAAGGTTCGATGCTTGTTCCTTACAAATATCTTTACTATTCGTAAAGATATTTCTAATGAAAATAAATATATGTTTTTTTGTGCGAGTGTTATTTATGTATTTCTATTTGCCAATGTTATGTTCAATGCGGATTTATTACCAATTTATTTTCTTATTTATGTTGACATAATATGTAGAAATCGATCTCAACTAAAGGCAATTATCGTATTTCTGTCAGCTTATAGCTATAATTAATATAAATATAATAATTTTGTGGTTATTTATAACTAAATGATTTCTTCAACTTTGATAGTACAGAGCGTTAATAAGTAAATATTTGAACGTTATTTACAAACCTTTTCGTTTTAACACTAAAACAAGGGTGTGACTGTAACGGGATGGATTGAATTATTATTTATTAATATTTTCATCTCTTCGTTTTGGCACCAAGGCAAAAGCCCGGCGTTGAATTTCGCCGCTCAACAAGCAATGCCTCGTAAAATTCGGTGGAAAGTGGGGAACGGAGTGTGTTAATACTAGGTTCCCTCTGCCTACGAGAGAGAAGTGACATTTCTCATCGGTGCATTTCTTTTTAACAAACTTCAAAGAAGAGGATTTTATTAATTTTCAACCGACTTCAAAAAAAGGGAGAGGTTTCCAATTCGCCCGAATATTTTTTACGTATTATATATTCTTGTCAATAAGCCAAATCGTCAGTATTGAAGTTTTACATAGTATAACCACTACCTACTCGTTTGAGAAGCATCCTCTCAAGGTCTACCCATCACATAAAAACGTAAAATAAAATATTTTTAACAATAAAAAAACCGATTTTGTAGCATTAAGTTGACACCGATATCAAAAATATAAAATATTTTTTAATTAATTTGTTTAACAAAATCAAAGTACTATTTTTTATTTTTAAGTCGTTGTTTAAAGTCGGTTTTTTTTTGTTAAAAAAATTATAATAGTTTTTTTTTCCGATTCTTTAAGCCTTATTAAAAGAGTGTTGAGTATGATTTGAACAAATACAATTTGAGTTAAACAATAATATGCCTTTAGATTTTTACAAAAAAAATAATTTACTTTAAAAAAACAAAAATAAAATTGGCTTATATTATTTTTATATATATATTTTTTTGTAAAGTTTTACTTTATCTTTTTTTTAAAGTGGACGTTAGCAAGTAAACAGTAGATAAGATTAAAAATAAAATCTAAATTTAAATGTTATTAGTGTTTTTTTGACAAACAACACACAAATGAATCGACAGGACTTAGATAGTTGAAACTTGACGTGTAGGTAGGTGAGGGAGTGTAGAAGAGCACACTATAGCCCATATTTTTAAGCCGCTCTCAAGCCTGAGATCTATCCTGAGATGCCGTTTTCATTCATAAATAATATATCTATTAATGAAAACGGCATCTCGAGATCGATCTCGAAATTGAGAACGATATAAAAATATGGGCCATAGTGCTTAAAAATATAGGCCAAGAGCCATTTATAAATTATAAGGAGCAATTTATAATTTATAAATACGGGCCTAAGAGAGGATGTCAAATAAAATGAGTCCACGCAATCACAGTTGCAGGCGATGAGTAGTTGTTAGAGGTATATACATAATATACCTAATCTTACATCAACAAATAACAAAGTCTTCAACTAAAAACAGATTGTATACAATTTTAGCATAATAATAATGTTGTGAGCCCCTTCCAAAATAAATAAATTGCCATTGAAAATGAAAATCGAAACTTGATACGAACTAATATGAAATTGATAACATCCGCTCTCAGATAATAGAATTGAACCTCTCTTCAATATTTTGGTCACGAACCCTTCGGGAGTAATTTTACTTATAAATTATGGGATTAAATTTAATATTATAAGGATTTTCAGTGTTATTTATATTGAGGTTATTATAATTATGAAGATATTATTATTTAGTTTTGTTATTATTTAATATTTTATGACAAGAGTAAACGCGATGGTTTAGGCCTCGATTCTTACTTGGGGGAAAGAAATAGTTAGTATTTTCATTTCCTCGCTACCTCTGGGTTCTAGGCAAAGCGTGGCGTTGAGTCCGCTACTCACCACGCAATGCCTTGACAAATCAGTGAAAAGTGGGGGACGGAAGAGTCTTAATGAGATCGGAGTATTTTAAAACTAGGTTCCCAGGTTCCCTTCTGCCTATCTTGCTATGTGCAAGTACGTGAAGCAAAAAAACAAAAAAAAAGGAATTGGGAATTTCCATTGCCTCAATAGCAACACGTAGGTAAAGTGTTGCTATTTGAGAAAAAGATATTTTTTTCAAATATTTTACTACAATCCTATAAATTTGCATAAAACACATTTTTTTTATATTACTGGAACTTTATCTCAAAATGAAGTACATTTCCTCGAGGCAAGGTCTTTGTGTGCGCTCGCAAACAAGGCGCTATATTGCATTCAATCATTGGAATCCAGTTAACAATGGAATTTGTTTACAATTCCCTATATTTGTCTTGCCTGTTCAAATGTGAATATGATCGATTCCAAGTAAAACCGAGCTTTTAAAGTAGTATAATCAATGAAAGTTGTTATTCTATGTTTTAGTTTATATTGAGGCCACTCATGGCGCACCGGCACAAAGTGTGACTGTAAAACCGACTGGTTCGATCCCCACTCGAGGAAATGAAATATTTACTTAAATTTATATTTCCATTTCTTCGCTCTGGTGTCGAGACAAAGTGCGGCGTTAAGTTCTGCCACTTAACACGCAATGCCTCCAGAAACAGAGTGTCTTACACTAGGTTCCCTCTGCCTATCCTACTGTGTGCGGAATACAGCGTGAACCTGAATTAGTGTATTTTGACTAAAGATCTTGAGCTTTTTTCAAGGGCGGGCTTATTACGTTCCTTTTTTTATTTTCAGTTTCACGCTTTTTCCCGCATAGCAGAGTAGGCAGAAAGAACAATAATAATAATATAATAAGAATCATATGAAAGGAAATTTCTTCCTACTTTCCGCTAGAAGTCGAGACGTTTTACCCTGATGTAATTTTTTTTTAAAGTTAATCCTGATCGTCACAAATATGTACTCAAAACAAGATAAGAGCCTTCAGTGAATTAACACTTGAATGCAATTTATTTTATGGAAACCAATTATTGTTTAATAAGTAAAACTAATAGTAGAATTAAATCCTTATTGTTCGAAAAAAATATTTAACCTAGACAAATGGCAGGGTTGCAGTGTGCTAAAAGGTAGGATAATGACGAAGACGACGACGACGAGACGGAGAATTCGAAGCTTCAACTTTCATAAGATTTTTTTAATTTACTTGTTTTAAGCATTGTCACACAAACTTGCTCAGTGATATTTATTGACTCCCAAAAATGTACTATAAATTTAGTCCCTTCAGTAAAAGGAGATATAAGTGTAAAAACAATTTTAAAGTGTCACACTTTAAGGTGACTTTCACTCTGGTGTCGAGGCAAAGCGCGCTGAGTTCCGCCACTCAACACGCAAGACATTCAGGATTCGGCAGAAAATGGGGAACGGAGTGTCTTAACACTTAGTTCCCTCTGCATACCTTGCTGTGTGTGGAATATAGCGTGACGCTAAAAAAATCTAAATAACATTTTGTAATTTCAAGATTTATCACTTTACATAATATGTAGAATTTAATATTTTAAAAGACGTTGCGTTATAAGAAGATGACTCTTCTTACGTATCACGTCGTAGATATTTATGAATCTTTTAAATAAATGTAAGAATGTATTTTTAGACAGAGAACCTAATGTTAAGACCTTCCGGTTTTTGCATTCCGGCTGAATTTGAAATATTGTGTTCCATGCCGAACTCAACACTGAACAGCGTTTACCAGAACAGAAAACTAAAGTAATTCATTCTTCTAATTTCAAAATTATCGTGTACGAATTTAAAATTTCTAATTATTATTTGTAAATTTAATTATTTTACCATATATTTTTTTGTTTAATTTGACTTACCTCGTTTTTACGATTGCAGAATTTGTCCCAAATTTTATTACCACTACAAAAAGGGTTTAGGCACGACGAAATAAGCACATTAAACGAAACTCGGGCATCATCTGCTCACGTAATATATTAAAACAGAATGTCACCAGGCTATTCAAAGTGTAGGTGTTTTATAATTATCTAAACTAAAGTAACTATTTAATATAAGAAAACTAGCTATCAATAAAATGTTTTATTTTATTATTGTAGAATAATAGTTTGAGTGGCAGAATGAAAATATTAATTATTTCATTTGCTCGGGTGGGAATCGAACGCACAACCTGTCGCGTTTAAATAAAATGTCTAAAAATGTATAATGGGTTAGTATGAGTAATAAATACGGAGTCAGAGCATCTTAGTTCTTTCTATCTAAAACAAGGCTGTTTTGCACTGTAAAGAGTTTAAAGCTACCTTTTAAATTAAAAATATTAAAAATTGTATGAGGTAACCACAGTGTTATGTAAAAACCATACGGATGGATATATGTACATTCATTGTACGGACGTTCATTCAAAAATGATTTGTTTCGCTGCAATACTTTATTGACGTTGACATCGTTATAAATTCTACTATAACGATCTCAGTGATTGTTGAGGTTTTGATCAATATTTTAGAAAAAAATAAATCTATGTTGTCATTAGTGTATTTTTATCACAATTTTACGTGGCATTTTTTATTTTAATAAACACCACGAAAATTCTTAATACATATATGTGAATAATGTATGTGAATAATGAATGTGATGAGGTACATTAAAAACAAAATGTTGATTTATCAAGCTGTTTCACTCTTTATTCCGTATTTAGCAGGATAGGCAAAAAGATCCTAGTATTAACAGTCAAGACACTGCGTTTTCCACTTTCCGCTCGAATTTAAGACTGGTGTTAACTGTTGGAAATCAGCGTATAGCAATCTTTCTTGATTATGTTACCTTTCAAGTCAAAAAGACAATCAAAATTTGGTTAATCCCATTAGGAGTCACAAAACCACAGACAAACATACAGATACATAGATATGTAAAATTTAAAACACAGAACTCACAACTATCACATATACAGTCAAACGGTGGCCTTTCGCGCCACGATGATTTTTATTTAAATATAAAAACATGATTATGTATACAAAGTTGGAATTACACTTGATAGGCATTTATATAGTGAGCTTGATTTACATCTCAAATGAAATTGATTTACATCTCGAAAAAAAGGGAAAGGAAATGTCATTATGGGAACGAATTATCTTAACCCTGCTATGAGTGGGATACAATGTAAAGCTAAAATTTTTTTTCATTAAGAATTTACGTACAAACAAACCCAAAAACTTAAAATCTACTCCATAACCATCGCACGTACAGTTAGACATTGCTCCATTTCGTCAATATGGCCTCATGTATATATGTATGTACATACCCGAATAGCATTGAAACAACGTAATCCTGGTCTGTTTATATACAAAAGTTAAAGTCACATTTACAGGGGTTAAAGTAACATTTCAGTAGTTAGTTACGATAGTTAGGGTAGCGATAGTTTTGTTTCAAGGTGGGGATTTACTGACGGTCTAAATCATTACTAATTATTTGAACCGCGGGTAACAATGATGTAATGTTAATATAAGAAATATAAAAAAAATCGACTACATAAACGACTACATAAAACTAAAAAGGGAAAACAATGATTTGATAATGGAAAACTTGACAGGGTCTTGTGAAGATTTAATTGGTTTAATATTCTTCAACCCGACTCCCGGTCCCCACTGTAAATTGGGTTTATTTTTCTTTAAAATTAAAATTGGGTTAATTTTTCTTTAAAATTCACACATTTTGTTAGGATTTATTTGCTTCGTTGTTAGGGTTAAAAAAACAAAGTTTCATAATTGTTCTATTTCTTTGAATGACTTCCTAGAATGGAGGAATTTGAACCCGCTTTCAAAGTCCACTAACAATATTATTACTATAATACTATAATAGTAATAACAGCAGACTAACGAAATACGCTTCGAATCCCATTAAGTTCAAACTTTTATACGTTTTCTAAAAAGTTTTTTTTTCCTACGTGTGGAATAATACTTTAAATCTTTTTTAACATTTTTTCGTGGTCGGTTTCCAGGAAACGCGCCAGTTTCGAAACCGCACCGGTTTCGAGTCCCGCTACGTTCAAATTTTTATACGATTTCTTAATAAGTACTTTAAAAAAGTTTAATAAAATCATCGTACCTAACAATAATTTAAAAAATTAAGAGAAATCGATTAACGTACGAAGCATCAAAATTGGCCAATATGTTTGGTCTCTGGAACGCCACTTAGGAAAAAACAAACACACAAACAAATATATACTAAGTAAGATACATATTAACGTGGCAATATTGTAACATAGACAGGTTTATTCTGCCTTATGTGGGATATAAAGCGTGAGATAAAAAAATATAAAAAGAATAAAATGATCGGTTTTTTTTATTTAATGGCCTGATTTTGCGATGACAAGCCAATCTGGCAGTGTCACGTATAGTAGAAATGATTGTTTATGCATGCCACTAAAAAAGTGAATATTTAAATAATTTGACGATCGACAGCAGTTTTATTTTTATCGATTTAATTTGACAATAAAATACAACAATCTAACGCAAAAACTGCTACAAAATTGTTAAAATATAAACGCTATTTTTTCGATTTTTTTTGTGTCTCTATGTTTTTAAACGAGCAACATGTAGGCATGTGTGTTTTTCTAACAATTATAAATTGATGATTTTGATATTTGATTTTAATATTGATAAATTATTCAATATTTTTTTTTTCTACAGAATTATATGCGATTTATATATAAAAGTGTAAATACAAATGAAAAAACTACGTTGTTACTTAACGGGATTCAAACCCGCGCCTTTTGGAGACCGTGCAAGTTGTTATGTCGTTGTTTTTCAAAGAATTATTTATTATTATTTACACTATAAAGTCTTCTTGGTTGTAGTAGGTGGTTGTGAGTTCCATTTCGATGAAGATGAATAAAACATAAAAAAGCTAAATAAAACTAACCCTTTATTATTTATGAAAAAAAAAAACAAAAAACTTCAAATAACATTTATATACCAAAATTATACAAACAATAAATAATAATAAATAAAATCCACAAATTATCATTTACAATGGTGCCCCTATTCCGGGCTTCCCCGCTCATCAACCGTTTCAACATAGTAGTGGTAGGACGAGGGTCCCCGCCCGGACAGTTTGCGTACATCATGTTACGTTCACAGTCCTTTAAACAAAGAATTATATTAATGTATATATAATTACATATATGTGTAACTAGCTGAGATTTGTCATGGCGCAGCGGCGAAAGCGTGAGATTTTAAGCGCGATAGGTTGTGGGTTCGGCTCACATCGCGGGATACAGTGTGAAGCTAATAAAAGCTTTTATCTGCAGCTTCAAGCGCGTAATCAAAAAGAAATATCCAAAAATTCTGTATAACACATTCTAAGAACCCATTACCATAAACACTGACCGCAGTTATAAGCAGGTAACCTACTGAATCTGTGAAATCGAAACGATTGATAATAATATAATATATAATTTCCCGATAAATGGAGTCAGTTCGTACCAGTAATTCTTGAGATTAGCGCGTCTAACCAAACAGAGCGATTAGGTTCCTAATGGCAGTATAGATAAATTAGGTATTATGTAGACATATAAAACTAGATACAGCTTTAATTAATTACTTTATTTAATAGCTTTTATATATTTTCTTCTATAAATACACTTTGTCACTTAACAAAGTTACTTCATAGTAATATTGTAACTTTTGTTTTACTATCTCATATAATATAATAAACTTGAGCATAATTTTTACTTCAACAACTACAAAAAGCCATTAAATAATAACATACAATACATTTATAGCTTTAAAAAACAAAAAAAAAACGTAGGAGACAAATGGATAAACTTTAAGAAAGCTGTTACTTTATAAGTTCATCGCTCTAAAATAAGTTTAAAACTCATTTAAACTTTTTATATTAAATTAGAATGAAAATTGATAATAATGTGACAAATTGATATGAATTCATTATTATTTTTAAAACATTATTTTTTATGAGGCCGGTCGTGGCGCAGCGGCACGAGGTGTGACTGCAAAATCGACTGGTTGTGGGTTCGATCCCCACTCGAGGAGATGAAATATTTACTTGAATTTATATTTCCATTTCTTCGCTCTGGTGTCGAGGTTAAGCGCGGCGTTGAGTTCTGCCCCTCAACATGCAATGCCTCCAGAATTCGGCAGAAAGTGGAGAACAGAGTTAACACTAGGTTCCCTCTGCCTACCCTGCTGTGTGCGGGATACAGCGTGTAGCTAATTTTTTTTTTTTTATTATTTTTTAACATTTCTGTTATTTTTTTGCCATCGTGGCACAGTTGCACAGCGTCTGACTATAAATGAGATAACTGAGATGGTAGTGGGTTCATTTCCCACTCAGGGGAATGATTATATTTAAAATTTAAATTTTCCAACTCTGGTAGGTAAAGGTCGGCTTTGAGTTTCGCTAATCAACTCGCAATGTCTCGAAAAACGGGCGAAAAATGAGGAACATTGTGTCTTAACACTAAGTTCCCTTTGCTAACTTCTGTTTTTTTATACTTTGGTGGCGAAATTGAGACATGTCTATTCTAATGACTCCAAATTCGAAAGACTTTCATTCATTCATATTTATAGCACAAACCTCAATCTTGTTACAAAAAGCAACAGAACATAAAAATATTATAAAATAAAAAAATATTTTTATTTTATTTCAGGTTCACGCTGTATCCCACAGGGTAGGCAAAGAGTACATAGTGTTAATGAACCTATAACTGTCGCGTTTAAAATCAGAATATGTACCACTGCGCAATAGATTTTATTAATTAGCATATAAAATATTGAGAATTAAAAGATAGTAGCACACCCTTAGCAATGTCTTTTAATTATATATAATCTGAATTCCTCTACAAAATGAGCAGAAACCTCGAGTAATTCTCTACAAACCTAAAAGTTTATGAATATATCTTAATATTATATAATACATACCTGATAGACTCCTCCCTCCGACACAATAACTGAAAACTTTTGCAAAGTGACCGCCTGTTCGTGGGTACAAAGTGTGGGCTTCATGAATAAGGACTCCAGGGTACAGCGTCGGAAAAGAGCTCTTGCACTGTAGAAGTGATATATTTATTACGAGTAACAGGTATGGAGAATATTCGTATAGAAAAATAATGATGATCCTAATGTAATATAATGGGGACACCCGCCACAGAATAGTCTGGAGTTAAGTCAAGACCCCCTCCCCTCACGATTGATTTGATTCGATTCACACTTGGGGGATTGGGCTAGTTAGTTATTTTCATTCTGGCGGAGGTCTTCAACTCAACAAGCTATATCACGAAAATTAAGCTATCTTAACACTTGGTAGGTTCTTTAGCCTACCTTGTTCTGCGGTATACAGCGGGAAGTTAAAAAAAATAGCAAAATTGTGTTTTTTGTATTCTGTGTTTTTGCAATTTTTTTTCGTATTTTAAATTTCCAATATGCGCTAACTACCAACACTTTATTGCCTCAACATTGACAAACTACAAATTCTCTTTGGCAAAAACATTTATCAAACTTGAATAAAACATGCGCTCGATGCGGTTTTTGATGATCATTCGGTACCGAATTTAAAACATGTTCACATTTAGATAGCAATTGAGTATACATGAGTTAAAGCAAATGTTATAAATACATAAATATTTATTTAAATTTGAAGCTCTCGTGCACAAGCGAATGACTGTAGACGCGACGCCTGTGGATTCGATTCCCACTCATGTTAATGGCATATTTAATATTGGCTTTGCAATATTTACTCGCTCTGATAATGTGGCTAAATGTGGAGTTGCGTCACTCTGTTCAACACGCAACGCCTCAAGAATACGGCGGAAAATGAGGAACGAAATATTTGTATCGTATTATTAATATAACTAGTGTAAGGTTTAATGGGAACTGTTACTCAACGTGCATTTTTTTAGACACTCCGTTCTGCATTTTCCCCGGACGTATTGCATGTTGAGTGGCGGAATTCAACGCCACGCTTTGCCTCGACACCAGAGCGGGAAATTGAAAATATTAAATATTTAGTTTCCTCGAGTGGGAATCGAACTCACAACGAGGCACGTATACAGTGACACGCTTGTGCCCCTGCGCCACAACTGGCTTCAAATTAAATTAATAATATAAATATGAATATAACACACAGGTACTACCACATTTTTAACAATATACACTTTTGTATACGGAACGCGTTTTGTACACGTCCACTCATTCTCTAACATTAATTATCCTAAGTGCATGAATATAAATTTAATTATAATAAATAAATATTTAAAACAGGTAACGTTTAGCCTACTTCGTTTCTATTGACTACAAGACGTAAAATTATTATTTTTACCCGTTTCTGTAGAAATTTTAAGAAATTCTTTTAGTGACCCTACACTCCGTCTTTACCATGCCATGCCATGTCTGGCAGTCACTCACTACCTTTTACCAACGGCTTGCGAGGTTAAATGTAAATAAGTAAGAAATGTATACTTCTCCAGAAACATTTTAAGTGCTTGAAGTAAATTTAACCGCATTTACTATGAACGGTATACACGATTACATCGAAATAATTAACGTTACGTACCGTGTCCTATAGCCGTTCTCGATGAAATGAATTTACAGAGTGTTTTAATCTTTACTATTATATTTTAAACGAAAGCATGCAAGTATTATCGTTGTAAAATAAAACGCGTTAAACGCCAGTATGGATAAAAATTATGAAATTAACAATAAAACTTTTACGTCTAAGCTGTTGACGAATCTTGAGTATTTTTTTACGTACGGATTTTAAATATTTTACGCCACTCCTCGGTATAATGCAAAAATATAATTTCGATTCGAACCAGAATTTACAAATTTATTTGTTTAAATACGCGTTAAATTAAACAAACTCTTCATTTTTTATAGTATAAGTACCTGTATCTATATGTATATCTATACATGGAATATTTATTAGAAAATTTATTACTTTTGAGTTATAATTAATCTTTAAATAGAAACCATAATTTTTTAAAAAGATTTTTGTCTGTCTGTTTGTTGGTTTGTCTGTTTGTCGGTACGTCTGTGCATGCTGACCTCAAAAATAGCTTAACCGATTTTATTGTAGTTTTCACTATTGTATATTGGTAAATTTCCCTTGACATTTTTAGTGGTTGTTTTATTTAAATTGATTTGATTGATGAATTGATTGCTAAAAAATGATTGTTTTATTGAATTGGCTGAAACTTTAGTTCCCAATGATGCAATTCAGATTAGTAAACAAATAATTGTATAGTTCAATCGGGCGAAGCCGTAAGCGGGTCACAATTGTAACTGATATCCCAAACTCCTTTGAAAATATTATTTAATAAATAATGCCTTGGCTCGTGATGTGTCTAGTGGTTAGAAACGTATATAGTTGTGATCGTGAAGAACCCAAAATCTTTTAGAGATTCAGAGGTAACAGTGTTACGAATTTTATTCATGCCATTAGAAGGTATCGCTTTAATAAGATATTTGCCATCAGAAGTTGTTCTTGTGTCAGTTATTTAGATAACTGGAAACTCGACAATATGACATTGTCATAACTCGAAGCTCGTCCGAAGAAAAGCCAAGAGCGCGTCCTATCTTCCTCTCCACTATAACTGCGAACTAGTTATAATAAAAGGAAGAAAGAGTACGGGCACCGCCCCGCCCCTACACCGTGAGTTCCGACCAGACCGTGGCTTTACAGTCATCGTTGAACCCTCCGGGACGTTTGTGTGTGATCTTTCCGAAGGTACTTGTTACGCTTGTTTATATTAAGATTGTATTAGAATGGTGATTCGTGATGTTGATTGATTTGTGAGATCAATATAAGTCGTTGGAACGAACGCACTACCGCTAGGCGGCCGATATGTTAAATAAACGCACGGCACACACCCCACAGTCGTGTCTCGAACCGTAGGCGGACACTACTACATACACCAGAGTTCCAGGACATAAAATAGCACCACACACCCGTATGAGACAGGCGGACACTACTACATACACCGGAGCTGGGACATAAAATAGCACCACACACCTACTAGTCGTATACCAAGTCGTAGAAGTGGTATATAATATGTCAATGACCAACGCCATACAAGCATAGCTTACGTATCGCGAGCGTACTGCGAGACGGCATCAGCCACGACATAGTTAATGTCGCTATAACAGTTCGCATAAGCCCATCACGTCAGCTTCCGCGACGTCAAGCAACATTCAATATCATAATATTGGTCAAAGATCACTTGGATCCACAATATGTGTCGCCCCTACACATATATTGCCTTTATAAGAAATTCGATCCTAAAAGATCGTGCCATCATAGGCTTCGAATTATTATATTATATTTATAATATACTTGGTACGAGTCTTTATGTGCATCATATTTATTAGTACCGTAGTACTTAAGAGTTCGACTCGACCGCTGCCTTCCAGCATCACCACCACCTATATAGACAGAACGACGGTCGCGACACTCGGGACGACAATACACGAACTCGTCTCGATTAATATTTTATTAAAAATATATAGTTTGTATTATTCATAATTAACTATGTTATCTATGTGTATAGCCATGCATATTTTATTTTATTTTATTTATTTATTTTTAACTTGTACCCAAGGTACATACTGTTACACTATTATTATAACCTATGTATTATATATAAAACTAGAAGTTATTTTAGCACAAATATTCAGGATACAAATCTAACCAACAAAGTTCAAAATGTACAGCGTAATGCGTCCATTCCTGCGTTGTATTTTTCTGTTCCTCAACTGCATTCTTAAAGGCAATATAGCAGGATTCCCAGGAATCTGTCGAGCTTTCGACGCAAAGGGGAAGCTCTTCGTACCCTGTGAAGCTTTTCAAATGTTAACGAGATATGTATACTATAAATAGGTTTTGTACTATAAATATTTATAAAAATACATATTTTTTTAATATAATGATTTAACATTTTTTTAGGGTTCTATTACTAAATGCGTGGTGCGTATAGAAATCTCTTTTCTTTTGGGTAATTAGGAAATGCTTAATTAACGTAATAATAATATGCTTGAGTTTTCTTTCTGTAGTCTCTTTTATTGGCTTTCATCAATTTATAATAGAATAATTTTAACCCAACTATGGTGAAACAAAAAGGTGGGTTGTGATTGTAACCAAAAATATTTATATATTTAAAACGATAAACAAAAATACATATTCCAATTAAAATTTTTGTATCGTTATTTAGCAAAAAAATCTGGGTCTATTTTTGACGGCAACGCAGAAAATTGAAACAGTATAACTATAAAAGAGCCTATCGTTAAGGAAATGCTGCAAAAATCAGCTAAATTGGCAATTACCAGAAAGAATACGTTAATTGACCTTTAATTTGACGTTTTTTTTTGTAACACTGACTGCTGACCAAGAAAAGCGCGACAAAAGTTTGTTAAAAAGTTTTTAACTGTAATTTGCAGTTAGCAAATTTTATATGGTCGCGCAGCGTAGAGTTCCGCCAAAAAAAAGTACAAGTTTGCGTCCGATTCCGACATTGTCTGTTCATTCGTTTCGTTCGATCGAGTTTCGACAAACTAAAAGCCGCGCTTTGTCTGCAAGAGTGTGGAATTAAAATTATTTAAATCTCCCCCCAAGCGGGAATCGTTCTCCGTTCTCCATTTTCCATCTAATTTCCTAGACATTATGTGAAGAGTAGCGGAACTAAATCACCGTGTTTTATCTAACAGAGCGAAAGAACCCTTAATTATTACTAATTGAACTCACGTATCAAAAACCAATCATCATCACAGACGTTGTTGACGACGTGTATGTGACCCTTTATACTCTCTTCATTGAAATGGCTTTCGGTCACGTCGGAACAATCAGCGTTCCAATCTATGGCGCAGTTGGTTAAGTGCTTAATTGCTCTAGAAAATATGTAAGAAAATTTGTTTGTTTATTTGCGAAAAAAAATGGAATTTTCTAAAATCAAATCAGCTTCACGCTGTATCCCGCACACAGCAGGGTAGGCAGAGGGAACCTTGTGTTAAGACACTCCGTTCCCCACTTTCTGCCGAATTCTGGATGTATTGCGTGTTGAGTGGCNCCAGTCGGTTTTGCGGTCACACCTCGTGCCGCTGCGCCACGACTGACCTCAATTGAATTTTCTATATTTATTTTTTTTATATACCTTCGATAGGTATAAATTATAGAAATAAAAATAGTTTACATCCAATGAGTGGAAATGCGCCACGACGACATCAATTATATAAATTAAGTTTGGTAAATAACATATTAGGTGTTGTAATAATACAATCTAATTAGGCTTTTGTCAAGATGGCTGGATGCGCTAGCGTGTGACTGTAAACGTGACGGTTGTGTTGTTGGTTCGATTTCCATTCGAGGTAGTGAAATATTTAATAATTTAATTTTTAGCTTTGCTAACGAGGCAATGCGACGCGTTGCGTTCTGCAACTTCGAATGTGCCGCGAGAATTCGAATAATATATTTTTGCATTCCTTTACATTAGAAATTTGAACACAATGATTTATATACACTATATTATATACACTATATTTCTTTACACAATAATGAAACATTGGCAAAATTTGAACTCGCGCCTCTTGGAAACCATCTATGCGCTCTGACCATTATGCCATATGTTCTCATCAAGCTACATCGAAATTCTTATATATTTATTACAACTTAATTATGTTGTTAGCATCTCTGTTAGAAAATTTTTAACAAATTTCCGCTACCATAATGGTAGCGGAAATTTGTTAAAAATTTAGCGAGAGATAATGTCATATTTTAAATATTTAAAAAAAATTAAAGTGGTATTCCACTTAAAAAAACATTTTTAAAAACACAGTTTTACCGGACACGTGTATAATTACTCTAGCGGTTGGCCACATGACAGTTAAATATTTTGAAACCGTTTTAAGCGTTTCACTTTAACTTTTCAATGTTCAATCCTAGAGTACAGTCTTCAGTACAGTCAAAAATTTTATTACAGTATATTTTATTAGAATATTTAAAAAAGTTCATTCTACAAATAGTCCAATATAAAAGAGATTATAATATAAATATTTGAGTTTCAAAGTTCAAGAATACTTACAAAATTACCTATTCACTTCAATGGATACCTATTATTTTATTAATTTTTTGCGGTAGGTAATAATCGTGTGACATTAACATAATATTATTCGGCTAATTCAAGACTTTTTATATTTTATATTTAATTAAATTTATTCATTTTATATTTTTAATATTTGGTGTAAATATAATTAATACATGATTTGCTTATGGAAGTATAGGGTAAAACCGGTATCGAAAAAGCCTCCTTGTTTCAAAAACTATAATAAATATTATAATAGCATAGGTGCCATTCAAAATTTTCAGAAAAATTTATACAAAAAAGCAATGATTGTCTCCTAAATGTGTTATTATTGATCAAATCTATCAATGTGATTAAAATAAAATGTAAGCCATGGCTACTTTTAAAGTTACAAAGAATTGTATTAATATATTTATTTTTTAAGCATTTTTAGCGACCGCTGAAAAATATATTCGCTTAGCGTAACAGATTATGTTTGAAAAAAAAAGTCAGGGGGCGCGTGTAGAATAATATTTAAAAAACGTATTCCTAATTTTTATTTTTGTAAATAGGATTTATAGAAAGTGGGGCGTCTATCCCATTGGGGCATCTGTCCTGGTTTTTTCTCTACAAAATGTAACTTATAGTTTGAGTTGCATACAGAAACAGTCTTTTTATTTTTAAGAAAAAATTTAAAGTGTTATTCCATAAAATACTATACGTATGGCTTAGTGGTCAGAGCGCCTGGTCGGTTTTCAGGAAGCGCGGGTTCGAGTCCCGCTACGTTCAAATTTTTATACGTTTTCTATTATAAATAAGTATAAAAACAGTCTTTCTATCTGTGCTGTGTGGGTAGTCCACACAGGGATAATAGGAGCCAAAGCCAGAAAGAAAGGAGTGCCTAATCCTACGGTCTCCGTATATCCTTCATCTCGTTCACTTTTATCAATCTTTTATTCGTATTAGCGGTTAACTAACATCAAATCGTTAAAAATATATATTTTTGTAATGTACAGTTTTATTATTGCAGTAAGAGTGTATCAGAGTGTACACGTGGTGGATGTAGGTTCGATTATCACTTGGATAGTCAAGATATGCGCATAGAGCTCACCCATTTAACGCACAAAGTATCGAAATTAGATGAAAAATGCTTTTATTTACTTTATTATATGCAAGAGACATATGAAATACAAAAAAAAAATAAAGAGATATTTAATTATCAGAAAATCTAAATGAGAAAAATAAAGACATTAACTTACCCACACCAATCATTGATCTTCGATGGAAAAGGTGGTGCCATTCGACTAGAATTATATATGAGTGCCGCTTCGAGAGTACAATTTAAGGCATATTTGGGAAAGTCATCACAATTAATATTTTTAGCGGATACATTATGTATTGATAACGTGGTAACTGGTTTGAATTCATAGTCTTCAGAATTAGTTTGCGATTTCCTTGATATCGTATTGTCATAGTTTAAATCTAAGAAAAAAACAATAAAAATAAACTCCTATTCTATTAAATGATAATTAATCTTTTGACACCACACAAAAATTAACATATGTGGGACAGCATGTGAGTCTGAACACGATGGCTGTGGAAGCGAGCACTCGGGGATTACCCTGAAAGGGGAAACTTATTATAATAATTCATTTGAATTATTTTAATTTTCTCACTCTGGTACTGCAAACTGCGGCGTTGAATCACGCTCACGTAAAACTTGAAGCCAACATATCAAAATTTGAATTACATTACATTGTTAAAAAACCAGCTTCACGCTGTATCCCGTATTTCAAATATATAAACCTATTTGAATTCCCGCGTTAGAAATATATATTTTATTTGAATTTTAACTTAAATAAAAATTTCCATCCAACAACTTGGCTTGATATTTACCAAATTATGAATCGAAATAAATTAAATATTAATTTTCGTGCGTGGTAGATGTTGTGACATCTCTTGATAATATAGAAGGTTCATTTCTCAGCAGGTTCAGTTCAGAAGGAAATGTCTTAATAGGAAGGAAATGTCTTTACATTAGGATTCTCTCTGCCTGCCATGTGCAAGACAAAACAGGGTGAAGAAAAGAAACTAAGGAGAAAGATCTATTTTTAATTATCCTAGTTAAAGAAGAGTTTAAATTTGACTAACAGGCATAAAACAAGAAACAGAATAAAGTTTAACTATACATTTTCCCACTCAGGATATAAAAAAAGATCGTACAATTTGACAGTCGGATGGACCGACACTCGAACCTAACGATTATGTAAGGGTTCCGTTTTCTCCTTTGGAAGTACGAAACCGTAAAGAAGAGGCACATCAAGAAAAACATTTATATTAAAACGAAAAACTGAATACCTACAAATTACTATTTGTATTAAAAAACAAATAATTCAATAAATTACTTACAAAGCCCGTGTATCAATTGCAAGATAATTAAAAGGTACACAATACATTTCATTTTCGTTGATACATTTATATTTCAATAACATTTTCGCACATGATTTTGACATATAAATAAAATATACTTACGTTATAAGTTCCAGCTTTATTGACATTTGTTTAATCATTTTTTTTAATCTGTGAAATTTGATTTTGATCTTTTTTATAAGGTTTTGTATTCGTGTCAGTGATATTATTTTATTGTAAATATTGTACAAGGATATAACGAAGTAAATCTTGCGTTTTTCTTTATTTTTCTTTAATTTTAAATTTAGATTTCACTACCCCGCTCTGGCAAGACGGCGTTGAGTTCTGCCAATTAACAAACAAAGCTGCGAATTCGAGCGGAAATGGCAGTTCGGAGTACATGACATAAGTTTTATTGCCCTAACCTACTACGAGTATGCAGGAAAAAACAAGAAACCTACTACGAGTATGCAGGAAAAAGCAAGAAGCTGCTTTTTT
Source organism: Heliconius hermathena (assembly GCA_013403705.1). NCBI lineage: Eukaryota > Metazoa > Arthropoda > Insecta > Lepidoptera > Nymphalidae > Heliconius > Heliconius hermathena. The sequence goes on from JAAIXJ010000270.1 coordinate 415,439, forward strand.
ACCGTATTTCTATCCTAATCGGTCCTGCATTTACATAGGTGAAGAATATAACTATAATGTAATGTATTATATAATACAATTAACGATAAAATATATGATAATTTTATAAGTTTTAACAAAACTGTGTGACTTAGATTCGAACCTGCTTACGTCTTTTACTGTAAGCTTCGACCCACTTACGGACTTGTGGGCACCGTACTAGTAATGTCGTTTAATTTTTAATATTTTATATAATAAAATCTATAATATGTTATGATACTTTAAAAACACTTAAAAAAACCTATCTAACATTAATCTTAAGTATTATTCAAATTTAACTAAAATATTCATACACCACTCACGTATTACAAATTCTGCTTCCATTATCTATTCTCTCAATATCAATTGTCATATAATTAACTCAATTTGAATAATAAATATTAATAATAATAGTAATACTGTATAAATAATAATAGTAATACTGTATACAGTATGTCATGCTCAAACTTTAGCTCTATAGTAATTTCTTGATTACACATACAATTAACCTTATTTAAAGGTAAATAGAAAAAATCAGCTTCACGTTGTATCCCGCACATAGCAAGGTAGACAGATAGAACCTAGTGTTAAGACACTCCGTTCTCCACTTTCTGCCTAATTCTGGAGGCATTGCGTGTTGAGTGGCAGAACTCAACGCCGCGCTTTGCCTCGACACCAGAGCGAAGAAATGGAAATATAAATTTAAGTAAATATTTCATCTCCTCGAGTGGGGATCGAAACCACAACCGGTCAGTTTTACAGTCATAATTTGTGCCGCTGCGCCACGACTGGCCTCTATTTAAAGCTAACTTGGTAATATTTATTTATATCTTCTACGCAAAAGACAAAAACTTATTAGCCACATTTAAAAGCCAACCTTGAAAAGGTTAAATATGTACAAAATATTACGTTTTAAATGTAAGAGTACACTGCAAACCCTCAAAGTTACAAGGTGTAAGGGTAATTTCAACTTTGTTCGTGTAATGAGTGCGGCGTCCGTTACAAAAGCATTGTCTCTTGCGGTCGGTATTCGTATGTATACATATATGTATGTATGAAATGATGACTTCATTTGACCTTTTGTGAGGAGCTTTAGGCGAATTTACTGTTCTGTTTGCATATTACTTAGATAACATTAAATTAATTTGATTATTAAAATAGTTTTATTTCAAATTAGTTTTTAACTTCGCCTTTCGTCTGCGTGATGTAAAGGCAATAATTAATTTAATAAGTTGTGTGTGACATATGATACGTTCTAAGATTCGGAGTTGACGCTGACTACGGTTATAGTGGGTCACATCGAAACGATTAACGTGATGTTTACAGCCTTCCTTGATAAATAAACTATAAGATCCAAGAAGAAATTTTCAATTTGAGCCAGTAGTTCCCAAGATTACAGCGTTCAATCAAACAGTATCTTCATGTTTTTAATATTGAAAATTGAAACACTCGTAAATGACATTTGTTTCTAATTGTAACTAAGTAAGGCAGTATTACTGTACAAGCCATGGAATTTGGATTTAATCCTCATGTTAAACACAATGGTGTTAACTCGATATATTTATCGATGATAATATACCGTATTTTAATTATCTGTAGTATGCCATAGCAAGTATGCTATGGCAACATTATTCTTTAATAGGCAGGCATATTTTAACTAAAATTGTATAAAAGGCGGTAGATATTTCTTTTGAGGTAATTTGCTATATTGGGCTGGAGCAGTGAAGGCGAGTGTTTGAATCAGTAAAGGGGCCTAAAAGCCTACTCCAGTAGTCGCAAATCCCAGGCACTGGTTCAAGCTCATCAGTATTTGTGTATTTTGTTATTTTTAAATGTAGTTTAATAATAGTAATTTATACGAACTGCAGTTTTCTTCACATCACCCGATACAGAAGATAACAATCGTATTCCAAACATTTTATTTAGAGTGTCATAACACTAAGATTTCTCTGCATGCCCTGCTGTATGCGAAAGATGTGTGGAGCTATAGTACACAATATGAGGGAAGGAGAAACAACATACGGACTTACAGGTTCAATTCCCATTCGAAGAAACTATTATATTTACCTTTTTGCTTTCCGGACTCTAATCATTAAAATAGGGCTTTGTATATTATTTAATTGTCTTCGAATTAGTTAAGCAAGGATAGAGTGATTGCTAAATATATAATCTCTTTCGTGAGGAAGGCACATATGAACATAAAATAAAAAATAATAATTCTACCAAAACACATACAATGCTTAATAAAATATTTAAGTTTAAAAGATTAAGGCAGTTTTACGATTTACCGTACTTAAAACTGGAAAATTATCATAATTTTATATGAAACTCAAAAGAACTAGGAATGAGGTTAGTTTCTGACATGAGGTGGAATTTCATTATCTTGGTTTGCTTAACCCTCTGCGACTGATGTGGTTTAATTTTTACAATTATACTGACGTTTTTTAAAAAAAATAAAAATTAAATTAGACGTTTTCTAATACATAATATTTTTATTAAATTAACTTATGTAGCTATTTTATTTATATTTATTAGATTAATGGTATATAATTTTTGTTCAATTTATTTTAAATAGGGAAAACTATGTGTATTTTTAAAATTAAACAATGTTTATTGACTTTACATAAATAATTCTAAGAATCTCTTCTTTAACATTAATGACACAAAAAAATTACAAAATCAATTTTATTTATATTTATCATTGCATATTTGGAAAATTGACTATTACTTTAATTGACTATTAGGCCAGTCGTGGCGCAGAGGCCTAAAGCGTGATTGTAAAATTGACTGGCTGTGGATTCGATCCCCACTCGAGGAAACGAAATAATTATTAATATTTATTTACATTTATTTTCATTTCTTCGCCCTGGTGCCGAGGTAAAGCGCGGCGTTGAGTTCTGCCACTCAACACGCAACGCCTCCAGAACTCGGCGGAAAGTGGGGAACGGAATATCTTAACACTAGGTTCCCTCTGCCTACCCTGCCGTGTGCGGGATACAGCGTGAGGCTGATTTTTAATTTTAATCAGTCTAGACTCTAGAGAATATGAAACAAATTCAGTGGTTGAATACAAAATTAGACAGTCTCCAAATTACATCTATTTTTGACAATTATCAAAGGAAAATTACCTTCAAACAATTACAGAAACAATATACAGAATATTTATTTTCGTTTTTTTTTTTTTGAAAAATAGGACTTTTTTTGTCATTTCAGTCTAAAACAAATGGTTAAATTACATAAGGTAACTCCTCCTCCCGTTCCCTAATATGTCGGGAGAAATGACCTCTTTCACAATTTTTTTTGTTTATATTCGCTTATCTTTACCTTAGTTTAAATGCAGCGTGTCTGAATTAATGAAAGTGTTGTAGGTTCAATTTACTTGTGACTAGATAATTTTATTAAAAAGATTTTACAAAATATACATCATTAATATGCATAGCAGGTTAGGCAGAGGGAACCTAGTATTAAGACACTCTGTTTAATACATTCGGCCAAGTTTTGAGATATTACGCATCAAGTGGTGAATTCATTCCCTTGGGTAGGAATCGAACCTACAATCGTCTCGTTTACAATAAGACGGTGTGCTGCTACGCCAAGTGACTCCAATGAATATTCCACCTTTTTATCATTCAGATTAGTTATCAACTCAAACATAACTTAAAAAACTTAACATTGAATTTAATCATGCTATTTAGTTAATTATATATTCAACTAGAATTGTATGAGAATGTTTATGACTAACACTTAAATATAACCATTTTCTAAGTGGGACGTGTTCTGCATAATTTTGGATTTAACAGTTTGCAAATTTAAAGGGAAATGCGGCAGGCTAGCTGGTCAGGCGACAGATAGATGCCGTTTACACTTAAAAGACACGATATTTGTTTAATGTTTAATAATAAGTTTTTTCTCTTGTTGTAGGAACTTCTCCCTGATTCTCTCTTACATTCTTCGAGGAAATGATATGACAAATTTTAGTAGTTTCAACAGTTTCTGCTGAACTTTGTCAATGTAAGTCACTCCGTCACGGAAGAGTTTTTCACTTAGGTAATGATATGTATAATATATTTAGTATATTTAATAAGTTGAGGCAAGTCGTGGCACAGGGGCACAAAGTGTGACTGTAAGCACGACTGGTTGTGGGTTCGATTACCACACGAAGAAATGAAATATTTATTTATATTTATATTTTCATTTCTTTGCTCTGATATGGAGGTAAAGCGTGGCATTGAGTTCGGCCACTCAACACGCAATGGTTCCAGAATTCTGCGGAAAGTGGGGAGCGGAGACACTGGGTCTCCTCTGACTACTCTGCTGTGTGCGGGATACAGTATGAAGCGATTTTTATGATTTAATAAGTGTAAATATAATAAGTTAGATTTTTTAAAATTCCGTGTTTCATAAAATAATCAAAAAATAACTTTAAGTATTATATATTTTTTACACAAATCACGCAACAAGGTAGTGGATAGAGATTTTTTCTTTCATTAATAAGGTAATAATAATTTTGTGCGTTTGTAGTATCAATCTATAATTAATATTTTTGTAGCTTCACGCAGAAGCCCGCATATAGCAGGTAGGTAGGCAGAGATAACCTAGTATCAAGGCAGTCCGTTACGCCAATTTAAAAGACATTGCATATTGGATGCTGGAACTAAACACCGCCCTCTATCTTCTTATTATGGCAAGGACAAGAAAATCGCGCTTACCCTCAGATGTTGACTTGACTACGCCACGATATCCTTATATTTTTTCAAACATCCAAATAAATTACGCATTTATAATTTCAATCCACGACTAGCATATAAAGTATGAAACTTACAAGTACATACTTACAAAACACTCAAGTTGCATTATTTTCCTTAACTGTCAAAGGCAGAGATCAATGGTCGCCTCCAGAGGTTTATTTTAATGTATTAGCTAACATTTGTTCGGGACAAAGATGTGTACTGATCCTATAGTAAATTCTAGTAAATAAACCAATAGTTTTACTTTTTTTATATTCAAGAAGCGACGAGTCAGAATAAATTATGTAAGTATTTTTTTATTTATAATATGTGTTATTTGTTTATATAATATTTTTTACAGTTTTTTATTTCTAATAGGATAGCACGGCAAGGGGGACCTAGTGTAAAGACACTCCGTTCCACTGTGTGTGAGTGGCAGAACTCCATTTGGCGCTTTGTCTCTTATAATATTATTATCAAAACTCTCTTAAATAAGACTGACTAGATATATATACATATTCGTAAATAAAAATATTATCTAAGTTAGTTTATTTTTGATGATCTTTCTACACATTTGATAAGGAACTTTAAATATTTTTGGTTAAAATGAAAAATACATATCATAATTTTAATACATACCTTATTGAAAATTTGTTTAAGGAACAAATGATATTGAAGAAATTACAATTTATCTCACAAAGACCTTTGATTTATGACTTGCGTTGTGTAGTCGGATAAAAAATACTCAGAGGTGTGCATGAAACATGACACATTCTAAGTGTAATTTCGACCACAAGGCTGATTTGTAACTTCAAAACGATAAACGATAAGGACATAGGCTTCTTTGATAAATACAGTATCCAGTAAAAATATATATTTTGTAATTAGAAACAGTAGTTCCTGAGGTTCATCGTTCAGCCAAACACACTTTTCAGCTTCATAATTTATTAATATCGATTACAATGAAGTTAACAATTTGTTGTACTATTTGTTACTTAATGAATATTATTAAGCCCGTCGTGGAGCAGAGACACAAGCGTGGGGCTTTAAAGCGACGGTTGTAGGTTCGATTCCCACTCGATTAAAGGAAACATTTTATATTTCCAATTGTTGAGTTCCACCATTCAATACGCGAATCACCTACGCGAACGCCTCTAGGATTCCGTGAGTAGTGGGGAATGGAAGTGTCTTATAGAATGGAGTGAGAGAACTCTAGGATCCTAGGATACCTCTGCCTACTTCTGCTATGTGCGGGATACAGTGTGAAACGAAAAAAATAACATAAGGATAAATGACAACTTCGTGAGTCCGTTGAGGCACGTAAAAATTTGAATGGGTTTGACGAACATATGAGGAGGTAGGGGGAGGAAGTTTATACCTATGATTTTTTTCAAAACAAAGCTGTTGAGTTATAATACGTATTATGCAATATAGAATCCCAAAATCGGTACTTTAAAATATATTTTTCAAAATGTCTTTTGAGTATAATAAAAACAGTTCACAATGTACTGCGAACGGAAATTTTAGTTAGCCAAGTCTGTCTGCACATCGATTACGTAGAAATTAGCATAAATAATTAATGTTAAGGAATGTCAATGAAGGTTGTATCAGTTTTATTCTTATTGAATGTTCCTTTTCAGATGCCCAAAGTTAAATATTTTGTTACAAAACTTCCGGTGCTTATCTGCGATTTTAAATATTTTTGAATATATTTAGAATTCGTAGTAATATTTGGAATTAAAAAATCATGTTTTTTTTAATATTTAAGCGCTTCCTCTTTACTTTCTGCCAAATTCGAAATATTGCGTGCCGTGGATTAAATTAGCCGCCATTTAGGCGGCTAATTTAATCCAACACCGCCCTTCGACTTAAAAAAATACAAATACTTAAATAAATAAACTACCCACAGATTATATATAATTATGAGAATATTGATTTAACTCAATATTTACTTTCAATATAATTATTACACTGTTTTATTTAATTATTTATTTATTACTTATATACAGATAAATATAGTACTTATGAAATATTTCTTATAAAAACTCTAAAAATTAATCTCTATATATAATAAGACAGTAAAAATATTTGTCTGTACATTTAGTAATTTTGACTGACATGGATAGAGGGACACTTAAAAAGAATAATAGAAAGCAAAAATATTTTTTTTGAATTTATTATCTGTCTGTCTGTCGATATGAATGTCCACATTTTTCTCTTTACTTAAAAGTTCACCAATTGCTTTGTTTTAACTCAACTTAACTACTAAAGTTTGGTTCATCAAAATCAATTCATTAAAAAAGTTATCGTCATTTGAATGAACTCAAGGCATTAGTTTGCCTGCAAATGTTATATAGCAATCGCGCTGGTAAGATTCTTGGCCAAAGAATGACATTCGAAACGTCTTGGTTATGTGACTATTGATAAAAATATATATTTTTGAAGCACTTTTATACAATATTTTATACAATAAAGTAAACAAAATTGAATTGTTAGTGGAGATTACCTTCNTGTTCTCTACAGCTCCTGAAAGATTTAAGTCAAATTTTACTTTTTAAAAATCCTTTATTTTTCCGATCTTCTCTCTAAGAGAAAGAGAGAGAGTCTGATCGTTTTACGAACTAATATATGATAAGAAAGGCTTGTTATTGAACAACAGTCGAGGTGTATTTGCCATTTTTGTTCAATACTCGTTCTCTACCGTTGATTCGTCGTTCGAGTTATCCCCTGTATATTACTCGATTGTTTTCTCTTACTTACAAACATCATATGTAAACTATTGCTATCATACATAATACTACCTAATACCTAATAACTTATTCCTCATGTATATATTCTCAAAGGACATGAAAGATCATGATAAAAGGACCATAGGTTAGAGAAACAAGATTTTAATGGACATTATTCACTTCACGTATCTTAATATACTGCTGAGTTGTCCGTGACTGGAAACAAAAATATTTAGCAAACAAGCGTGGTAATATAGTGAATTAATTTAGTCTAAATAATATGAGGACAAATCTTTTATATGATCCACATACTTACTAATATCCATAAAGAAAAATATAACAATATTTTTTTAGGTCAGAACGGGAAAATGAAAGAATATCATTTTCAAAATAATAATCGAACCTGTAACCATCTCATTGCAGTCAGATATTAATTATGTGAAAAAATATATATTTGTTTAAATACTCCACTAATTTATTTTAGAGAAATCTTTTAATTTTACAAGCAAACTGTTAAAATCATGGATAACATGAGTCCAGATTAACTGTAAATGTAGTCATTAAAAAGGCAAATCCTTTTGAAGTAACGTAGAATTTTAAATAAACGATCATCCTTCCTATCATTTTAGGGGCAATCTCATTTCTCCTTCTACTTGTTACTCAAATATTCATACCTCACTCTAAAGTTGCTAATTAGTCCTTCGAGATGTGCAAATTAAAAATGTATATTTTAAGTCTGCGGTTGCAAAAAATTACAAGGCGAAAACGTTTCTAATTTGAAGTTTGCATTAAGCATATAATATTCATTATAAATTAATAGAAAGTTTGTTTTCATTTTAATAATGTTACGGAAATATTTAGTACCTATCTAGTTCAAGTAATATTCTACGGAAGCAGTAGATTTTTTTAGAATAGAAAAACACCAATACATGTTATTACTAAAAATATTTCTTACTTAAGAATAGCTAAACGATTCTTCAGTAGTAGATAGATAGATAGATAAAAGTCTTTATTGCACACTTATATAGGATTGATTACATCAGTTTTTAGAATATAATATGCACAAAGGCCTTATCACTAAAAGTGATCTCTTCCAGGCAATCAATTTGAAGATAGGATACATCTAAAAGCAAGGGCATAATGTGGTGCAAAGCGACGTGAATAAACTTTATATATATATATATATATATATATATATATATATATATATGTGTGTGTGTATGTGTGTATATGTATATATATACATATATATATACATAACCATACATATAATATACATATATACAGTAAATATATATTCAAGTAGAAAAAAAAAATTAATGATGATAATACATGTAGGTATACATATACTACATCCGAAGATAATACTTTTTAACTTTACGCTTAAAAATATTAATCGAAATAGATTGTCTCACGTTTCGTGGTAACGCATTCCATAGTTTGACTGCTTCTACAGTAAAAGATTTACTGTAGCAGTGAGTGCGGCACAGCGGGATCTCGAGCACGTTGTCATTTTTCGAGCGGAGACTGAAAGAAATACAGGAGTTAGAGCCAAGGAAGGAAAAGCGTTCCTTAAGGTAGGAAGGAGTATCGGTGTGGAAAAGGATGGAATAAAGGAGCGTGACAGTGTGGAGATTGCGACGGTTTTCTACAGAAAGCCACTGCAGCCTAACGCGATACTGGCTGATGTGATCAAATTTCTTCAGCCCGAAAATGAATCTAATAATCAGGTTTTGTAGGCGTTCAAGTGTATTGAGCAATTGTTGCGAAATATAGGCAGCAAGAGTGAGTGCGCCAGAGAAATCTTGGTTTGGATAGGCAGAAGATTTTTCCATCTCTTTAGCCTACCAATAGTATAGTACATCTTGCGGCTCAGTTCAGAGATGTGTAGTAGTAGGGTGGACTTATTCAACCACTTTTTGTCGAACTCTGGAGACATTGTGTGTAGAGTGGCGGAACTCAACGCCGCGCTTTGCCTCGACACTAGAGTGAAGAAATGAAAATACTAAATATTTCATTTCCTCGAGTGGGCATACAACTCACAACCTGTCGCGTTTACAATCACTTGCTTGTGCCCTCGCACCACGACTAGCCTCAAATTAATCGATCTTTTAATAATTAATTGAATAATAGGCCAGTCATGGTGCAGGGGCACAAAATATGATTGTAAAATCGACTGGTTGTGGGTTTGATCCCCACTCGAGGAGATGAAATATTTACTTAAATTTATATTTCCATATCATCGCTCTGGTGTCGAGGCAAAGCGCGGCGTTGAGTTCTGCCACTCAACACGCAATGCCTCCAGAATTCCGCAGAAAATAAGGAACGGAGTGTCTTAACACTAGGTTCCCTATGCCTACCCTGCTATATGCGGGATACAGCGTGAAGCTGATTTAATTAAATTTTTATTTATTTAAGTATTACTTGAATAAATGCTTATATTTATAATATTACATTTATAATTTTGATTATGTTTCCTCAGTTTACCGCTTAGGATCCGCACTCAGCATTGTGCCGCATTTATACATTGTGTGTTAGGTGTTAGAGCTTATCACTCCATTTTATCTACCAAAGCGGTGAACTAATTTCTCCAAATAGGTTTCGAACCCACACTCATCACATTTATCCTCAGACGTTATCATACAGTGCCACGATGGCAATGGGCTGAAATCTTTTTGCTGAATAAAATGATATATTATTATACTTATTTTTCTTAATCAACGAAACATAGAAAACTAAATAAATTTTTCTCTTAAGCATTTCAACAGTTAACTTACGTTAAGTCGTAACAATTTATACATTTCAATATGATGTAAAAACTTAAATTATCATAAAAACAGAACTTGAAGCATCAAAATTAAGGTTCAAAGTTCTTGTTTTGATGTTCACCCGCAGTATACCACCGTATAAGCGTCTCGAGTAAAATAATCGTATTCTCGCTTCATTTGTTCCTTCCTCCATGTAATTTGATGTCGTAATCACAACGCCTGGATGTACTACGTCGACGAATTTTTAAAGAAAATTTGTCTTTACCCTAGAATTAGGTTTACTGGAAGTTAAAATTGATTTTAAATGTAATTTGTTTTACAATGAATATTTCATTGCCTCGAGTGAGGATCGAACCCCCAAACAGTCGATTTTACAGTCACACTTTGTGCCCCTGTGCCACGACTGGCCTCATTTATTTTAATTTAATATTTTTGTCAATTACGAATGAAATCATTTTAAAAGTTCGTCTTTTCTCAACACATTTTTTATTACTTCTTGGTCAGTTTCGGATACTTTTAGTAATGTTAAAATTATAGATGTCGTCTTCAAAAAAGGAAAATGGTTTGATAGATCACATTAAAGTAATGATTGAAAAACAAGTGGTAAAAAGTATTTTATTATCAGTCGAGAATCGTTTCTCAGAATTTTATAAGAAAATAATTTCAACAATATACTATTTCCGTTTCTCATTTCTACACGATTATACCCAAACACTAGTACAGCGAGCATCAGCAAATTTACTTCAATCCCTACGAAACCGGATTTGGTAGATTTGCGTCCATCAGAGTGACAGAATTGATTTGATGGCACGAATATTTCACAGGCCCCAAGTAAGGATACATACGTTACTGGCGTCTGATTAGAAATAGATATATTTCCTTTTGTTTTATCTGTGGACTTATAATATAAGAAAATTTTTGCTTGGAAATTTTTACATGGATTTCTTATATGGTGCGGAGTCAGCTGAACTGATAGAATCGCAATGAAGAGTTTTACAAAATAGCAAGCCCAAATAAAATAATTTATTATATCAGAGCATGCAGTAACCTAGTGATAAGACACTCCGTTTCCCACTGTCCGCCAAATTCGGGAGGCATAGTGTGTTGAGTGGTAGAATTCAACGCTTACTTCAACCAGAGCGAAGAAATTGGAAATATTAAATATTTCATTTTCTCCAACGGGAATCGAACAAGTAGTCGTTAAGTTAATGTTGAGTAAATATAGTGGTTTAATTGATATTGAATAAATATAAATATTGTTTCTTTTATTACGCTGTAACCCGCACATAGCAGGGTAGGCAGACGGAACCTGGGAACTTAGTGCTTAGACACTTCCTTTTATTTAAGACACTTCCGTTCCCCTTTTTTCGCCGAATTCTACAGGCATTGCCTGTTAAGTGGCGAACTCAATGCCGCATAAATATTGATGATGCAAGAATATTCAATAAAAGATCAAAGAGGTGTGTTATATTTAATTAAAAAAATATATTTTTAATGTTATGTTACGTGAAAAGTACATTAAACATTGAGGCCACTCGTGACTCAGAGGCACAAGCGTGCAACTGTAAACAGGTTGTGGGTTCGATTCTCACTTGAGAAAATATTAAATATTTCCTCACTCTGATAACGAGGCAAAGCGCGGCGTTGTGTTCCACCACTCAACATGCAGTGCTTTCAGAACTGGGCGGAAAATGGGCAAAACATGTGTCTTAACCCTACTTTCCCAGGTTCCATCTGCCTAGTCAGCTAAGTGCAGGAACAAAGTAAAGTAAAAAAATAAACATTAACAAGGCATATAAAGCCCTACAATTTGAAGAGCATTTTAACCCGGGGTTCGTCGCTAGGCACTTTCATACACATACGGTCGCTACTAGATAAAAATACCACATTATTCATAGTTTCCTATGTGAAAAATCAGCATATACAAATGTTTTTTTTATAATGTTTCATTTGTTTGTAGTATAATCTATAAATAAATAGTGCAATTCATAATAAAATATAATATTTGTTAATATATATAACAAATACAATAAAGGAATCCCAAAGGTCAACTTTATTCTTCACATTATTAAAAACTTTAAAATTAATATTATTATTGCTTTACAAACGGGCAAACTGAAATTAGATAATATTATAACATACTATACTGCTATAAACTAGCAAAAAAAATATAATGAAAAAATTGCGGTAGATGAAAATTAAAACTCAATTTAATAAAATCATCAGTATTTGTGTTACGATTTAATTATCCTTCACTTTTTGACAACATCTGCTACAATTAAGTATTGTATATTTTCGGCATATTTTCTTATAACATATTTCACGAGCTGTCTTTGTTTTCCGATCTTTCCTCCGGTCAAAATCTTCACATTGAGGCATGTATGGATGTGATCGGGACCTCGAGAAGTTTAGCATATTGTTTTCGTTGTTTTGTGTAAACTCTAAATAAATTTTGTTTTAGTTTTTATGGACTGTGCCAAATAAATAACGTGCAATATAGATTTGTAGGCATAACTTTATTACCATTTAGTCAATTCTTTTAACTCGACCCTCGTTGGGCCAATCGAACTTTCTACGTGTTCTTTATTACATTTGATAATAACGTAGGGATTGATACTCCCGACTTTAAGTAGACCATAAAATGTTCTCATTATTTAAATAGTCTTTTTCCAATTGAACACGTAATATTAGCACTTTCTCATCTTCAAAATACAGAGGAATCTCAGGAATTGTTATTGTAATCCGCTTTCCGCTCATCATCACTGTCATGGATATTGCTTTCATCTTGATACTCACTTTATGATGTAATTTCTTTGTGACTATCTTCGTGTTGTAAAATCTGTTTTATAATGCTAACTAAAATTGAGAAATTCGTGGTATTGAAGTGATAAACCAAAAAAATATATGTCAAAAAGTCTTTACATACACATGCCACATCTCTTGTTTCTGAGCAAAAAAATACCTAAAGCGGCAGGTCTCTGTATTATGTAGAAAAATAGATATAATATATATGTTATTGTTACTTCTGTGGTATTTTTTACCCGGCAGTGACGAACGCCGGGTTAATACATAAACAGGGCAACAATAGTGTCTTATTTCAGACATGGCTTTATTATCCCGAAACATTTTTTTTTGTAAAGTAATAAGGATATACCCAAGATACATCCAAAAGATAAATAAAGTTGTTTCTATTGTTCCATCAGAGTAAAATAGTGATCTTATTGATAATTTTGCGTATTTTATCAAAACAATTATATCAACAATCACCATCTTCTTTTCAAACTTCAATTTCAACACTAATGAATTAAAATACATATTAATAATTATTATTATAATTTATTATAATATAACAATTGATGATTGAATTGGCTACTTGAGGCCGTCATGGCGCAGCGGAACAGCGGGACCCTAAACGTTCATAAACTCAGGGTTATGATGGGTTTAGTTCCCAATTTAGGAAATTCATTTCCTCACTCTACTAAGATTAACCACAACGTAAAGTTTTGCTATTCAAAACGCAATGTGATGTCATAATTGCCATGAATTGTAGGTTGTATTTTTGATTTGAATATAAAAATGATAAAAATATTAATGGATATCTTATTGGTTTTATTTTGCGTGTTTTCTCACAAAATGGTAGGCAAGAGACCCTGGTGTTCAGATATTACACATCACACTTCACCTTGCCAGCGTAAAATAAATGCGGATCGAACTCATAACCAACATGTTTAGAGACAGATATTTTTATTCTCACTGAGCCACGACGCCAGCTGCAGTATAACCAAAAATTTACACAACTGTTGTTTGGTAATAATTTATTCTCGCAGCTAGCAAAAGAGTTTTACAAGTTTCTGGTAAAAATTAAGTTAGCCTAATTATAAAACCTCCATTCTTCCATACAAACGTACATAACAAGTGTACTAAAAAACATTGTGTATTTTCTTCATGTTCTGTTATTTTTTAATAATTAATCATCTTGGATAATAAAGAGAAATGTAAAATAAACGAACATTCTAAAGTATACAAAAGTAACAGTAGAAAAGTCGTAATGTAAATATATAATTATTTCTTATCAGAATTTTATTTTAAAAAAATAAGAATACTATAAAGTAATACCTATAAAGTAAAATTATTTTAGAATAAAATTCGTCTAACTACTTCGTTCCAAAGTTTCCATTCGTTCGTTTACTATGGCCCAAACTTTTGGACACTGAGTAAAGTTGGATGAAGCCCACTGAACGAATTGTATTGCACTGAATATAATTCACTGTGAATTTTAAAGGTAATTTTTTATAAAAATTGTTTTATTTTCATTTCGAGAGAATGAAGTGCCAAACGATAAAGTCTCTGAATACCTCATTTGCCTTGTTCACTATCATTAACTTCTTCATGCATGCGTATCCTCTTCATCCTTTTAACGTGATCTTCCTTTAGTATCATCGATACTGTGATGTCGAAGATAAACAAAGGTCGCCCGAGGTCACCATTATAACGATGCAGTTGTGACTCGCCTAAATATATAAGCGATAACTTTGTCGAATGAAAACAATAATACTATAATATAGTGTCTATGTTATATAGCGCTCAGTGTCATAGGTGGAAAACTTATTTCATTTTATAATATATCCGTTTGATAGGCGGTCGAGCGCCACAAAATGCTGACAAAGGAGAGATCGGGTGAACAGCGCCGGTGGGAAAGGAATTTCTTCTGTTCCCACACTTATTATTCCATCGTGGAATAGTTAAGTCGTAGGTTAAGTTAGATTTAGTTAGGTTTAGATTCAATATTGTTTCTCCAACATTAAGAACAATTATATATAATTTTATTAATTATTATTATAATATAAATTTATATAAAAAATTGTATTTTCTTAACCCTCCAACTGCACCCAACGTAACTTCTATATAAACAATAACATACGTTTTGCCTACCTTGCAAACTACTTTCCTAGGGAAGAAGCCATGTAGATAAAATACATAGTAGGACTACTCTACACTTAATATTTAATTCAGAGGTTTAATTTTTCTGTCTATGGAAGTAATATGCAAAATTTAGCCTTATTTATAATATATATTTATTAGGATTAGATTTGGAATGGAAGGGCCTAAACTGAGCTCTAAAGAGTCTTAAATACTCCCAAAGTTCAATCTTTATCAATTGTTTCTCTATACAGGATGGAAGTGTCAGCGCTCCTTTTACGGGAACAGCATATAGGATAAAATATTTTAAACTCATACCTAAAATAATTAATCAAGATACCTCAACAATTTAAACGTAGATTTTTTTTTCATTTCACGATGTTTAAAAATACCTGTATTTCGTGTGCCGCAGTTACGAATACTACTAAAGGTTAATCAACTTTGAACTTTGCCCCCAATACCTACAATACCTACGACTCGATTTCGGAATAGGTTTATGTCTGCGTGCGTCGTTCTTGACAAATGGCGTTTTATATTACAACAATAATTTTATTATTTATTTTGTTTGAAAAAATAACCTTTTTATTTTTGGGAAAAAAAATAATTGTATTAGGCTTTTATAGAGTAGTTAAAACTGTGGTTTCATTTAAAGTGATGCTGGCACTTCCACCCTGTACATTTGAGAGCATTTTTCCACTTCCACATATGAGTATTTAAGGCTTTGTATAATCATCTGTATTATAAACACTTAACTTTGAATGTATACTTATTTTCTGAAATATTTAATTACTAACACTACATAAACATACTACATATAGGTGAGTAGGCAGAGGGAAAAGTAGGAAATAAAAATAATTCACCCCTCAATCGAACCCACAACTGCCATGCTTGCAGTCAGACTTTCCACTGCTCCTCGATGGCCTTACGACTACACAAATATTGTAATTTTTATTAAAATAGCGTAATATTTTCCAAGATATGCAAAAATCCAATGCACAATTGTTCATCCGTATGAATTTTGAGGACGAAACGTTTGTTCATTTGACATTTTGAACAGACGTGACTAGAATACGATCGAATATTGATTGGATGACACCCAAGCGAATATATTTTTCACGCTGGGTATAAGTTATGCAGTAAAATATTTACCCGGGTCAGTAATATGATGATGTAAAATCAAATATAGATGTTTATAAGGCAATTTCGTCCAATTTTTATTACAGCCACGAATATTGTTATTATACATTTGTTTTGTAAAATATAAAAAAAAACTTATATAAAAGACTCATATTTTTGTTTTATTAAGATATTGTTCGTTTGTTTGGATAAATAAATTAATTGAAATTATACATGTTATTTTTAGGGTTCTCTCCCACAAAATAAAAGACAGAGCCCTTATAGGATCACTTTTTTGTCACGTGACTTGTCACGTCTGTAAGTCTGTGAGTCTGTTTGTCTGCTTGTCCATTTATTAGGAGATTCACGTCAGGATTGGGTGGGGGTTAAGCTAAAATTAATATCAAATATCCAAGTCGACGGTCCCTTAGGGTACGAAAAATATTAATCTTCCAAGTCAAAAACGCAAAAAACATAGAGGCAAAAGCGTGCGACTGTAAGCGGGACAGGTTATTTAATACTTTAATTTTCTTGCTCTGGTAACGAGGCAAAACACGGCGTTGAGTCGCCAGTCATCACGCCATGCCTCCAAAATTAGGTGCAAAGTAGGGAGCAGAAGTGTCTTATTGAAAACGCAATATCTTAACTATAGGTTCCCAGGTTCTCTCTACCTAACATATAGCACAGATACAGCGTGAAGATAAGAAAGAAATTTACACATTGTTTGCTGCATTTTGTATGAAATTTGACGTATAATCAAAACCTATAGGGTAGGTACTACTCTTGGAGCTATAGCTTGGAGTTATGAAATTTAACTAGAAGTGAGAACTTAAATGTTGAATTTTCAAATGTTAAAAATATTCTATAATACTAAGTACCTTTATTGTAAATTTAGTTAACAAAAGAAATGAACCCAACGAAACAAAATTTTATAATGAAATTAAAGTTAAACAGAACACCAATAACCAATTCGAAGTTTTATTCTTTATCTTTCAAAACGATATGTGTGCCATATTTTATAACGATTGTTCCAATGTAAATGTTTCTGTACAAGTTTGTTCGTATACGATAACATGGTAAATAAAGGGAAGAAAAATTTCGAATTATGATTTATTCTCTTGAACTTTGAAAAGATTTTATAATATATTATACTAAAAGGTTTGTAAACTGTGGCCTCGTCTCTGTGATCAAAAGAAAATAATTAAGAATTGTGTATAACACTTGACATCAAGAAATGATTTACGTGATGTAATATAGCCTTCCCCGATAAATCGACTATCCAATGTAAAAATATTATTTCAATTAGAACCAGTAGTTCCTGAGAGAGAGAGAGAGAGTAGTCCCCTAGTGCCTTTAAACATACAATCTCTTCAGCTTTATAATATTATTATTTTTATTGAATAAGTACAATAAAAAATTACACGGGAAACGTAAGAACAAATGAACGCGAGAAAAAAGTATTAGTAAGACTCGAGGTCGGTTCGATAAAAAAATATAAAATATTATAATTTTTTTTGTAATACAAAACATATTTTAAAGTACTTTTGTATACATGATATTTTTAGTTTTATTTTCTTTTGGTAGGAGAATGTATTGGTTTTCTCCATAATCTGATCTTGATAACGTAAATCTATTACTAAGTTCTTAAATGTTTGTGTGTTTGTGTTCCTCTCATTTATGAATTGTAATGGCAAACGTTACCTTAATAGGAACTTGTATTATTTTAATATGAAAAAGCAAATCATTGGGAATCATTGAAATGCGTCCACTATCTATCAGTTAAAACTGTCCACTATCACATTATTTTGAAGAAAGCAATGCTATTTTGAAGAAATTTTACTTGCATTAAGGTTCCTAAGCAAAATAATTGAAGTACCTGTTTTTAATTTAGGGGAATGTGGGGAAAGGCCACTCGGATTTAGAGAATGGAGAAATTATTGTAGATGATGTACCGCAAATGTACGGAAACTTTGTGAGTCTAAACATTGAGAACGTTCAGCGCTTGATTCCCGTCTGCGATTCGCGAAAGTTCGCGAATTTTGTAAGGAAAAGTGTTGAGAACATTCAACGTTCTAGCACAGTTTTGTTGATTGCTTATTCGTTACCAATGTAGCCAAGTAATGGCAAATATTTTGCTGTAACAGATTGCTCAGAAAGCAGACTTCTTTTTCTAGGCATTTTACTACTAATGTACGATAAAAGGTGATAAAGATAAATCACAGTTTAATTATCGTCTTATTAAGATAATTAAACTGTGATTTACACATACACATTATAAATTAGTTAGACTAATCTTAATTATAATTAAGAAAAAAATGCTCATAGGTGAACAATTATGTAGGTTATACAAATTTGAATCCTACCTATCTATCTATCTCCTACATAAGAAAAAAACAAATGTTACAAGAATAAATAAATTAATATAGTAGTCAGTATAAAAATATTACGAAATTAAATTAGGTACTTAGAAAAGTAACTATATTAAACTATAAGAAAAAAGTCATGGAAATAAGAAAAACAAAATCCAATAAAAAAAATATACAAAATCAAATTAAGTATTATACTATCTTAAAGAAAAAAAAATCTGTAGAAAAATGACACAAGATCAAATTATATACTTACATAAGTACTTATACTTATATAAGAAGAATTAGCAATAAATACCCAACAGAAAAATATAATACAACAAAGAAATTAACAAAAATAAAATTATTAATTCAAATAGTATTAATGTACGATAAAATATTGAAAAAACGCATTTAAAAAACAGTTTGCTGATCACATTCCTCTCGCTCCCGCCCACATGAATGCGCGCGTGGTATTTGACTTTTGCATAGTTATTTTGAACTATTTTGATATAATGAAATGTTATCAATGCCAGTTTTGTTGAAAATTAGGTGCCTCTGATAAATAACTTATATATTTAGATAAAGATTAATATCATCATCACAACCTTCGCAAATAATGTTTTACTTTAGAATTCATTTCATTATTATAAAAAAGATTATAGACAGTCAACCTTTAAAATTAGACATGTGTCGCGAACTCTTTTTAGAACTTTTAAAAAACAATTTTGTAATACATGATTTTTACATAACTTTCGTCGTTTATGCAGAGCACGCCAGGAAAGCTCTCAGAAACATATATATTTTCCCGTTTCTGCAACATTTTTTTTTGCTGCATTCTCATAAGTGATAGCGTTATGCTGTATAGCCTATATATAGCCTTACTGGATAAATGGGCTATGCAATACAATTAACATTTTCAAATCGAGATACTAGCTCCTGAGATTAGCGCGTTCAAACAAACAAACTCTTCAAGTTAATATTATTAGTATAAAAGTTTAAGTGTAAAATTTAGGGCAAGCAGAGGTTTTTTTATAGTGGGGGCAGAGAGATAAATAAGTATTCTCTCTGCATTAGTTTTGTGTATAATATTATCCGGCACATGTATACCTATTGACGCGGCTGCGCGGTATATCTTTTCTAAACAACTAGGTATATGTATAAAACTCTTACTCTTATAGTGAACAACTGGCGGTCGTTATAAAACTGAAACTTGCCATATAGGTAACTGAGAGTGTGTTTCAAATGAAATGACTGAATTTCTCAATACTCCTTAGGGAATGGGAAAAAATGGAATTTTAATTTTTACACGCCAACGAAATTGTGAGCAGAAACTCGGTATATTATACTCTTTTGAGTGATATTTGATTTTGCTCTAATGTAAAACACTGTTTCGTGATATTTTTCGGTCAAATAGTCTGATGAGTGAGGCGTGGCAGGGGCACAAAGTGTGACTGTAAAATCGACTGGTTGTGGATTCGATCCCCACTCGAGGAGATGAAATATTTACTTAAATTTATATTTCCATTTCTTCGCACTGGTGTCGAGGACAAGCGCGGCGTTGAGTTCTGCCACTCAACACGCAATGCCTCCAGAATTCGGCAGAAAGTGGGGAACGGAGTGTCTTAATACTAAGTTCCCTCTGCCTACCCTGCTGTGTGCGGGATACAGCGTGAAGCTGAAATAGTCTGATGAAAACTAGACATATTATTGTTTTATTTGTTAATTAAATTCAGAAATATTTGCACTACACTAAAACGTAGCAATATGCACATTGTATAAAGGCAATTTTAATAAAGTAGGCGTCGAGTTGATATTTGAAGTGTACTTTATTAAAATTTCAATTATATAATTTACATATTGTTATAATAAAATTTTTGCCGTTTTCAACAAAATGTTATTTTTAACCGACTTCTGTGAAAGGAGGAAGTTTTCAATTCGACTGTATATTTTATATTTGTTACCTCAGAATTTTTGATTAGGTGAACCGATTTTTATGACTTTATTTGAAAGCTATTGCTTCCCGTGTAGTTTCATTTTAATTTGGTCCAGTTCTGATAATGACATATATGATATGAGAACATCATATATTTTAAATTTATAATAAATATGTACGCGACAAATGTACGAAGAACTCAATAGCACTCCGACCGATTTCGATGGTCCTTTTTTATTAGAAAATAGAGAGTATTTTAATAAGAATTTGTTTAGGTTCAGATTATGAGATCCATTACTAAGTCACAGAAATCTTTAATTCTTACGAGCAAATGAATGATAATCAGTCGAATCATTTAAGCTATCTCTATCACATCTGGATATTTAAGTCGCCAAAGTCGAATATGATGATGATCAACTTGAGAACTTTAGAATATCAACTTTACACTTAAATGGGCTGTGACTATCATTCAAGGGGTCAATAAAGACGAAGATGCATATGGAAACTGCTCAACTGTTTACAGTAACTTGAATGTAGGATTTACTTCACTTATATTGGTGACTGCTTATTTATTTATAATAGCGACCGTATCACAGTCGAGGAAATACCTCAAAGATTTACAGAAGTTACCTTTTGTTGAGCTTACATGAAGTAACTTATCAATATGTCAGAATTTCAGTTCATACTAAAATAATAATACTTAATTAAGATTGAAATTTTACATAGGATAACCACTACCTACTCATTCGAGAAGCATCCCTTTAAAGTCTACCCATCACATAAAATCGTAAAATAAATTAATTTTTTTGCAAAAAAAACCAACTTCAAACATAAACTGAAAAGTAAAAAATAAATTTACTTAACAGTATTTATTTTGATTTGGTTAAACAAAAATACGTACAAGTAATAAGTATTTTATAATTATTAGATACACATTTTAAATGAAGCTATTTTCATCGGATTAATCACGTATATATAAGAATTTACATTTTGGAAACTCGTGTGTTCGAAACGTCGGGTTTCCAAAATGTAAAATCTTAAATATACAGGATTAATCCGGTTAAAATAGTTTCATTTTAGTGATACTTGTTCTCCACTTTCGACGATTTTTAGACATGTAACCAGTGTATTGCCAATATCGATGGTTACGTTCAGCTAAACGTAAATAGAATATCGTACTGTAACAGTATGTACCTTGGGTACAAGTTAAAAATAAATAAATAAATAAAATAAAATATGCATGGCTATACACATAAATAACATAGTTAATTATGAATAATACAAACTATATATTTTTAATAAAATATTAATCGAGACGAGTTCGTGTATTGTCGTCCCGAGTGTCGCGACCGTCGTCTATATAGGTGGTGGTGATGCTGGAAGGCAGCGGTCGAGTCGAAGTACTACGGTACTAATAAATATGATGCACATAAAGACTCGTACCAAGTATATAATAAATATAATATAAATAATTCGAAGCCTATGATGGCACGATCTTTTAGGATCGAATTTCTTATAAAGGCATATATGTGTAGGGGCGACACATATTGTGGATCCAAGTGATCTTTGACTAATATTATTATATTGAATGTTGTTTGACATCGCGGAAGCTGACGTGATGGGCTTATGCGAACTGTTATAGCGACATTAACTATGTCNATTTTTTTGCAAAAAAAACCAACTTCAAACATAAACTGAAAAGTAAAAAATAAATTTACTTAACAGTATTTATTTTGATTTGGTTAAACAAAAATACGTACAAGTAATAAGTATTTTATAATTTTGAAGTCGGTGTCAAGCTAATGTTACAATAACCTTACTACAATATCAAATTACTAAGCCTGTTTGTTTAAATTATTTTTTTACTTTTCAGTTTACTTTTTTGAGGCAGTATTTTTTTAAATTTACAGTATTATATTAACAAATTAATTATAAATATTCCAAAATCTTTCTATATTGAACAAAATAAGACAGATAGCTTAGTGATACTTAAATAAGTTCTTTGATTTTTACGATTATTAGATACACATTTTAAATTAAGCTATTTTCATCGGATTAATCGCGTATATTTAAGAATTTACATTTTGGAAACTCGTGTGTTCGAAACGTCGGGTTTCCAAAATGTAAAATCTTAAATATACACGATTAATCCGGTTAAAATAGTTTCATTTTAGTGATACTTGTTCTCCACTTTCGACGATTTTTAGACATGTAACCAGTGTATTGCCAATATCGATGGTTACGTTCAGCTGAACGTAAATAGAATATCGTACGCCACAATAGTTTATCATAGATGCACGAATTTTATGAATATTATAAAATAAATGTTTTAATCTGTAATACTAAACACGCCGAAGATTGAGATCTCTCTTGAACCGCCGTCGTGACAAATTTGTCTTATTTTTCTTTTATATTGATTTTTGGTATAAGACAAGAAAGTTAATATTAAAATAATTCGTAAATTATACAGACAACGTTTAACTATCAATTTCAAATCAATTCATATTCTTTAACAAACATAAAAGTATTTAGCAAAGACAAAACACAAACTGTGCCTTTCTTGATAAATAGCCCTATCCAACATAAAAAATTCTCAAAACGAAGCAATAGTTCTTGATATATCAAAATATTCCACTTTATAACATTACTTAGTATAAATTAAAAGTCCCTTTTTTTCTATAAAGAAACGTTCACTAGAGCCTAGTGTGCTAAAAAAAACGATGCTAAGATAAATTAAAGAACAACTTACACTTGGAAGCGTTAGATATTTTAATAATTTTATTAGCACACCTTAATAATATTACAATACACATTTACATTGATAAGCATGAGAAATATAACAAAAAATACCAATTAATTTACTTACCTAAGTCCAAATATTTACATGGCAAAAAGTGATGGCCACTTTTTGCGACCAAAGCCACTAATTTTTTTATATTTTTTGTTGATTCAATTACATTTATATTTTTGTTGTCTTGATGTTAAAAAACAACCTTTAAGCTATTGTTCTAAACGGTGTCATTTATTTAGTACAGAGTGTAAATGGGTTTAACATAATAATAAGATAATTATGACTAGTGAATTCGATTCCCACGTAATGTAATAAAATGTTTAATATTTTCATTTCAATTTTGCACTCTCGTTACAAAGCTAAGCGCGGCGTAGAGTTCCGCCAGTCTTTGATATATATGTGATACAGAATAAAAAAATATATATATACAAATACTTTATTCCATTAAAATTAAGAATAACAAAAAGGAAAACCAAAATTAGGATTAGCTTCACGCTGTATCCCGCACACAGCAGGGTAGGCATTTAAAATTATTGAGAACATATTTCCACAATAAATACACTATGAGCATAAAAATAGCTGACATAGAAATGATCACAGATATAATAATGAAAACTAAATCTAATTCTAAATACTGCCTCCAAGATATATTAGCTCCAGCAGCTCGCAAATGTTTTGCTCCTCCATGCCGAATAACATATTCTACCCACCATACGGCACGATCCGCTGGTGACATCGGTTGGTCTTGTACTATAGATCGGATACGAAGCATGTTTTCTTTGTAACTGGAAGAGAAATCAGTTATTTAGAAAGTATTTTCATTTTTATAGAGAAAGTGTAGTGTAATTTTTTAACGACAATTAATCATCACATTTTTGCATAGGTAATATTATCATATTATTTGTTGCACGGGATATTGATAGGTATTTCAATCTTAAACAGACAACAAATGTTATTGATGCGTCACTGTGGCTTAGGCAGCTTCAGGATTTACGCTTTATCCCGCATATCGTAATACGTAAAAAGAATAAATTTAAGAGACATTGCATGTTGAGTGACGAAACTCAACGACGCGAGTGCCATGGCGGGGAAATAAAAAATAATTAAATTTAATCTATCGTTCCGGCTGGAATTGAATCTATAACCATCACGTTTGTAGTCAAACATGTCTCGATGCGCCATGAGGGTTTCGGTAATATTAAGAACTATCGGCAACCACGCAGCTTCCCTCGCTTGACCCATAAAATATTTACTTAATACTAGGGCCCCCCCTTCTTTTTCATGGTTCCGTACTTTTTAAGGAAAAATATTGATCGTACCGGGATAACTTATTTATGTTGTTAGCATCTCTGTAGGGAGATTTTTATACAATTCCGCTACTCAAAGACTACTTACAATTATCGTTTGCAAGATAGAATACTTTTTTCTTTACATTTTTAAAATGTTATTCCACACTTAGGAAAGAAAAATACTTGTAAAAATATTAACTTGTTGGTTTAGGTAAATAACTATATGCACTTAGAAAAACACGCTTATTTTGAAATCACAGATGTATCTGTGATCTTCAATGTTATTTATAATTTTGGATGTAAAGAATTAATAAGAAAGCACAGAATGATTGGTGTTTCTTTTATTGCACAATTCTCGTGCAATATTGTGCCAACATATTGAGCGTAAGTTTATTGACCAATTTTACATTTAATTTTATTTTTATGTTTTTATGTAAAATTATTTCCTTAGCCTTTACTAAATCAATTTATCTTACCTCTTATCATTAATAACTTTTTCAATAGCATTCCTAAAATCATCTTCCGTTAGTGAAGCCATGTCAAGTTGAACACCAATACCATGTCGAACGTATTTCTCTACGTTGTACCATTGATCCGCAAACATTGGGATACCGACGAGAGGTACTCCTCCAGTTATAGCTTCGTCAGTGGATTGAAGACCACCCTGTGTTATAAATAGCTTAACGTTTGGATGCCCTGTAAAAATAATTTCATGATAACCTAGTAATATGCGTTTTCATAATATTTTATATCTAAGATGCAACTTAAAATGTTCTCTCACTCTGTTTTGTGTCAAAAACCAGCGACAAGTTTATTCCTATTTTTATTGTGAGGAGATACTTATACAAATGCAGATTTTAGAGTAGGGAATCGAGTAGGTAATATGGGACTCGAGGACAGGTGCATGAAGATCGTCCGAATACGTAGTAAAACCTCTTGCTCCTTCTCAATTGCCATTAATAGAATTATTAGTTGACATCAGCGGGATGGCATGCTTTGTCTTTCATTTTTACCAGTTCATAAACCAGCGACAAGTTTATTCCTATTTTTATTGTGAGGAGACACTTATACAAATGCAGATTTTCGAGTGGGGAATCGATTAGGTAATATGGGACTCGAGGACAGGTGCATGAAGATCGTCCGAATACGTAGTAAAACCTCTTGCTCCTTCTCGATTGCCATTATTAGAATTATTAGTTGATATCAGCGGGATGGCATGCTTTGTCTTTCATTTTTACCAGTTCATAAAAAAAAATACTGCGAATCAAATCTAGTGCTTATATTTAGTTATGCGATTGCACATATCATAATACTGTAATGATAATATATTAAAATGATAAAGACTGTAGAAAAACTTTCTTTAATTATTTTATTTAAATTGTACTCCTACTTCTTTGTTCTTTTTTCTGTTTAAATATTTTCCCACTATCTAAAATCTATCTGAGGCCAGTCGTGGCGCAGGGACACATAGTGTGATTGTAAAACCGGCTGGTTGTGGGTTCGATCCCCACTTGAGGAGATGAAATATTTACTTAAATTTATATTTTAATTTCTTCGCTCTGGTGTCGAGGCAAAGCGCGGCGTTGAGTTCTGCCACTCAACACGCAATGCTTCCCGAATCCGGCAGAAAGTGGGAAACGGAGTGTCTTAACACTAGGTTCGTTTCGATAAATTGTTTCGACGTGGCCAAACCATTTTAATACATTTTTCTCAATCTTCACTGTCACTTCATCATCGCTAGTATTTATTCGTTGTTACGATCGTCCATCAAAGCTCGTACTTTTTCTTCAGGGGCGAGCTACTCTCGTCCCTCCCCGCCCGGTGACGCTGTCAAGACCAGTCCAGGTCAACAGCAATAAAGCCAATTCGAAAAAAAAAAAAATTAGTAGCCAAATTGTCTCGGTATCAGCACTGCACTGTGTAACAACGTACAAACGTAGATCATGTTGTGATATAAATAATTATTTAGTTTAAGAGGATGAAAGCCGTGAGGGGTCGCTAGTATTACAATAAGTTTTAGCGAGCAATGCCGTGGTTTGAGTTTCTACTACAAAATATATTGATCATGTAGTTCGAATTGATCAAAATATCACGTGACTGGAAGATCATTAGGTTAACTATCAATTGAAAATATATTAGTAGATATTACATACAACACTGTAGTTATGCGTTTAAAAGATAGGAGGTCATAGGTTCCATTAGACAGTAATATTTAAAATAATAAATAATCAGCTTCACGCTGTATCCCGCACACAGCAGGGTAGGCAGAGGGAACCTAGTGTTAAGACACTCCGTTCCCCACTTTCTGCCGAATTCTGGAGGCATTTGTTGAGGGGCAAAACTCAACGCCGAGCGAAGAAATGAAAAAATAAATTTAAGTAAATATTTCATCTCCTCGAGTGGGGATCGAACCCACAACCAGTCAATTTTGCAGTCACACCTCGTGCCGCTGCGCTACGACCGGCCTCTAATATTTAAAATTAATATTTAAATGAACATATATATATATATATATACTAGCGACCTGCTCGCGGCTTCACCCGCTTTAACTACTGAATTATTCATGTAATGTACCTATGTTTGCAAAACACTTAAGATTACTAATGTGAAAATTATTTAAGCCTTAATGCAACCCGCATTTTCGTAGTTCCAATAAGGATGTTCTAATTGTTTAAAAAAACACACTTAAACAAATGACACAAACAACAGAAAACTTTGACGAAAGAAATTATAAACAACAGACTACCTACTATTCTCTTACCCAAAAATACTTAAACGAAAGATGTAACCAACTATGTCGCNCTCAACGCCGCGCTTAACCTCGACACCAGATAGAAGAAATGGAAATATAAATTTAAGTAAATATTTCATCTCCTCTGTTTTCCACTGTCACTGTCACTCTGTTTTCCACTGTCCGCTAAATTCTGGATATATTATGTGTTGCACAACCAGAAGCGGTATAAAACACATAAATTAAAATTGCGTAATATAAATGAAGAACGTCAAGTGCATCTCTTTGTAGCGTTATTTATCAGCTTGCTATTCATAATTTGGCAAATGGGTGAAAATTTAAGTGCTTACAAAATACAAAGTGAAACTCGTTTTTTTTTCTGGTATGTGGAGTATTTCATATTAAGCGGCAAAACTCATTGTTGCCTTATTTATAAGTAAATCTACACGCAAGTTTCTAAACTCACAGTAGCTAAGAGGTGAACGAAGAGCAAAGTGACCTAACACTACGTTTTCCATCTATAGATAGATATACAAATTCTTTGAACTTACTAAGCACATCAGGCTGAGGAAGCCACTTTGATATCCTTATATTGTCAGATATTCCAGGTAATGTGTCGAGATTCCACTTCCATAGCACATCATAAGGTAATTTAGAAAACACTTTAGTAATAATTTCTATTTTCTGTCGCGGCAAGAACTCCGGTCGAACGTTAGTGCCTAAACTGAAGTAAATTACTCCGTTTTTTGACGAATCTAAAAAAGTTTGGAGGTCCTGTAAAAAGAAAATATTTTTTACTTTTTTATTTCAGCTTTACACTTTTTCACATAGCAGAGTGTGCAGAGAACCTAGCGTTAAGACACTGCGTTCTGCGCTTTCCGACCGGATTTTAGAAGTTGCGTATTGATCTCTCTCATATATCACTCTATCAGTCTTTAATATTTTTAATCGTTTTTTTTATTGGATACATATGGATATCATTAAATATTTTTTTTTTGCAGTTTCACGATTTTTTCCCACAACAAGATAGACAGAGGAAACCTATTGTCAAGTCACTTCGTTCTCCACAATCATTGCGTTTTCAGTCAGTCGCTGTCTAACTGCCCGACGCGATGGTTTCTATTATTTAATTTTTTTTACAATTTTATAAAATACATAACTAATTTTATAAATAATCAGACTCAAATATGTTTTTTTTATGTATGATAAATATAACCATGTAAAAAAATAACAAAAATAAAAAAAAACTGATAATTTGTCGTAACCATAAAGGGTCTTAACCCTAGATTACTTACCGGAAACAACGACACAAGATCAAAAAATTCTCTGCCTAATCAGTCAGGAAAAATGCCATTCCAGCAAATATGACTTGTAGAATCGACGATGACGATGATATTTTAAATTACTTATAATAATAAGTACATATACTCCGTTCCCCTCTTTCCACTGATTTTAAAAATAGATTTTTATAAAAAATGTATTTTTTATATTATGTGTTTTTATTTTATATTATTTTATAGTATTAATTAAATTAAATTAAATTAGCTTCACGCTGTATCCCGCACGCAGCAGGGTAGGCAGAGGGAACCTAGTGTTAAGACACTCCGTTCCCCACTTTCCGCCAGATTCTGGAGGCATTGCGTGTTGAGTGGCAGAACTCAAGTCCGTATTTTCCCGACACCAGAGAGAAGAAATGAAGATGAAATATTTCATTTCATCGGCAATCACACTTTGTGCTCCTGCGTCACGGCTGGNCTCGAGGAGATGAAATATTTACTTAAATTTATATTTCCATTTCTTCGCTCTGGTGTCGAGGTTAAGCGCGGCGTTGAGTTCTGCCACTCAACACGCAATGCCTCCAGAATTCGGCAGAAATTGGGGAACGGTGTGTCTTAACACTAGGTTCCCTCTGCCTACCCTGCTGTGTGATGGCTATGGCTGATTATTATTATTAAAAAAGAAGTATATATAGTTAGCAAACTCGAATAAAAGGTAGATGTAGGTGAAAAAGAATACAGAACTAATGGAATTGTGTCAATTGTATTTGTAGGCAATGACCCTTATTGGAAGGAAACCCGTGTGAAGTATTGCTATAGGGGTGATTCAGATCACTTATTGCAATTATGTAGTATCTCTTTCCGAACAATTTAGAACGATATGTGTTTTTACCTTATTTTTTTTAAAAACGCTTACTGATTCCGATTTCTAATAATATAAGCGCAGTCATTTAAATATAATCTCAAAACCTCCTAACCTCTTATCTTCATCATTGAACCGACGAAAGTTAAGGAATATACGTTGCAAAATAAGGTTAGTAATCTAGGGTTAATTTGGTCTTGACATATTCAATCATATGAATAATAAAAAATAAGGATATTTATACACAAATACATTTACANTCAACTGACAGACGAATGCCACCTCAGTCTACCCGTGACCACGGACTACTGCAAAGTGTTCGAAACGTCGGGTTTCAAAAAATGTATAAAAGTACAAAATATACGCGATTAATTCGGTTAAAATAGTTTCATTTAAAACTTGTGTGTCTACTGTACTTGTGTATCCTATGTCCCACCGATGTTTATATGGAATAAATACCAAAATTCTGTAATTATTTGTATATCATTAACTGTGTTCCGGTATAAATTTTAACTGCCTAACTCAAGAAACCTACATGCCAAATCTCAGCTATTTAAGCGCAATGGTTTCGATTGGGTATTATCAGTCACTTGGTAACGGAATAGCTTGATATATTTGTTTATAGAAGAAGATAGAACATAATTATATTAACGCTTTAGCTCATTGATATTGTATATCTAGAGCGAATACCTTGTAGAGTAGGAGGAATGATTATAGTGTCGTGATACTTTGTTTTTAATATTTTACAAGATTTTAAGACATCAATAAAAATTCAAGAAACCATCTGCTCATTTTATTATTCAAATGTCTTATCGCAACATTTAAATCAAATATTAAATTATACATAGAATAAAACATGTATTCGTAAACTTTTTACATTCGTACGCTAACTTTAAAATAATGGAGATAATATATTTCGCGTCATAATAAAAAATCGGTTAAATGCGAGTATCGCATATCGAGGCTTACGTACCAATTTCAGGATAGTAGGTCAACGGGAAGTCCACTATAAAAGTTGACAAACCTAAATTTGCGAGCATATGCACTCATTTTGTTTGAAATCAACTAAAAATAATAAGTGTATAATGATTTATCTCTTATATAATAAGACAGTAAAAATATTTTGTCTGTACAATAATAATAAAAAAATCATATTAGAAATCATTATAGTTGACAATCAATTCTGCTTATTAAACCAATAATCATGTATTTTAAGCGGGCGAAGCCGTGGACGGGCCGCTAGTTTTCTATAAAATACCTATAAATTTTCAGTTTCCGTATTTTTTCTTTTATTTATTTTGTAAGTTTCCATTTCGTGCCAAATTTCGTAACTGTAAAGGCACGGAGAGCTACGCTCTGTAGGTTGCTTGTGTATTGTCTGTTAAACACTTAGTTGGTACCAGAAGGAAACAAAGTTAAATTTCTGCGCTTATTAAAACTTTATTACATAACCATATAATGGAACAAGCAATTTCACAACAAGGAATTTAATTTATCCTTGATTCATAGTTATATATAAGTAGTCAAAACCCAAAAAAATAATTAACTCAATAGTAGACGTTATATATTTAAAAAAATTGTGGCGTATTTACAGGAGATGATAATGGATTGTATGATGAACAGTGAAACATAAAATGTAACAAAATTATTAAATACAAACTTATATTATAAATAAATAAATCAAAATAAAATCAGCTTCACGCTTTATCCCGCACACAGCAGGGTAGGCAGAGGGAACCTAGTGTTAAGACACTCCTTTCGCCACTTTCCGCCGAATTCTGGAGGCATTGTATGCTGATTGGCGGAACTCCACACCACGCTTTGCCTCGACACCAGAGCGAAAAACGGAAATATAAATTTAAGTAAATATTTAATTTCCTCGAGTGGGGATCGAACCCACAACCAGTCGCGTTTACAGTCACACTATGTGCCCCTGCACCACGACCGGCCTCTATTATAAATAAAGCACTTCCATTTTTATAAATTTTGCTTATTTTATTTTAAAACTTACCTTTGGTAAAACTTGAAGCTGTGATATACGCAAGCCATTAATATACACTACATTAGGTGGCACAGGTTGGTTGTCCACCCAAATTGGATGATTGTTGGTCATTAATAAATCAACGTTATTAAGTAGCTCATCTGTGGTTGGAGTGTCTGGACCAAACATTGATTTTAACAACTTATTATCTTCTTCATAAATTTTACCAAGCTGCCTGTTGAAATTCCATGTTTTGTATAAATGTATCAATTTGTCTAAATTCGACATATTGTATATTTTCTGTTGTAGTACACTTGGATATAGAAATAAGTGGGTAGGTGCTCCTACCGTATCATAATTGTCTTTCAGACCGCCCAACGAGCTCACTTGTATTAAGGGTACTTTGAAAATATGAGACAATACCAACAATGGCCTAAAATACGCCTCCACTAAAAGCAAATCATATTTTTCTTTTTTCCTTATGATCTCTTTAAATTCTGATGTCTGCACTTGTGCCTTGAAAACGCTAGAAGCTAATTTAAATATATCTAACATACTGTCTCGTAAGTCAGATTTACTTTCTTCTGAACTTAACCGTATTATTTCTTCTTTCCATATTGAATATGATAAATCGTGAACATCTATTTCTGTCAGATTCTGAGGTGATTTGCCTTTTGGATATTTAGGATCAGGAGTCACGACGGTAACATGATGACCTCGTTTGATCAGCTCATCGGTCAAACACCGAAACACTACTTGATGACTTATGGAAGGTGTTGGATAAACTGCTAATATCTTAGCAGGCCTGATATTAGTAAAACGTATAGAAAGTAAAATAATAAAAAGTAATAATTTTAACATTTTTATAGGACAATCATTACGCTACAAGTACACAACGCTTAATGAAGTCGATGTGCCTCCCACACAAATGTTTTATATATAGCGATTCTTGCCGCAGTGATTTTTGAGGCCAGTCGTGACGCAAGGGAACAAAGTTTAACTGTAAAATCGACTGGTTGCGGGTTCAATCCCCACTCGAGGAAATAAAATATTTATTTCAATTTATATTTTCATTTCTTCGCTCTGGTGTCAAGGCTAAGCGCAGCGTTGAGTTCCGCCACTCAACACGTATTGCCTCCAAAATTTCGCAGAAAATGGGAAACGGAGTGTCTTTACACTAAGTTCCCTCTGCCTACCCTTCTGTGTGCGGGATACACCGTGAAGCTGATTTGATTTATTTTAATATTTGCTGATATCACCATGACTCAACATTAATTAAATATTAAGGTTGAGTCATGGTGATATCGGTAAGAATATTGGTAATATAGTTACGGTCATACAGAATACGAGTATACGAGTGCCTAATATTTGGTACATTAAGTATGTAAAATATATTGTATATTTATTTGACGATTGACTATTTAGATGAAAGGATCACTTTGTAAGTATTCTTAGAAGCTTATTANAATCCAAAGAAAAAAAATTATAGTTGAGGAAGGTCGTGGCGCAGGGGCACCTGCTACAGGTTGTGGGTTCGAATCCCAGTCGAGGAAACAAAATATATAATATTTTCATTTCTGGTCAGCACGAAGATAAAAAAATTAACCAAATGTTGTATATATATGTTTGTGTGTGTGTGTGTGTGTGTGTGTGTGTATATATTTATTGGCTTAATTTTGCGATGAGAAGTTTTTTTTTGTTTTATATTTAGTAAACATGTCAACTTATATAAGTTTCACTGCATCTAAATAAAAATAAATTCTATTTATATGAAGTTGCACTTGAATAAGTTAATGTATTTATTGTATATAATATTATATTTTTTAAAGAAAATAAATACAAAAAGATCTAACTGGGACAGACTAGGCAACTAATATTTTTTATATTTTTAAAGTGCTATACCACACTTAGGAAAAAAAAAAGTTTTTACAAAACATATAAAAATTTATACGTAGGTAGTAAAATAGTAGAACGTAGTGTTATTCACTTATAGACAATAAATACAATAATTTTGGCAAAGTTGAAATTTTGATGGCTATTAGTCTAATAAGTAGTTAAGATAGTGTGATTACTCACTAACTTGATAATGGGGCCTTTTCAGAGGTAGGGGCCTTGAAATCTTCGGTTATTAATATCTATAAATGTTAACATTTCAGATTTTTTCCCGTTATTTTTATTTCAAGTTCTCACGTTCACGGGAAGTACCTTATAGGTCTTAATTACGCTGCTAATAACACAGAAAATATTCAAATTAACTCTTTTATAAATGATTCGTTTTCATTACTTAAATAAATGTATTGTGTCGTAATTTTTAAGCATATCATACTCATAACTCCAACTATAGTGTATTATCTATTTATCAAATGTAAATTATCTATTTATGTAATAAAATGTAATCAATAATAAGATAACAAAATATAAATAATTTTACGTGACGTTAAGCTCAGTCATCAAATAACTCTAAAATAGGCGGAAAATTGAAAACATAAAACATTGTGTTAAAAGGTAGCTCTATCTATAAACGATTATGATCTTCTCCGCCTTATCCCTTTACATAGGGTCGTCTTTCCTTATCACGTGGCGCAAAGTATTTTGTTGACAAATGCATTCAGTATTAAGACCTAGCCTTTTCATATCCTTTTGGACACATGTCAACCAGGCAGTGTGAGGTCTCCCCTGCTTCTTTTGTTTGTAGCCATGGAAAGGCACTTATGTACAACATAATCCTCGAACGTTGGTCTTCCTCGGTCTCACGAAGTGTACGTACCATCTGAACCTTGGTTCGGAAAATTTATCAGTTATAAGAGGAAGCTACCTCTTATGTAGCCCTCCGGCCCATCTAAGCATACGTATTTCAGTCGCGTGCAACTTTTGTTTGTGGATCTTTTTAAGTGGGCAAATTTCGCTACCGTAAAGGAACGCAGATCTTACTGCCATTTTATACACCTTGCGTTCAGTTTTTATAGACATTTTTGCGTCACATAGCACTCCTGTGAGTGTACGCCACTTCATCCATTCTGATGTAGTTTGGTGGGTCTGTCTGCGTCTATAGTGAGCCTAGCTATTTGAAGGTTTTAGCTCTTGTAAGGGCTGTACTATTTAAAGTTATACCCGTATCGTGTGGGTCATTATGATTTAAGATACAAAACATATATTCGGTTTTTGTCCTGCTAATATGCAAAACATTTTGTTCTAAGGACTCTTTTAATTTTTCTAGGTCTTCCTGTATATCTTAGACATTATCTGATATAAGAACAATATCATCAGCATATAAAAGGTTCCACGGGATCGGCTTTTGGATTTTTGCAGTTAGATAATTCATAACCGTGTTAAATATTATAGCAAAGGATTTAGTGCACTGCCTTGGTGAACGCCAACTATTATACCAAAGTTAGAGGATACAGCGGCTGGAGTTTTAACGCAAGTTTCGATATTATTATACATACCTTTAATTATGCGTATATATCATTCAGTTACACTATGAGGTATGAGCGCCTGCCATATTACTGCTCTCAGTACATTTACGGCTTTAAACGATTATGATATCTACTTAAATATAAATGTAGTTGGTTTTATATTACCAAATGGAACCTAATTTTTGAATTATTGAGGCCGTCGTGTTAAATCGGCGCAGTGTCTGATTGTTAAGCGCGACAATTGTGGATTTGATTCCCACTAGAGAAAATTAATTATCTTGGTGTTCTTGCTTTTCTAACAAGATAAAGCGTTATGTTGAGGTCTGCCACTCAACATCAAAAAAAAGTATTGAAACCAAGGCGGAAAGTGTAGATCGTGTATTTTAACACTAGGTTCTTCCTTTCCTCTTAGTATGGAACACAATGTAAGAATAAACAAATATTAACAAAACTTCATACTTATTCAGATCTCAAATTATTAAATGGTAGTGAAAGACAAACTCTTATATTCAGATTTTTATTAAGAAATCAAAAAATTTTTTTAGGTTATTTGTATCATAGATTTTTATTTTGGCAATATGTGAATAATGAGAGAAGTAAGTTGTCATTTATGTTAACCTGTTAAACTTATATCAATCTGTCTTCCGCAAGATGCAAATCGCGTAAGGGATAATTCTAGACAGTACGTGAAAACATACGAAATATTTCTAGTCTTTTGGCACAACTTTTTTTAAAAAACAAAATAAACAGTAAGTGAAAATTTACCTAATATAAGTAGTTGCGATGTTGAATTCATGCTATGATCATATACAGTGTACATCGTATATACTTTTTTGCATTGTATCAGTTATTAATTTAGTGTTTACAGCCTCACGTTTTTTTCAGCGTAGCAGCAAACTTAGTGTTAACACACTCCTTTCCTCACTTTCTGCTCAATTTTTTGAGGCACTGCTTATCAACTAGACAGAGATAATAATAATAATCAAAATATAATAATTTCCCCGAGTGGGAATGAAAAAGAAAACCATGGCATTTACAGTCAGATACTGTTTTACTCCACCTCAACGGTCTTAAATAATCAATAAAAATCTGTAATAAGAAATTGCTTTGTCCAGAATTGAACTTGCTTTTAAAACACTGGGAATATTTCAATGGTTTCGTCGTTTTACTTTTATTTATTTGCATACTATTAAAGAATACTTTAATAGAAACAGCTTAACGCTGTATCCCGCACACCGCAGGATAGGCAGAATGAACCTAGAGTTAAGACGAGAATTCTGCAGGCATTGCGTGTTGAGTGGCGGAACTCAACGCCTCTCTTTGCCTCGACACCGGAGCGAAGAAATAGAAATATATATTTTAAATAAATATTTCAATTCCTCGAGTGGCTCTATTCACGGAGACATGAGATAAAAGGTAAACAAATAAAAAAAGGTTATTTTATACGTCACGATTAATAGAGTTAGTATAATAAGAACAAAAAAAATATCTATGGACTTATAGAAATAATATGCTGATAGCACTGTAAATAATATTATTGAACGATGTCTATAGAACTTATCTATACTTATAATAAAATCGTAACTGATCGGAGTTTGTAGATGGAAGATAAATAAGAAAAAAAAATATTAGTGTAATAGAGCCCAAAACAATTATTTTTTAAAATTTTATATGTTTATTTGTTTGTCAGTACGTCTATTCGTCTGTACATCTGTACGTCTGTACGTATGTAAGTCTGTACGTCTGTACGTCTGTACGTCTGTACGTCTGTTCGTCTGTTCGTCTGTACTAATGAACGTCTGTACGCCTGTACGTCTGTACGTCTGTATATCTATTTGTCTGTTCGTCTGTGCGTTTGGCCACGTTAATCTCAGAAACAGCTTAACCGATTTAAATACAGTTTACTTTAGCATTTTGGCAAGCTTCACTTAATATTTAGTGCTTGGTTTATTACAATCGATTCATAAATAAAAAAGTTATAAAATTTTAAAGTATTTTGTTCGACAAAATTGCTACTTGCTAAAATAGTTATTTTATACAAATATTTTATTTAATTAGCTGAATCTTTTGAACATCTAAACTGATTATTATGGAACTGTCATTGAAAAATAGAGGGGTTGGGGAGTAACATTAGGCTACTTTTTATCCCGGCATCCGAAATTTCACAGGAAAAAACGCGTACTTACCGTCTACATAAACAAATGTGAAATAATTTTTTTTGTTCTATTAAATACGACAATTATTGCGATCAAAATTAAAGAAACTCCCAAAATCATACTATAATAATTTCTTAAATACTCGTATCATTATAAAACGGTATAGTTCAAGCGGATGAAGCTTCCTAGTTATTTAATATAATTATAATTTAAATTTGCGGATTTATCGGCTTGGTAGTTTACATGAAGAGAGCCGCGGCCAATAG
>JAAIXJ010001871.1:0-129441 GCA_013403705.1 Heliconius hermathena
TAATTCAAGCGGGCGAAGCCGCGAGCGGGTCGCTAGTAAAGAAATAAATTTAGACTATTAAAAATATTTTATTGAACACGTGTTTCGTGGTTTATTTAGAATTCACTCTTAAGGGTGCAAATAAGCGGGCGAAGCTGCATGCGCCCACTAGTATTGTATATTACAGTAAGTACTTATATTATTTTAATATATATCTATCTATGATATTTATTACAATTCTACAAGGGTTTTTACACTTGTTAGATAAGTTAAAGCAAACGTATATGTTTGGCTTCATCAGATTAAACCTTTTGGGTTTAGGGTCAAATTTAGTAGTCCCTCGGGCATGTTTCGTAGCTGGCGGTGATTGCGGTTGCTTGGGAAAAATGAAAGAAAATACGAAAATACTAAATATGAAAGGAATCTAAAAATATTCACTAGATAAATTGCATATTTTTTTTAATTGATCGTTAAGTCCATATTCGTATATCTATTAATAAGTCAAAATTTATATATGTTTCAGTCTAACTTTCAATTTCTTTATCATTTTTTATCTATACATATAATAAAATCGTAACGGATTAATGTTAACATGGAAGATAAGTAAGAAAAAATGTTACTGGTAACATTTAGTAACGTAACAGAACCAAAAACAATGTTTTAAATTGTTTGTCTGTGTGTTTGTTCGCGCCAATCTCACAAACGGCTTAGCCGATTTAAGCGCAGTTTTCACTATTATGTAGTTCAAGTGGACGAAGCCGTGTGCAGAGAAGTAAAATATGTCCAAAAAATGGCTTGATTCCATTATCGATGAAAAATATTCATACATTTTTTACAATTCATTTTTAATGATTATAATATAAGTCAACCATATACTTATTTAGAAGAGTCCCGCTACGTTCAATTTTTTTTACGTTTTCTAAATAAGTATTTTTCTTTCCTAAGTGTGGAATAACATTTTAAAAATGTTAAAAAGTCAACCATATGTTTGACACGATACATTCGTTTACTATCACTTTATACTTGCTATGACAACGCGTCATTTTGTTAACCTAAATTCTATTGATATACAGAAGATGTATGGATAGATACCAATTAATATAATATAACATTATGTGAATCCACATTGTTCTATTTGTATATCATCATTTACGTATTGAGCTGTATTATTTAGGAATAATATGGAATATGAGTAAGTCAATGAACTTTGGTCTTCTTCATTTAAATTAACTGCCACTAGGGAGCCTAGTGTTGAGACACTCCACTCCCCACTTTCCGCTATAATTCTGGAGGCATTACGCTTTGAGTAACGGAACGCAACGCCGCGTTTTGCCTCGACATCAGATCGAAGGAATTAAAATATTAAATATTTCAATTACCTCCAGTGGGAATCGAACGCACAACCTATCGTGCGACGTGGCCACGATTGGCCTTAATTTTCTCAATATCAGACATACAAATACACATACACACACATTCGCCCATACACAAACACGTCAAACTTCTAACACCGCTCTGTTTACACTCGAGAAGAACCCGCGACGAGAACGAAGCCAAAGGCTCGCCAGCCTGCAGCGTGACAAGGGAGGGCGTTTGGCGTGAAGCGTGAACCTTTAAAAAAAATATAAATAAAATAAATTAAATAAATCAGCTTCACGCTGTATCCCGCACGCAGCAGGGTAGGCAGAGGGAACCTAGTGTTAAGACACTCCGTTCCCCACTTTCTGCCGAATTCTGGAGGCATTGCGTGTTGAGTGGCAGAACTCAACGCCGCGCTTAACCTCGACACCAGAGCGAAGAAATGGAAATATAAATTTAAGTAAATATTTCATCTCCTCGAGTGGGGATCGAACCCACAACCAGTCGGTTTTACAGTCACACTTCGTGCCGCTGCGCTACGACTGGCCTCTAAAAAAAATATAATCAGTAATAACAAACAAATGAAACAAATGAAAATCATCATTCTCTGAATTTAAATTTTTAATGAAATCTCCAGATTATATTGAAATTTTCATAATTACAAATGTACGTCGTGTACGTACATTGAACGCACGTACCGGATATATTAATTACTTTTAAGTTCATACCTTAACTGGTTATTATCATAAAAGCTTTTACGTGTTAAATGAAAATATTAATAAGGCAAAGGTTAAGAGATTAGAAACTCGAACATATTATATTGTATGAAAGTACTCGAATAATGTTAGCCTTTTTGAACATGAAACGTGTATAGTAATAATATATTATTAGAAACAGGCTGTACTTTTTATTATTGTATTCTTTTTGTATGTGATATTTTTAATAAGCCAAAGTAACGTTAATAAACGTTTTTTAGAAATTTAGAAAATATTAAATATTAATGCTAATATTATTTTTAACATTTTGGGAGTGTTATTCCACACATTTTTTTTAAAAAGCGTATTCAAAAATGTAATTATTTTTCTAGGTGAATTTGCTGATACGTTTTTTAAAAATAATATATAAGTTTAAAAATATGTTATTTAGTCAAACAATTGCTTAAAGTGTACACTGTCTTCAATTTATATTTTTTAAGAATCCCTTTCCTGTTTTCTATAAAA
This sequence comes from Heliconius hermathena, assembly GCA_013403705.1. Classification (NCBI taxonomy): domain Eukaryota; kingdom Metazoa; phylum Arthropoda; class Insecta; order Lepidoptera; family Nymphalidae; genus Heliconius; species Heliconius hermathena. The sequence goes on from JAAIXJ010001871.1 coordinate 2,559, forward strand.
GAAATAATTAATATTCATGTGCGCGGCGTTGAGTTCCACCACTCAATACATAATTCCTACAGAATTCGGCAAAAAGTGGACAACGAAGTGTCCTAACTTGTTCCTAGGTTTCCAGCTTCCTTCTGCCTACCCTAGTCATTACAGACAGATAGAAGTCTTCATAGAAATCTACATAAAATATAGGCACTGTCATTGTCATAACACCTATTATATGTACAAATTTTAATTACAAATAAACGCGATAATTTTAATCCATGCCAGTCGTTGCGTAGAGGCACAAGCGTATGACTGACTGATTGTGGATTCGATTCCCACTCGAGGAAATGAAATATTTAATATTGTCTTTTCTTCGGATTCTCTTCATCTAGGCTAACAACGCTACACATGCGAGGCAACAAAGCTAAAAAAATAATATTATAAATGTATAATTCCACAAAATATAAAAAAAAATATCAACGAAAATGTCATTATAATTTCTATTTAAACAAAGCGAGTACGCAATTAACCCCGACGCGTCCCCAACTTCAAGAAGTCAACAGTATTTTGTACGAAAGTCAGGAACCAAGTCGAAACGCCCAAATGATTTAATTAAAATATTCCTTCTGTAATTACGTTTTAAATGTGTAATATAGATAAAGACCGATCTAAATAATAAAATGACGCTTTTAATTGATGCTAACTGTAAATTAAACAATAGTCAATTGAAATGATCAAAATTTGTGTTTAAAATTAATATTATGTAAGTCTTTTGAGACCGTCGTGGCGCATGGGCACGTGGGCAGAGGTTTTGGATTCGATTCCCACTTGAGGTAATGAAATATTTAATAGTTTAATTTCGTCGCTCTTATAACGAGGAAAAGCGTGGCGTTGAGTCGCGACTCAACACGCAAAATCGACAATACCGGAAGTGGGGAACGGGTGTGTATTAATAGGAACGAGGTACCTTAACATTAGGTTCCCAGCTGCAAAAATCTAAAATATAGTATTTCGCCTATGTATAACTTTGTTTCTGTAATTTTTAAATTATTAAAGCATTACTCACGAAGGAAACATAGAAACTTGTTTTATTGAAAATTCAATTAGACTACATAGATGTTTCTTTTATTAACACCGCTTGAGTTGGTACATTTCAAATCATTATTTGTAATACAAAGGCTAAACAATTTAATTAAGTATTTCATTTTGAAACTATGGGCAGTTACAGTTAATGTATATATTTTTATTTTTGCTATGTTATTAGTAAATGTTGTGTCGATTATTTGCCAATTTTCTACTACTAACGTAAAAATTAAAAGTATATATTATACGCCTCTATCGTATAAAATATTGGCTTTAAGCAAGATTTTATGAATTATCTGAATAAATATAAATCAGCTTCACACTGTATTCCCGCACACAGCAGGGTAGGCAGAGGGAACCTAGTATTAAAATACACCGTTCCCCACTTTCCGCCTAGTTCTGGAGGCATTGCGTGTTGAGTCGCAGAACTCAACGCCGCGCTTTGCCTCGACACCAGAGCGAATGAAAATATAAATGTAAGTAAATATTTTATCTCCTCGAGTGGCGATCGAACCCACAACCAGTCGATTTTACAGTCACACTCTATGCCCCTGTGCCACAACTGGCCTCGAATATGCTATTCTTAATTTTAAGAAATTCAGTAATAAGATTGATTATACTACTTAACTCAGTCAAACACTACGACAGTACAAAGTGAAAACGTGTCCAATAAAAAAGAAACATATCACCAAAGCTTTTTATCTTTTCTTTTTTATTTAAAAAATTAAAAACATAAAATAGACACAGTACAAACATATGTTTTATAATTCAGCTTGAAAGTTTACAGCCTCACGTACAACCTGCAGGTATCTGTACTACGAACCGAGATTTCGTCTGTGATTTTCATATAGCCTACGTGACTTGCTTACCTTAACTAGAGTACAGCTACTGGTAACCTACAGAATAAAGGCCTTTGCAAATATTCTATTCCAAATACGGTCAAAATGATAAGAATATCATCATCCGTATGGTTCATGCTCGTAGAATAATAATATATAGATATATTTTTTCTTCTTTTTTCAGTTTCACGCTGTATGCCTCACATCGCAGGGTAGGCAGAGGGAACCTAGTTAAGATACTCTGTTCCCGGTAAAACACTTCCGTTCCCCAATTTCCTCCGAATTCTCGAGGCATCGCGTGTTTAGTAGCGGAGCTCACCGTCACGTTTTGTCTCATCTTCAGAACGAGGAAATGAAATAATCAATATTTATTTTTCTTAAATGGGAATCGAACCCACAGCCTATGGTGTTAACAGACATAGAGTGCTTACACGTTTCTGCCCCTGCACCGTAAGCGTGGCAGGTTGCAAGTTCGATTCTCATTTGAGAACCATAATACACGTTCCAACTGCTCCAGCAAAAACATTTGAAAGAAATAAACAGTATTTCAATTTCCGATCTTTATTAATTAATAAAAAGATGTCGAAAGCAATACTTTTATTGAAAAAATAACAAACTCCGAATCATATAAACATTTCGCGAAACAAAATCGGTTCAGTTTATTATTTATTGAAAGACTTTAAAATGCGAAGGGAAAATAAATACATCGTCCATATTTCGGAAGCCGATCAAATATATTTTACAAATGATTGTTTAAAATAAAATCAGCTTCACGCTGTATCCCGCACATAGCACGGTAGGCAGGGGGAACGTAGTGTTAAGACACTCCGTTTCCCACTTTTCGCCGAGTTCTGGAGACATTGCGTGTCGAGTGGCGGACTCAACGCCGCGCTTTGCCTCGACACCAGAGCAAAGAAAAGAAAATATAAATTTAAATAAATATTTCATTTCCTCGAATAGGGATCGAACCCACAACCAGTCGATTTTACAGTCACACTTTGTGCCCCTGCGCCACGAATGGCCTCAATCCGATTATTTTAATCTTCCAAATTGTCTGTTTATTTGGCTACAATATGTTATTGTATGAAATTTATTACTATTCCACGTGAAACTTTGTTTTCGGAATTTATAATCAAAATAAATTGCCACCCATGTCAGTTTTATTTTAATGTTTAAAATTCAGTTGTTTCAGTTCTGGTTACAATGGCCGCCTAATATCTGTACAGAATATATTATTACATATTCTGTACAGATATTTTTTTTTCAGCTTCACGCTGTATCCCGCGTGGGGCAAGGTATGCAGAGGGAGCCTAGTGTTATGACACTCCGCTCCCCACTTTCCGCCGTATTCTAGAAGCATTGCGTGTTGAGTGGCGGAACTCAACGCCGCGTTTCGATTCTACACCAAAGCGAACAAATAAAAATGTTATATATTTCATTTTCTCGAAAAATCGAACCTACAAGCACAAGCTTGTGCCACTGCGACACAACGACCTCAACAATATCATCTAATATTTCTTTACAAATTATGAAATTCTTAAACTAAAATCTTTTACATCTCCTTGTTATGTCATCAAATGACTATAATCATCTTGACTGTACCAGCGTAGCGATATTTTTAGAACGAGACCTTTCTCGTCGGACTTGAAGACCACTCGACATGTCCCATCTCCGAAGGTCATGCTAGTTCAGACCATAGTACCATTATCTTGTTTTCAATGTTTTTTTTTATCTATTATTACTATAGAGAACTTTCAGCAGTATTTACTAGTAATATCTGGTTTATATTTTCGACTATATTTTATGGTGTTTTTATGTAAATTATGTTTTGGAAAAAAAAATACAAACAGAAAGATATCGATAATATCGAGATAAGTCGTGGTGCAGGGGCACAAGTGTGTGGCTGAAAGCCCGAATTGTTGTGGGTTCCATATCCACTCGGGGAAACTCCACTCAATACCCAATGCCTCCAGAATTCGACGGAAAACGTGGAACGAAAAACTTTAACACTAGGTTGGTCCTCTGCCTACAATGTTGTGTGCAGCATATAGAGAGAAGCTTGGGCAGTGAGTGTAGAGTGGCGGAACTCAACGCCGCTCTTTGCCGCCATACCAGAGCGAAGAAATGAAAATATTAAATATTTCATTTCCTCGAGTGGGAATAGAACTTTCGCGTTAACAGTCACATGTATGTGTCTAACGACTGGTCTTAATAAATTGTTTATAAAGTGTATTATTTATACAAATAATTTTTATCTTCATATATTGTAAAGGTTTGAAAACTCGATAATTAATCTTAATCAATAAAATTATATTTTTTGATCATGTATTTAAAGTTTTATTCCACAGCATAGAAAAAGTAATTTAGAAAAGGTACAAAAATTTTAAAGTAACGAGAGTCAAATACGCGCCTCTTGAAAATCACCGAATCCATTTTCAATATATTATTTTGACGTGACGTATGCGCCTATAAATTTATATATTTGGCCTTGTAGTTTCTACACTATCCTGTATATCCAAAATATAATTGTACTATTGAATAGCTAAAGAATCCAAGACTTTAATACATTAAACGAAAACATTGACGCATCGCGTCATAACTTTTGGTCCAGGAAAGCTATAAAATTAAAGTTACGAGTTTAATTTTTAAACGTCAATTAATGTCAAAATCTATCGATGGTGTATAAATAAAATAGTTTAAAGTGGTGACAGTGAATATAATAAGGTGTTTTAACAAAAAATATTATCATAAATATATATTATAATATCGGCTTATTTGCGTCAAAAATCCAAAACCAAATCTGACCGAATGAAGCGGTGCCGGGAACGTAGAAGAATTAATGCAGCTGAGCGGATCAACGACGGTGCCAGTACATCTGCTGCTGGGGCGGTTGAAAATATACAAGTAGATAATGAAATCGCTTCTACATCGACAACGAGCTGTATAGGCATATATTGTATTCAATCGTCGATTATGAAGAAACATTGGGCAGCAGCTTGTGTACGTTTCAATACGACGCTTCTCAACAACATAAGTGTGGACATAAGTGTGTTGTGTGTTATCTTGTTTAGGGCTTCTGCGCCAACAAAAGATGAACACTTACAGATACTGAAAAATGATTTCCCAGAAGAGTCAGTAGGGTACTTTAAATTTGCGGTACGTGTAAAATGAGTCGCGTCACTTCGTAAGATGGTCTTTATATGATCAATACACGAGAAAATGTCATGTTTTATCAGGGATTTGGTCAGGTGTCTCCTATAGTAAGAGAGATACGAGTACGAGATAAGTACCAGAAAGTGGCTAGTCGTCAAAGTAAAAAGTGTCATACTAGTGTTCCTGATAAGCATTGGATTATAATGATTACCTCTATTAAAGCACAAAGCTTAGTCGCGCACTGAAAAGACATCTTTAACGATAGAATCATCAACCAACCTGAATATTTGCCAATCAACGAAACTTGGATGAAAAATTCTATGCCAGTGGATGTGTCTGGTTTTGATCTGAACGATTCTTGAAAGGACAAATTGCAGCTACATCATCAGTAGCGGGTATCATCGTCATCAAGTCGCAAAGCCGGTGGAGTCGCCATTTATCGTAACATCAACTTGACTGATTGTAATAGAGATAACATTGATATATCGGAATTGACGTCGGAAATTCATTTGAAAATGAAAGACGCAAAAGCTATTGATCTGTTCGGTAAAAATAAAAGCCAATGCATCTTTCAATACGTACTTGGGTGTGTGTATATGCAACGGGTACAATGTTAACAAAAAGAAAAACTCTATATGTTACGATCATTGTTAAAATATGCCAAGAACATCGTTAAAATGAGGCCAGTCGTGGCGCAGCGGCACGAGGTGTGACTGTAAAACCGACTAGTTGTGGGTTCGATCTCCACTCAAGGAGATGAAATATTTACTTAAATTTATATATCCATTTCTTCGCTCTGGTGTCCAGGTTAAGCGCGGCGTTGAGTTCTGCCACTCAACACGCAATGTCTGAATTCGGCAGAAAGTGGGGAACGGAGTGTCTTAACACTAGGTTCCCTCTGCCTACCCTGCTGTGTGCGGGATACGGCGTGGAGCTGATTGTGATTATTACATCGCTAAAATGATATCCGATTACGAGCCTGATCTTACTACACCAGTTATGATATTTGGAGACTTTAATATTGATGTCTCACAAAACCACTCATTGACCGACTTCACGCTCAGCGAGTTCAATTTGTTTTGTTTTGATATTTCTTCAACAACTTAGGTATAATACATGTATTATTTTATCAGAATACTATATAATACATGTATTATTTTACTTTTACCAGAACTCTCGATGTATTTCGTATGCTATTTGTGACGTACTTTCCGTATAACAGACCTATATTTAATAAAGTTATATTGTTTAATAATCATTTTTTCCTTGCTTTTATCAAATAAATACATAAATAAAAATATGTTATTTAACAAATAAAATAACCAAACCAAATAACCAATTACATACAGCCATACCCAAGTTTTTTTTCTATTATATTATTTCAATAAAACAAAAGTAATGCATTTAGTAAATTAATAATTATATATTTCAAGCGGACGAAGCCGCAAGCGGGTCGATGTAAATTATATAATTTTGTTTTTATACGAAATAAGAAGATCAGAGTGTCTTAACAATAGAATCTCTCAGTCTATTCTACGTGAAGAAATGCATAAAAGCTCTTGAAGCTTAATTTTTATAGATATTTCTGTACATTGAAAATTAAAGTTTATGCCAATTCAATATTTTTTGTAGTATTATTTTTCAAATAAAATATGTTAAATTAATATAACTTTTTTATTTATTAAGTGATTGAAACAATGAATAATAACACTATAATATATTAAGGAAAGTTTAAAAAAAACAAGAGGCCAGTGGTGGCGCAGTGGCACGAGGTGTGACTGTAAAACCGACTGGTTGTGGGTTCGATCCCCACTCGAGGAGATGAAATATTTACTTAAATTTATATTTCCATTTCTTCGCTCTGGTGTCGAGGTTAAGCGCCGCGTTGAGTTCTGCCACTCAACACGCAATGCCTCCAGAATTCGGCAGAAAGTGGGGAACGGAGTGTCTTAACACTAGGTTCCCTCTGCCTACCTTGCTATGTGCGGGATACAGCGTGAAGCTGATTTTGATAAAAAAAACAATAGTGAAAACTACATTTCAATCGGTTGAGCCGTTTCTGAGAATCCCACCCAAACAGACAACATGCAACTACGACCATTGTGACACAATCACATTTAAAACTGAGAAGTAGTACATTCAAAGTAAATTACAAATTTTAACAATAAAAAGAAAATGCTTTCAATTTTTCTCTTCAGGAACAATTCAATTTCACTTTGAGAATTCTGAGCTTCTAACCAACTTATTCGGCTCCAGCCATATGTAGCCAAGTAACTAACTTGATACATAAATATAGGAAGTCGATTTCAACTACAACTATTATACGTTGTATCTGTTTAAAGTTCCACAATCCATAAAGTCAAATTTATTACCATTTTTATGCTATCAAAAGACTTTTTTTTTGCTTATCTATACCGCCATGTAGATAAATAATCTTATTTGAAAAATAAATAATTTTAATTTTGGAGTGTCTCGACACCGTGTTTTATCTATCCAGCACTAAATACAATTTATTTCTTTCCTAAGTGTGGAATAACACTTTAAAAAATGTTTTAAAAAAACAATATACATGTTTAAAAAAAACAATAACAATACTTTCTTGTGTACTTATTTAGAAAACGTAAACTCAACCGACCTGGTCGGTTTCCTGGAGCCGCAGGTTCGAGTCCCGCTACGATCAAATTTTTATACGTTTTCTAAATAAGTATTTTTCTTTCCTAAGTGTGGAATAACACTTTAAAAATGTTTAAAAATACTTTATTGTGTGTTATATACACAAATTTTCCTATGTCTTGAGTATGATTAACCATAATATAAGATTTAGAGGCCAGTCATGGCACAAGGGTACAAGTGTGTGACTGTAAAAGCGACTGGTTGTGGATTCAATTCTCACTCGAGGAAAAAGAAATATTTAATATTTAGATTTCTTTTCTCTGGTTTCGAAGCAAAGTGCGGCGTTAAGTTCTACAACTAAACACGCAATGCCTCTAGAATTCGGCGGAAAATGGAGAAGGAAATGTCTTAACACAAGGTTCCGTCTATGTATGCAACGGATTATCTAAGGTTAAGATAATCCACTTGTTACTTTCCATCTAATTAAGGAAATTGTATTTAGTAATTAATAGCTTAAAGTTTTGACCTAAATTAATTTTACGATTTAGAACCTTTAATTTGGCTCACTTACAAAAAATATTACAACTTATTTTAACTTAGCTATAATACAATCTTCATATTTTCTTCTTAAATATTTATCATACCACAAAAGTCAATCAACGGCAGTCTATGAATAAAAGATCTCAGTATCTATCCATTTCACTAGCATCAACGTTCAACTATTTTCAGCGATTCAGCAAATATTATAATTTTTTTTTGAAAAAAAAAAATTCTTGAAGAAAATTGAAAAATATAGCATGTTTAACTTTAGTTTTGGTTTTAATAAGCGTTTTGTAGTTTAAAACTACCGTTCTATAGACCCCAGAAATAAAATGGAAAGAAAATTAATTTAGTAAAAAATTAAATTTTATCAATAAATTTTTAAAAATTTCAAGGGATTGTATCGAATTATTGATATGCTAGCTAGATATTCAAAAGACCTAGAGAAGTTATGATTCTATTTTTATTTTATTATATTCTTCTTACCGTAACATTGGTAAGTGGTTGTGCAATCTGAAATAGCTTTAAAATTAACAAGAATTAAATTATTATTAAATATCTATATAACACATTTCAACGTTGATTGAGGAGAACGTATAGCTTACTGGTCAGACGCTTGGATGGTTACCAAGAGGCTCGGATTCAAATTCCGCGACATTCACATTTTTTACCTTTTAAAAAAAAAAAATATTATATCAGGTCTATCATCAATTAATTTCTAGATCTTATTTGGAAGGCAACCCTTATAGAATCAGTCGAATTTGGTTACGTGGGAAGCTTGGACAGTGGAGGTGACCAGTATTTATATGGAGTTCTTTAATCTATACTTGGGTTACAAGACCAAAGCACTGCTCTGAGCTCCGGCAACGCAAAGGACTTGGCACTCCCACTGTAAGTTCATGGAATGCTAAATATTTTTTCTAATATTATATGATTAAGGCGCAAATTGTGACAATGGCGCGACGGTTGTGAGTTTGATCCCTACTCGAGGAAATGAATTATTATTTATTAATATTTTCATTTCTTCGCTACACTCGGCATCTAGGCAAAAACCCTGCCTTGAGTTCCGCCACTCAACATGCAATGCCACGAAAACTTCGGCGGAAAGTAGGGAACGGAGTGTCTTAACACTAGGTTCCCTCTGCCATCCCTGCTATTTGCGGGGCACAACATGAAGCTGTATTTTTTTTAGTTATACTTAAATAATAAGCTTTAGTCGTCGATATAATTCCTTGACAATTTAGAACATACTTTAAGGAAGTAACGACGTTGCGGCTTCACAAAGTGTTAAACTATGTTATTTGAAGTCAGTGAAACAATTAACGGCAGTCTTCTGTGTCAAGTTTTCTAACTAATATATTGAAGATGAGATTACTTTAGATAACTTATTTCTATTATAATATACTTAAGATGAAGAAAATAAAATTAAAATAACAAATTCTACATAATCTATAAAATATTTGTATATAGAAGCCAGTTGTGGCGCAAGGGCACAAGTGTATGACTGTGAACGCGACATTTTGTGAGTGCGATTTCCAGGCAAGGAAATGAAATATTCAATATTTTCATTCTGGCGTCGAAGGAAAGTACTGCGTTGAGTTACGCCACTCAGTACACAATGTTATCAGAATTCAACAGAAAATGAGAGTGTCTTAATGCGAATGGAGTGTCTTAACACTAGGTTCCCAGCTACCTTTTGGGCCTATCTTGCTGTGTGCGGAATACAGCGAGAAGCTAAAGAAATTTTAATATGTAGTTAAATATAATGTAAGCAAAAACAAAAATTGTCAAAGTCATCATTATTCCTGAAACTAGAAAATTTTTAAGACTTACATTTAAGTAGTATCTAAGTAAACATTTTGTGTAAATTCACATATAAATATAAATCAAAGTCCATATCCATTATATAAAAATCAATATTCCTATAGTATTACTACAACATCCCTAAACTTTATATACACAAAAACTAAAATTGTGCAAACATAATTTTACAATACCCGAATACAACTTGCGAAAATTGAGTATTAATAAAAAAAATATAGATTTTTTTAATAATAGGAATAATTTATATAAATAACAAAACTGTTTTAGTATAAATTAAAAAATATATATAAACACACGTAATACCAAATAAAAAAGTTAGTATAAAACAAAACAACTGTTTACCTAAGAATATTACAACTTCAAAGTTTACAGCGCAGGTTTTATCTTAATGAAATTAGAAAATGGATTAAAGATATTTTTTCTACGTAGTTTCAGTAGTAACGCAGCCTGCGTCACATCCTTATCTCGCTAATTGGATGATAACACTATTGCACGTTCTACATTCTGATAACAGCGGAAAATGATTAAATTATAATTACAAAATTGCTTTTTTTTATAACGGTGCAATTACTAGATATAATCACTAGATAATAAATTTAGAGTTCCGTAGCTCAAAAGGGAAAAAAGGGAACCCTACGACCGCCACTAGGTTTATAGTATATCTCTAATTCTAAGACTCGTTTAAGTAGCAGATAAATACGTGATTAGGTGATTAAAAAATTAAATCAGCTTCACGCTGTATCCCGCACACAGCAGGGTAGGCAGAGGGAACCTAGTGTTAAGACACTCTGTTCCCCACTTTCTGCCGAATTCTGGAGGCATTGCGTGTACCTCGACACCAGAGCGAAGAAATGGAAATATAAATTTAAGTAAATATTCCATCTCCTCGAGTGGGGATCGAACCTACAACCAGTCGGTTTTACAGTCACACCTCGTGCCGCTGCGCCATGACTGGCCTAGGTGATAATTATTAAAAAATTAAAAAAATACCCAGAGGCTAGTCGTGACGCAGCGGTGCGAAGCGTGACTGTAAAACCGACTGAATTCGGTAGAAAGTGGGGAACGGAGTGTCTCAACACTACATTCCCTCTGCCTACCCTTCTGTGTGCGGGATACAGCGTAAAACTGATTTAATTAAAAAAATATACAGACTACGTCTGTAGAGTTTAGTTAAAATATATTTTAAAAAAAGACGAAGATTGTGATTTTTCACTTTCGATTCGACAAGGCGATGATTCCTAGGTAAATTTACCTAGGAACCGTCGCCTTGTCCTTTGACATTTGTCTTAAAATCGCGTGGAGTCATAAAGTTCTTTCGGTTGACCTACAATCCTGAAATTTGTACGGAATCCTCAGTACGTGAGTTTGATTCGCATTTTACCGGTATATTTATGGAGAAAAGCGCTGAAGTGAATGTCGAATTTTACCTTACATAAGTACGAAAACAGCCAAGTCAAAAATAGTTTACTGCAGTGAGATATGAATTTATTATAATCATGTAAAATAAGTTAAATTTTGTTTTCTTTTTCGGAAATGCACCAACTGATAAAAAATACAGCATCAAAACATAGAAAAAACAATCATAGATTCTTTTTTAAGCATTTTTTTAAAGTGTTATTCCACACTTAGGAAAGAAAAATACTTATTTAGAAAACGTATAAAAATTTGAACGTAGAGGGACTCGAACCCGCGCCTCCTGGAAACCGACCAGGTCGACCGGTCGGTTTCCAGGAGGCGCGGGTTCGAGTCCCGCTACGTTCAAATTTTTATACGTTCTGTAAATAAGTATTAATCATAGATTCAACAATTTGCGTCAAAATATTATAGCGAAAATAAATATTTGTATTTATTTTCGTAAATTTTCGTTAAATTAATCGTTTCCTCCATACTTCCTTCACCATAGGAAATGTTAATTGATTCAATTTACATTCCAACACCAGGATGAGAGACATCAACTTATTTTTCGCTAAGTAAAGAAAAGCCTCTTTGTTTCTCGTAATTTCTGGAATCTTACTAACTTAATTTGCATCGCAGAGGTTTGTTGAATCGTAGCCTCTCCGCATAGAACGGCGCCCGGTTTGAATTATTTATAACTGTGGAAGTTCTCAGCGTCACCGCTCCTATCACTTATGCTTAAACAGTAAAAATACGAATAATTGATGAATAACAGAAGCTACAGCAAGCCAGGAGGTAAAGTACCCATACATTATATTTAGAGAATTTAGGGATATTAAGAAAACGGCCTGTATAAGCCATTCACTTTCCAATTAAAAGAATATTTCCTATTTATTATTACATTGATAAAATATAAAGAAAATACCATAAAGTGGGTAATAAATACCTAATTTTAGTAAACTGAAGTTAGGATTCTTCAATCCCTACTGTTATTAGCGCAATATAAAATACCGTTTATTATTAATTATCATCAAATACAGTTTTGATGTTAAACTATTTTTACTAAACTTGCTGCATAGCTAAATATACTTTGCTTTGCTTCACGCTGTATCCTGCATATGTCAGGGTAGGCAGAGGCAACCTAGTGTCAGGACACTCCGTTCTCCGCTTTCCGCCGAATTTTTTGAGGCATTGCGTGTTGAGTGGCAAAACTCAACGCCGGGCCTTGGTTAAAGCGAAGAAATAAAAATATTAATAAATAACAATTTATTCCCCCGAGTGGTGATTGAATCCACAACTGTAGCATTTCAGTCACACCCTTATCGCCCCAGTGTCACGACGACCTCTAAATATACTTTTTATGATCATTTTTCATATCAGGTCTTTTCCTACAGCAGCTTACGATCTAAGCCTACTTAATATAACCTCTGCATAATCAAACTCTTAACCATCTTAGAGCATCCCACCAAGTGCTGTGGACTATGCATTTTAATGACTTGTATCTAAAATTAATTTAATTTGCAAAAATAGAAAATCTGTTTAAAAATCACTTTAGTTCTCTGTAATAAAATTATCGTCATAGTTGTCTATAATAAAATTATCGTCATTGAGATTTTCTATTCATTACGCAGTCGCTCTGTATTTAAAGTTTCTGTAAACAAAAAACATGAATACTTTGCTTAATGAATAGATAAAAAAATAAATAAATAAATCAGCTTTACGCTGTATTCCGCACACAGCTCGCTCGGTAGGCAGAGGGAACCTCGTGTTAAGACACTCCGTTCCCCACTTTTCACCGAATTCTGGAAGCATTGCATGTTGAGTGGCGGAATTCAACGTCGTGCCTTGCCTCGGCACCAGAGCAAAGAAATTAAAATATAAATTTAAATCAATATTTCATTTCCTCGAGTGAGAATCGAACCCATAATCAGTCGATTTTACAGTTACACTTTGTGCCCCTGCGCCACAACTGGCCTCAGTAAATAGATTCTTTACGAAAATTCCCCAGTCATGCCATATTAAGACAGAAATACACTGCCAGAAGTGGTTATAAATCAATCAGTGGTTATAGAGCAATCTCAGCTCAAGAACAGAGAAACGAATAAAAGATACTGAACGAAAAAAATCTTCATAATTTTCATTATCAAATCAGCATTTAATATCAGGTTACAACGTGCAACTAAAAAAAAAGTACATTTATATTATATTTTTTTTAATTTTCACGCTGTTCTTCTAGAGTAATCTAGTGTTAAGACACTTCCTCCACTTTCGATACGATTGAGAGAGAATCGAACCCAGGACCGTCCCTACTACGATCTCGCTGCGCCATGAAGACCTCTGTTATTATTATTATCTCTTCGTATTATCAATTTATAATTTAGAATATTAACTCTAACTAATAAACATTATCTAAAATAAGCACCGATTATACAGACACTATTAGCCTCTAGACCTTTTAAAACACTATTTTAAATATACCAAGAGATCTCACTTATAATTTAAATAATAAACCGCACGTAAATATTATATTAAACATTTTGTTAACTTTCGAGTAAAAATTATAGCTCGCAGCAGTATTACTTGTTGAAATTAAAATTTAATACGTATAAATAAGTTTGAACAACATTAAATGTTAATAACGTTTTGATAATATTATTGAAACACTGCCAAAAGTACTGATTATAAAGTAAAAATGTTCTGTCAGACGATTTGAACCCGCGCCTCTTGGAAACCGTCGAAGAGGCGCGGGTTCCAATCCTGCTACTTTCAAATTTGTATACGTTTAAAAAAGTATTTTTCTTTCCAAAGTGTGAAATAATACTTAAAAATGTTTAAAAAGGTATTTAGATGTTGGTGTTATTCTAACGAGGACCAAACTAATTGTCATTTTAATTCCAAATTGTTATGTTCTAACTATTTTTTTTAATCGACCTTCAGTCTTCTTATTACAGGAGATTCTTAATGATATGAGTCAAATTTGTGGAGCGATATTCTTTTATATTTATCATAAAAATATCACAGCTTAGCTTTAAATTATACAATTTCATTACAATTAACAATAAATGAAACGGCCAATCGTGCCTATCTATCGCGTCTTCCACGCTCTCGCTCCCACACTCGGCTCAAGCGGAACGTGACAGTGATTAACGCTTTTCGTGCGTGTAGCCGACGTTATCTATACTATTATGGGGAATAGTTTGTTTGTTTGTTTGTTTATTTAAACGCTAACATCTCTGGATCTACTGATCCGATTTACTTCTTTTTGTTTTATATGAAAGCTGCATTCCTTAGGAATGGTATAAGCTATATAACATTACGGTATAAGTCTTAGTGAAGCCTTAAATAACGAAATAACAATAATAAGGAAAGCCATCGAATTGCTTTAAGCGCGTGCGCTGCAATAAGAAAGAAGAAGAAAAACTGCTTTCTCAGAATTATAAAAACAAATTTGTTTATGATTGAATGTATCAATCTGTTAGAAAACGCAGTATAATAAAAGTATTATAGGTGGTAAGCCGGTGAAGCCACGAATGAGCCGCTATTAGCTTTATAAGACTTTATCACGTCAAAAACTTGCAATAATTTATGTATTTTAATGTATACCTTATTATGTCTTTACTAATAAAGTAGAGAAATACAATTTATTATAGTTTCGCTCTTAATTTAATTCATATATAAATAATTGACATTATAATATAATTGACATTATAAATGAGATTTTAATATTATATATATATATATATATTTAGACTACCTTCCTAAAATATACATAATAATATTTTTAAATATTATAATAAATAAATTTGAGGCCAATCTTGGCGCAGGGGCACAAAGTGTGACTGTAAATCGACTGGTTGTGGGTTCGTTCCCCACTCGAGGAGATGAAATATTTACTTAAATTTATATTTCCATTTCTTCGCTCTGCTCGCCACGCAATGCCTCCAGAATTCGGCAGAAAGTGGGGAACGGAGTGTCTTAACACTAGGTTTCCTCTGCCCACAATGCTGTGTGCGGGATACAGCGTGAAACTGATTTATTTATTTAAATATAATTTTAAAGTAAATATAGTTTAGTAAGCAAAATTATAAATTATAAGATTATGCATAGCTTTGTGTAGCAAAGCGTCACACAAAGCTATGCATAATCTTGTAATGTCTCATCTCAAAATTACAGATACAAAATAAAGACGAAGTTCGTTAGTGTTTAATTAAAATTATATTTTTTTTTTCAATTTATTACCATTTAAAAATTAATAAAAGAACAACAATACATATAACATCTAAAAAACCAAAAAGGTTTGTGATGATGTTAAATAATGTTCTTAAGTTACACAATTCTATTTTGCAATAAAGTTAAATAATAAATAATATTTTACGGCAAATTTATAAAAAAGTTAATTAATAAAATAAATAAAGTTAAATACTATTGACAAAATATTTTTTAAGTGTATTCAATACTAGAAAAACAAAAATTGTTAATAAGAAATGCTTTATATTTTCTATGGTAAAATGAAATCAGTTTCGCGTTTGTTTCCATATATCAAGATAGGGATTTTAGAAATGGCTTTGTGAATGGCGAAAACGAAGTCGCACTGTCGGCCAGTGAATGAAAATGAAAAAAATACATGGCCCCGAGTTCAAATGGAACTTACAACCATTATTTACAGTCCAACCTAGTCCCACTGTGCCACGACGGACTTTAATAGTTTAAATTTAAAAAATCTAATTTAATTTAATCAGCTTCACGCTGTATCCCGCACATAGTGGGGTAGTATTAAGATCCTACATCCTTAACACTAAGGCATTCCGTTCCCTTTTTAGTTAGTTAGTTAGCCTAGTTTCCCACTTTCCGCCGAGTTCTAGAGGCATTGCGTGTTGAGTGGCGGGACTCAACGCCGCGCTTTGCCTCGACACCAAAGCGAAGAAATGAATATATAAATACTTACTTACTTAACTTCTGCCATTCTGTGTATCTCTTTATTGCGGATTCATAAATATAAATGTAAATAAGTATTTCATTTCCTCGAGTGGGGATCGAACCTACAACGAGTCGATCTTACAGTCACACTTTATGCCCCTGCGCCACGACTGGCCTCAATAATTAGAAATATAATTTACATTTGTATAATTTCATAAACTATATACAAGTTTGTTATGTTTTATTATAATTCAAAATAATGTGATTTAAAAGAACTTGTGAATATATTAGAATAAGCAAAAGATAAATAGAAACTTTGAAGCTTAAGCAAAACAGAGGTAGTAGGAGCACGTATTGTGTTTTGAAACGTAGTCCAACAACAAAAGGATCGAATGTCAAAGGTGACTAAAGGAAAATAAATTTTACCTGTAATATGCTTATTATGAAGTGAACACTTACTTGTTAATATGAAATCTTGTAAACCAAGAATATATTTCATAATATATTATGTATTTGCAGTAGAAGGCGACAAACTAGGAAGAATATAATAATCAATAATTTATTAATTTTATTAAAATGAGTGATAAGTTGCGGAACCCAACGCCGCAATTTGCCGAATTTACGTAGAAAATAAATATAACAGTAGATTGATGTAAGCTGTCAAAGAGCAAATTCTTCTTATCTTAGCAACAATAAGATGAAAACCAAGAAAAAGAGAAATAAGCTATTTAACGTAGTTTATTATAATAATATTTACATTTTCTTTCGATTCCACACTGTATTTCGTAAATAGTAAGGTATGTAGAATGAATCTACTGCTAAATCAACAGAGTGTCCGTTCTCCACTTTCCATCCGAATTAATGACACTGCCTATTGAGTGGCGGAACATAACGCCACACATTGTATTAACACAAAAAAAAACGAAATTACCCTATCATTTCGAATGGGAATCGAACCCAAAACCAATAAGTTTACAGGCAATCCTTATAAATAAATATATTAAAAAAGAAGGCTATATTTTATATTAAGATTTTTCATAGTACGTTTCGATCATTACTATCGTAACTACGCTCAATCAGCCGAGTTAAACAACGCGAAAAAAACAGAAAGCTCTTTCCTGACTTGCCTAATCGAATAAAATGAGCGGATCATTTGTGAGAAGAACTATTATTCCTTTTCAATACACTCGATTGAATTTTAAATAAGAAAATAATATTTATAAAAACTTGAATAATAAATTAAGGTATTTTCTACAGTTTGTATTGTGGAATGTACTGAAAGTATCAAAATTAATATTGTAAAATCAGCTTCACGCTGTATCCCGCGCACGGCAGGGTAGGCAGAGGGAACCTAGCGTCATAAGACACTCCGTTCCTCACTTTCTGCCGAATTCTGAAGGCATTGCGTATTGAGTGGCACAACTCAACGCCGCACTTTTCCCACCAGAGCGAAGACATGGAAATATAAATTTAAGTAAATATTTCATCTCCTCGAGTGGGTTCGAATCCACAAACCCACAAATTAATATTGTAATTATCCTGAAAAGTAAACATCACACTTTTCATGTAGCTTGTAGGCTGAGGGAACGTGACAACCTACGGTTTCAGTGGCAGTACTGAACGCCGCGCTTTGCCCCGAAAGACCAGAGCAAATAAACGAAAGAAAATATTAAGTGCTCTTTTTCCTCGAGTGAGAATATTACAAAATTTCAAGATTATGGGTTGAATAGTTTAGGTAACAAGCAAACTTCAACTTCCTTTTACATTTATAATACTTAAATTATAATTATAATTGTAATTATAAAACAACGCGCCTTAATCAATAAAAATTGAAAAGAAAAAAGACAGGTAGTGATTGAGGCCAGAACTAATAAAAGAGAATGAAAAGGAAAAGTAGTTTTCTTCCTAATCAAATCAAATGCGTCGTTTTGTTTTCTATTTACCGGATGCTGACTGGTGGTACTATTCGCTAACTAAGGTCGACTACTTTTGTTCGTAACTGCTAGGTTGTGTTTATAATAATTTTCATTTCGATAAATATGACTTTTTGAATGTGGTAAAACAATACATTTAAAAAATATATATTTTTTTTTTCATTTTCAGGTTTTTTTCCGCATGGCAGGGAACCTAGTAGTATGGTATTCTTTTCCTATTTTCCGTATAATTAATTTCAACTTGTCATAATTGGAAATTTTAGAGGACAACTTTCTACAAAATAAGTTATTAGCAGAGAAATGAAAATTATTTATTTCCCCGAGCGGGATTCGAATCCTCATCCATCGCGCTTACAATCAAAGAGAGGTAGAGGGAACCTCCGTTCCCCATTTCTCGCCGAATTAGTTTTGAGTAGCGGAACTTAACGCTCTTTGCCAGAATGAGAAATCGAACACACAACCGTCGCGGTTACCGCCGCACGCTTGTGCTCCTGCGCCTCGATGGCCTCAACTGAGAGAATAGAAATTCAATATACGCATTAGTATTGTATTCTCCTCTCGTAACAACAACGATTTTAGGGTAGGGCCATTTCATATATTTTGATGTCTTCCTTATGGTGTTAAGAGCACCACGATATATCTCAATATAATATTGAACGTTAAAGAAAAAGTAAAAAGATCGAGGCCGTCGTGGCGCGTGAGCGCAACCGTGCGACTGTAAGCGCGATGGTTGTGGGTTCGATTCCCACTCGAAGGAATGAATTATTATTTATATATATTCATTAAAAGTTAGTATTATTACGGAAGCGGAACCTAATACCGCGCCTTGTCAAGATTAGAAGAAAAATAAAATATGTTTAAAATGTTTTCCCCAGTGGTATACTATTTTACCCTCAATCCTGTAGGGCAACACTAAAAGAAAATTTTCCGGGAAGGCAAGGAATTCAACATATAGCAGGGTAGACTGATGGTACCTGGAACTGCTGTTAAGACGCTTGTTCTCATTAAAACACTGCCGTTCCGCCGTAACATTGCGTGCGTCTCTTGTGCGGCGTGCTCTGCTCGTTAATCGTTGTAAATGAAAATAATAAATATTAATTATTTCATTTCCTCAAGCGAGAATCGAACCCACAACATGTTGTATTTACAGTCACACTATTGTAACCCTGCGCCACGACTGGCCTCTAGCTAAATATAAGTTGATAAAAATATAAAAAAATAATTATTTCATTTGTCATTGAAAATAAATTACAGCGCCACCTAAAAGGTCAAGTTATATATAAAAATATAACAATTCCCATAAAAAGATAAGAGTAAACAGTTAAACATAATGTACGTCAAAATATTAGATCTTGAGATATATCTTAAAGATAACTTGCTATTATAACTTTATTACAGCTTTACGACCTATAAACGGAATATTGTAGAAAGCGAGTCTTCCTAGAGGCGGCTAATTAACTGCTCAAATAAGTTAGATTTATTGGTATTTGTAAATAATAATCTTTGGAATATTAATCAGAAATAAAAAATACTTTTATTACTGTATATTGAGGCCAGCCGTGGCGCAGCGGCACGAAGTGTTACTGTAAAACCGACTGGTTGTTGGTGCGATCCCCACTCCAGGAGATGCGAAATATTTCCTTAAATTTATATTTCCATTTCTTCGCTCTGGTGTCGAGGCTAAGCGCGGCGTTGAGTTCTGCCACTCAACACGCAATACCTCCAGAATTCGGCGGAAAGTGGGGAACGGAGTGTCTTAACACTAGGTGGAAAAAAAATACTGTATATATCTAGGGCCAATTTAGTAATTAAATGATGTATGGACGAAATTAAATATCTGTAGACAGAAACAACTTAGTGTCAGAACGTTTCATTCTTCGGAACTCAACGCCGCGTTCTGTTTTACCTGAGTGGAAAAACGAACGTAATTTAAATATAAATTATTGTACGAACGAAGATTGACCACAAATCTATCACCACGTTGAAGCTGACCAATGCGTCTCACATTAGGTTAAGCGATTTTCCTTAATAAATACTAATTATATTTTGTCATATATTTTTTAAATATTAAATTCAATAGAAAATCGTGAAGCCAGTCGTGACGCAGGGGCACAAAGTGTGACTGAAAAACTGGCTGGTTGTGGGTTCGATCCCCACTCGAGGCAATGAAATATTTACTTAAATTTATATTTCCATTTCTTTGCTTTGGTGTCGAGGACAAGCGCGGCGTTGAGTTCTACCACTCAACACGCAATGCCTCCAAAATTCGCCAGAAAGTGGGGAACGTAGTGTTTTAACACTAGGTTCCCTCTGCCTACCCTGCAGTGTGCGGGATACATCGTGAAGCTGATAAAAAAAAACGAAGTTATAGCAAAAAAATACTACTTTATCTTTCACCTGTCATTTTTAAGATTATAGGTAAAATAAATTTCATTTCTGAACAAAGTGAGATTTTTTCTAAAACAAAATTAATAGCCCTTTACTTACAGTAGTGAAGACAGAGTACGACAACCGCTAGCTGGAAAATATTTAAATTTTCATATAATACTTAAACATTTTACCATACTAAGTCAGCTTTATAAAATGCTTTAGGGCACAAAATTAAATGTGAAAGTATTAAAAAAGCGCTTTACAATTTAAATATTCACAATTGCTATTTGAACTTGAAGCGAGTTAAATATAATAAGTCGAGGTTAACTTTGGGAATGACAAAATAAAGAAAAACTTTTAAATTCTGCAAATGCATATAGTAATTAAAATTTATTTCACAATGGCTTATTTACCGATTCCATTGATCAAAGTCAAAATAATGGAAAAGATGGTTTTTCTTTTTTAGCGTTAACCTAATTTGTTCTTATTGAAGCCGGTCGTGGCGCAGCGGCACAAAGTGTGACTGTAAAACCGACTGGTTGTGGGTTCGATCCCCACTCGAGGAGATGAAATATTTACTTAAATTTATATTTCCATTTCTTCGCTCTGGTGTCGAGGCAAAAGCGCGGCGTTGAGTTCTGCCACTTAACACGCAATAACTCCAGAATTCGGCAGAAATTGGGGAACGGAGTGTCTTTCACTAAGTTCCCTCTGCCTACCCTGCTGTGTGCGGGAAACAGCGTGAAGCTGATTTTGATTTTTATTTAATTTATTTACATAGGAATTAAAGAACTAAAATAATACCTTTTAATTGTTTATGTAATTTTATGGAAACGAGAAACCCAATGATCTGTAACAGTTTGGCTTTGCGTAGAGACGTGTCTCCTCTCTCAGCGTGCTCTGCTGGAATTATCATGGGGAGTGTTCTGGGAAACTGTTCATTGTTATCTCTCTTCGAATTTTCTAACCAAACAGTACGTGACCAAATCAAATACCATCCACACTATCTGAATATGTGGCATTTCACTACTGTGTGGTTTCGTAGAAATTTCCTTCCACACGACACGCAACTCTAGAATGGTCTACCTGCGGCAGTGCTTTCAGGTCAATACGAATTGAGCACCCTCAAAAAGCGCGACTACTCGTATCTGCACCTCAAAGAATCGCAACGCACCTGTAGATCCCCTGGTGTTGCACGCGGTCGTGGGCGGCGGTGATCACTTACCATCAGGTGACCCGTACGCTCGTTTGCCTTGTTTTCCATAAGGAAAACAAAATTTGAGGTTAAAGGATTTTTTGGTCTTACAATACTTTCGAACTAATCTTAGATATGTTTATATATACCATATATCTACTAAAGTCCAAATATTGATTCACTATTTTTTATTTTGATTAACAAACAGTTATCTGTTGTCCAAACTCTTTCGCCTGACGTTATTAGGTTATCCTCAAGAATACGTATACATTTGAACAGCTGTGTTTACTACTGTCTAACACAGTATCAACAATCCTCGAGGATTAAGTTCATAACAACATTTGTTCCACTTACACACTGCAAACATGAAATAACGAAGAAAATTAAAGATAAAAGTAGACAAATTAGCAACAAAAGTTAAGGTTAAGGTTAAGCTTACCGCTGCATTCTTCACACAGCAGGATAGACAGAGGGAACCTAGTGTTCAGACACTCTGTTCCCCATTTTTCCGCAATTCTGGAGGCATTGCGTGTTGAGTGGCGGAACTCAACACTGCGCTTTGCCTCGAAAACAGCGCGAAGAAATGAAAATATTAAATATTTTATTTCCTTGAGTGGGATCCACAACCTATCGCGCTTACAGCCACACATTTGTTCCGACGCCGCAATTGACATCAATAATGTGAGTTAAAACTTCAAATCCAATACAAAGAATATGTGATAAACATCACCATTGTCTCATGTGGTCAATTTCAAATTAAATGTTAGTCTTGAGCTAAATTTTCATTTGTATATATAAATCAGCTTCCCGCTGTATCCTGCACTTAGCAGGGTAGGCAGAGAGAAACTAGTGTTAAGACACTCCGTTCCCAGGCCAGTCGTGGCGCAGTAGCACAATGTGTGACTGTAAAATCAACTAGTTGTGGGTTCAATCTCCACTCGTAGAAATGAAATATTTATTCACATTTATATTTTCATTTTGCTCTGGTTTCGAGGCAAAGCGCGGCGTTGAGTTTAGCCATTCAAAACGCAATGCCTCCAGAACTCGGCGGAAAGTGGGCAACGGAGTGTCTTCATTTGTATAAATACTTAATATTTTATTAAATACATTTTCTTGTTCTCGAAATACATAAACTATTAATTTATGAGAGATACCTACACAGTTTACCTGTTGACAAATTAATATATTTAAAACTAATATATTTAAACAAAATATATTTTCTAAATATATGACGCGCGCTCGTTGACTATAAAATATATTATTTATATTTAGTGTCATATCAACGCTTTCATCTCAATAATTTATGCTTTTAAAGAAATTAAAAAGAGTATTGTGGCCGACAGGCGACGGCTGGGCACGTTTTTTCTGAATTACAGTTCTAGAAATGGTTTAGTTAATTTGGTAGTAAATTATGACTCAACAAAAATTAAATATTTTTACCCAATATATAATATTTTTACAGATACTACTATTATACTTTGTTTTTGAATTTATAATTATTTTTTAATATAATATAATTATGCCATTACGAGTGTCAGCATAAAGGGTATACACGCATTTGACTATACCGTGATGGTTGTGGGTTCGATTTCCACTCGGGGTAATGTAATTTAGTAATATTTTCAGTACATCGCTCTGGTACCAAAGCAATAGCGGGGATTTGAGCTTCGCCACTGAAACGGGAGAACGGAGTGTTTTAACACTAGGTTCGCCTACACTAGGTTAGGGATACAAGGTGAAGCTAAAAACTTTGTTAGCGATACTATACTATTTTTATGATATTTTATTAACATTATAAATGGGAAAGCTTGTGAACCAAAACTAAAATATTAGTAAAATTTAACGTACATTGTATGTATTTTGTGTTAAAGCCACCGCGGCAACTGCTGCCCTGTGGCGAGCAGCGGCACAGCGTCTGATTGTGAATGCAACGATTGTAGGTTTGATTCCCACTCTGGAAATGAAATATTTTCATTTCCTCGCTCTGGTAACAAGAAAAAGGGCGGCGTTTAGTTCCGCCACTCAACAGGCAATGTCTCGAAAATCGGGCGGAAAGTGGACAAGAAAGTGTCTTAGTAGTAGGTTACTTCTGTCTACCACGCTATATGAGGTATACAGTGTGAAACTACAAAAATATATTATAAAAAAAATTGCGAAAATTAAAAATATAATAATTTAACACAAGAGAGCAAACAAAATATTGTTGTGAGGCAACCATTGTAAATTTCGTCACATAAAATATTAAAAGCTCTATAAAATTTATAAAGATAAAACCACACGGAAGGAAGTCATAAAGCAAAAATGACATATAAATGTCAGGTGCTCCAAACATTTTTTTTATTTACAGCGGTGTCGAATAATTATGACAGATATCATAACTACTAAAAATAAAAAAAAGGATATAACTAACAACTTAGAAAAAATAAAACAAATATAAACGCCTAAATAACTCTACATACCTCGAACATTTGGCGGAAATAGGAGATCAGAGTGTTTAAACATTTGGCTACCTTCTACCTAAGGTAGATTTTGCGAGAGAAAACGTAAATCTGCTTTTTTTACAAAGCCAAAACAAAACGTAATAGTTGTGGATGGATGGATGGGTGTGTATGTGTGGTATTGTAATACCACAAAAAATATAAATCTATTCAACACGGCTATTAAAATACATAAAAAAAATTAAATCAGCTTCACGGTGTATCCCGCACACAGGGGGATAGGCAGAGGAAACCTAGTGTTCAGACACTCCGTTCTCCACTTTCCGCCAAGTTCTGAAGGCATTGCATGTTGAGTGGCGGAACTCAACGCCGCGCTTTGCCTCGACACCAGAGCGAAGAAATGAAAATATAAATGTAAATAAATATTTCTTTTCCTCGAGTGGGGATCAAACCCACAACCAGTCGATTTTACAGTCACACTTTGTGCCCCTGCGACACGACTGGCCTCTATTAAAATATATATATCTGAATTATGACTAATCGAGATGTTTAGATAAAAGGAAGCTATACCATCAATTTACTGAACAAAAATGATAGGGACGATCGAAGTCTCTGGCTTAATAGAGCTCACAAATAGTAAATAGTTTTAATTACTTTTCTGAGCTTCACCTTTGTCCCCCCACACAATGTCTCCAGAATTCGGCAGAAACGGTGGTTCGAAAGCTGGTGGCTGAAGTCGGTGGGGATCGCTGAGTCTTAACACTAGGTTCCCTCTGCCTAAACAGCTGGGTGTTGTGAGCGACCTTTGTTCCCACGAGGCTAATGTCTTAAGAAGAGTAAAAAGGCTAAATGCCATTAAGAGTATAAATAAGTGAGAAAACAAAGCATCCGTTCGAAATGTAATAAGGACGGATTGAACCACTAGATTCCCAGGTTCGTTGCTGGGTTTACCTTATAATGTACAAGATAAATCGTGAGGCTAAAAAGAGTCAAAATAGCATTTTTTACAAGAATATTTTCGTCTACATAATATCAATCCCAGCATCGGCCTTCCCACTTAGCCTATTTCACTTTGCACTACCTACAACTAAATAAAAACTATAATCATTATCCTTCATAAATTCACATTTTAGGAAAAAAATGCTTAAAATTTCTTCATCGTACCCTGTTCAGGGTTTCACTTTTGTGTATCATATAATATAATAAATAATATTTACTATTCATTTTAATAGATAGTATTGAGGCACAAAGTGTGACTGTAAAACACACTGGTTCTGGGTTCGATCCCCACTCGAGGAGATGAAATGTTTACTTAAATTTATATTTTTTCGCTCTGGTGTCGAGGTAAAGCATGGTGTTAAGTTCCGGCACTTTTACGCGTGTCTCCGGAATTCAATGGAAAATGGGGACCTAACTAGAATAACAAATTTCTTTTCATAAGATTGGATTCTTAGGGAATTATTTTTTTTTATTTTTGCACCAAATTCTTACATAATAAAACATACAACAACATTTGGTAATTTCATACGCAACGGTGGACATATATTTAGAAGAGATCTCTTTCAGCCAATCCGTGGAAATGGATAAATGCAATATAGCAGGAAAGATAAGAAGACAGTGCAGTGAAATTGAGAAAAGAAATAATAGCTATAATACACATATGTATAAGAAATACCGATATGATAAGTATAAAGAGAGACAAAAAAAAAATAAGCTTTACTATATAAGACGAAATAAGATTATAAAGTTAATCATGTATATGTAATCTTAGATAGTACTCGTATATATTTCTTTTTTACCGCCATTACGTATTATTGCTACTTGAATTTAACTATATACATTTGGAACAAACTTTTAGAGTTCATTCAGCTCTAAAAACAGTAAGTAAGTTAAGTAAGTAGTTTTCACAAGCGCTTTACTATTGAAAAACTTTGTAAGTCCAATGTCTGTCAATTTTATTAGTCGGGCAATTGTAAGAAATGTTGTAAAATAAAGTAAAAAGTTTTTACTGTCCATTCTTTTGAAGTACCCAGTTGTAAAGCATGAAATGTTTACAAACTTTCCTTGTAAAAAATTCTAAAGGCTCATATATTATATTAGATTTTTTTTGCTCTTTATATAAAAAGTATCTTTATAAAAAGAAAGTTTAAAAACTAAAATCCGACTACTAAAACTCGCTCTGAAAAGTACGAAACAAAAAAATGGTTCCCGCTCAAATTATTATGAACAAACTAGTAAAAAAATACCGACTATTAAATAAACAACTTACTTACACATAAAAACCATTTACTTACGCGTAAAAAACTTAGCGGCGTTGAGTTCTGCCATTCAACACGCAATGCCTCCGCGCGGACGCGGCTTCGCCCGCTTGAACTATACGAATGCTTATTAAATATAGTTATGAAATTGTTTTCAGTTTTTAATAGGATTTGTAAGAAAATATAAGCCTAAATGATCATAATAATCCGAAAAATAATAATAAGTAGAGAAAATTCTTATTTTTTAAAAACATATCTAAGTAATTTAAATGAACAAAAATAATAAGTAATCGTAACCAACGCAAAATATTAATAAAAAAACTAAACACAACCAGCTACATTATCAATATTATCAAAGTAAAATAAATATTTAAAAGTATTAAAATTAAATGTGTTGTGCTATGTTTTTGCAAGTGCATGTGGCTATTTACATAATACTCAAATACAATAAAAAATAATTTTATATAATATTATATTTTTTGTCTCTGTCTGTCTGTCTTTCTATTTCCTCGAGCTAATATCCAGAACAACTGAACTGTTATTTATTGGACTTTCAGTGATCGATTTTACTTATTTACCCCGGAAAAATCTTTTTACACGTTTTTCTGGCGCGCGTACATAGATATTATAATATATGAAATAACTAAACTCCTTTCTACATTAAATTCGATAATTTTTGCGAGCGATATCAAATAAAACCCCAAAAAACTAAAACTACGATTTATTAAATGTATAACAACGGTATAGATATAACCTGACTGAAATAACCGATCATTCTTTCCTTTATAGTTAAATAATATTATGCCGATGCCGCCGCGCAGGGCCGAAACTTACGCCACACCAAGAAATTAATGAAAATCTAACTAATCTACTACTCGAATAAGCAAAGAACCAAAGAAAAAATATAAATTAATAATAAACAGAAAATAACCACATAAAAATTAACAGTAGATCGAAAATGTATAAAAATTTACAAAATACGAAATTATAGAAAATACATTAACAATAATCCAAAAAAGATTATTATATATATTAAAATGGTTACTGTGGTTCAACCTTCAGAGATAAACATACATCATCGTGGACTGTTTAATAGATTTTTTAAAAGACAATATTTTTGTAAAACATAGTTTTTATATGTCTCATAAAGTTGAGTCAGCGCGCGCCATGGCTTTTTGCTCTATTTGGGCGACCTTTTCTTAAAACGACATAATTCCTTGTTGCCTAGCAACGGTTGCTTAGCGACGGTTGTTATTAATGTGGCAGAATAAATTACATGTCAAACTGAAACATATTTTAATATCTTAGATTATATCGAGAATATATTATAACAAATATGAGAAAAAAAGTAACCTATGTTCATCCGAAGACCCCCAAGTATCTCTATATGAGTATTTTATCATAATTGAATTAGCGGTTTGGCCCTGATTGCGTAAAAGACAGACAAACAAACAGAGTTACTTTCGAATTTATAATATAGGTATGAATATCTCTACCAGTCTATGACGTATAAAAATACATACAATATATTCTAATACGTGTAAGTTGTTTATTTAATAGTCAGTTTTTTTATAGTTCGTACATAATATAATATTATAATTTCAGCAGGGACTATTTTCTTGTTTCGTACTTTTTAGAGCGTGTTTTAGTAGTCGGGTTTTAGTTTTTAGACTTTCTTTTTATTTAACTTATTTTTGAGGTACGTGAACTTGTGTTAGGTATTCTTATTATGCAGAACAGACCTAATATAGCAGTTAATGTTTTATTGTTTCATATTATATTTAATTTATTTTTGTGGAGTTCTGCCACTCAACATGCAATGCCTCCAGAATTCGGCAGAAAGTGGGGAACGGAGTGTCTTAACACTAGGTTCTCTCTGCCTACCCTACTGTGTGCAGGATACAGCGTGAAGCTGATTTTTGATTTTTTTAATCCGAAAGCACAGTATCAAAGATACTGGAGGAAAGTCACGTAAAAAGCATGAGGTCCTCCCGGAGGGCATGTTTGAAGAGGTTGATGACAGTGGACGAGGCGAACTCCCTGACTACCCCGCTAGGGATAAAGCGGGAAGGTAAATTATATTTAACAATTTTAAAAGTGATTTTATAATTTTATGCAAAGCCGTGAGCAACAGCTACTAATGTTTGAAATGTGTTAAGTAAGCTCTTTCATTTGATACTCCACACGACATCGTAAAGAAACTCTAGAGAGCGCTGCAGCCAATTCAACGTGACTTCATGTAGTCTATAACCAGCAGACGATCAAGAAGCTTCTAACGACACCTCATTTGTCTCTTTATGATAACTAGATTAGAACTTATAAGGGAACAGACATACAGGTAAAAGTCATAACCCTCCTTTTTCTTCGCCGTAGTCGGATAGTAAAAAAAACTGTTATGACAAATCGAGGAGTGTCTTCTCATTAGATTCCCTCTACCTACCCTGCTGTGGGATTGATATAGCGTGAACTTAAAAAAAATATAAACAAATAGTAGTCTGTTCATATATCTTTCGTTACCGAGTGACTAACAGACAACGCACAGTAATAATTGGACTTAGTTGAAATTTAGTTTGTAGGCAGCTAAGGGAGTGTAGGAGAGCAATAAGAGAAGATTTCTAAAGATAAGTGTCCGAGAGAAAACAAGATTTTTCATTTCAAATCTTAAAGTCTACGCAAACAAAAACAACGAGTATAATTATATATATAGCATTATATATCATATTTTTAGGCAGCACGCTATATCCTATACAAAGCTGAGTAACGTGGCAGAGGGAACCTGAGAACCTATTGTTCAGATACTCCTTTCCCATTAAGTAACTTCTGTTACCTACTTTTTTCTTAGTTCTAAGGCATTTGTATGTTGAGTGACAGATCTTAACGCCGCTCGATACTTTGTTGCCAGAGCAACATAATTTAAATATTAAATATCTTACTCATACCCTTGTGTCACCGGGCCACGACGGTCTAATTATATAATATAAATATGATAACGTAAACTAATTTGTACCTTAAAATATATATTTTCATATGATTTCTAGTCGAAATATAGAAAATACCTAAGTTTTACTTGAAAACAGGTCTATATATAATTATCCCAGTGTGTCTTTTACAAAGGCTGATTCTGCACTAAGCGGCGGCTCTTGACCCACTTCATCTCAGTCTTCGCTGTGTTATAGAGCTTGTCTGGTACTTAAGTTTCGTAAGATTTTTTTTCTTCATACATACACATATATATGGGTTGTTCTACAAATTGAGGAATTTTGTGCGGCTCGGCCCAAATGTATATGACAAATTGTTTTAAACTCATTTATTTCCATTGAATACTATTATTTACAACTGTTTTTATTTGGTCACTAAAAATAATAAATATTTACAATTATTTTCTGTACGAAATTACTGTTCAAAGTGCAAAATTCTCAGCATCCTGACGTGTCCCTCGAACGAAATCTAGTTCTAAAAGTGTCGTGATTTACTTACTTCTACATGAAGGTCATAATTGAAACCCAAATTGATATATTTACAATTTTATCTCTCTAGGGAGAATAAAATAGTAATAAAATTTCTCAAAACTTTTTACAAAATCGTCTTTACATTTTGTCCCCACCATTTCATATCAGGATCCTGTTCAATGTTAAATCAGTGAATATCCGATATTCTATTTGTCGTACGCTATTGCCGTTCAGCCTAGTGAATCCTACCACGAAAGAGACAAAGAATATCTTTTATCTGTACGCAACTAGCGCGTTCTTTAGCCAGGACGCGTCAGTCGGCAAGAGAAGTAGCGTCAAAATCAATCAAGCTCACAGTATCCTGGTAAGCATTTTTTTTATGAAATAAAGAAATATATGTGTAATTATAGCGTTTTAGTGCGTAATTTGATAACACGGAGGCTTAGTAAGGCGTAATTTTGGTTGAACGTTAGAATTCACGTGTTTTTTTAAATATTAGTCAAAAATTCTCAGGAACCTGATCTCAGGATCCTGTCTAATTGAGAACCAAAGGAGCACCAGATGGTGTAGGCGCCGTATGCAAAAGAACTGCAATTGATGTCGTAGCATGTGGAGGTGATGTTACTTACCTAACTGAGTTTTCTGGTGTCGTTCAAAATCGCTGTCATGGCGTGACAATTTTTATTGTTTCTAAAATTGATATTGAGAAAATGAAAATATTAATTACGACTGATCAATAGACTTTAATTGCTTTTAATGGTACTCTCAAATTCCACCAAGTACAAGGTAGGGCCTTTATGCCACAAAAGCTACAAATGAAATCCCTCAGCTGTTTTTGCAACGAGGGTATTATGTGTTCATACTACCGTATGGGTCTGCTAGAATATCTGCATAATCAAGGCAAATTTTTGATGATGTCTATGAAAGGGAGGTTTCATAGCAGATTGAAAATACAAGTCCGTATATTATCAACATAATTACAAACAATTCAACCGATCAGTGTGATGATATAAGTGTTGCAAGTGATCTTACGTTAAATTTGGAAAATCCAGAGGTTTTAGCTACCATGCCTTTTGCAAATTGACCCTACTATCCTTTTCCCCAGATCTATCACAAGAGACATTAATACAAGAAAAAGATGATAGAAATGTAAAAACACAAAAAAAGAAAAGTTGAAGATGCTGTTAATCAAAAATAATAAAAAAACAAAGAAAAATAATAACTATGATTTTAATGATTGCGAGTGCCTTGTTCGTGGAATTCCACAAACAAGGCACTCGCAATCATTAATCTCTACAGTGAAGATATGACAGGAAATAACTGAGTCCAGTGTTTGGTATTATTTGGTAGAAGAAAAAGAAAGAAAAGAATTATTGTAACGATACTGTCAAATTTATTATTTACTGTTACAAGATTTAAGCATAATTTTGAGACTGAAATGTCATATTTACTGTTACTAGATTTAAACATAATTTTGAGAGTGAAATGTCGAGTCGTAGATTTCGTACATTAATATTGTTAATTTATCTTTAAAGAGATTTGAATGAGATTACATACTGTGATTTAGAATAACGTTAATAAATATAATGCTCAATGATCATTTGATAACTAAGTTCCTGTTCAAGACTGTTTAGGTGTAAGTATCCAAGCCAACTTGGCTTGGCTAAAGTTAAATTTGATTAGTTACTTACAAATTCATATGAAGAAATAAATATAATAAATAAATGTTGATTTTAATAATGTTTTGTAGCTTCTCTCGGTTTCCTGGTGACATACTCAGTTTCCTGTGCTTTGATTTTCTTTAAACGGCCATAAATCTAAAACTATCAAATATTTTGACTGTTTCGCTTAGTATATACTAAAGGACGTTGCACTCTTGCTATTAGAACAAATTCCGCGACTAAAATGTATAAAAAATGTCAGGCCGAAAACAGATCCATTTTCGTCCTTACTTTGTAGAAGTACCCATATAATACAAACACATAAAAAATCTATATATTGTAATAAATTCAATTAAATTTTTAACCGACTTTTGTAAGAAAAGGAGGTTATCAATTCGACTGTATTTTGTTTTTTTTAATCAAGCTAATGCTACTATAGTCTTACTTTATTAGCCTTAGCCTAATAAAGTAAGACTATAGTAGCATTAGCTTGATGACTATAGTATTGAGGCTGTATTGAATTACTACGCCTGTTTGTTTTACTTGGCACCGACTTCAAAATTATAAAATATTTTTTTAATTATTTTTGTTTAACGAAATCAAAGTACGTTTTACAACTAAAAAGTAAAAAATAATTTTATGTAAAATTATTTTTTACTTTTTAGTTCGTTGTTAGAAGTCGGTTTTTCTTTTTGTTAAAAATTAATCAATGTAAAACTTTACAAAATCTCCTAAAAATATTAACGTCTATACTTACAAACTACAATATTTGGAAAGTTACTATTATAAACATAATAATAATCCTTATTAATTAAATTAACCATCACAGGTATTTAATTATGAAATTTAGAAGATATATTTTTTTTTTCAGCTTTACGCTGTATCTCGCATATAGCAGGGTCGACAGAGAAAATCGAAGTATCTCAACACATCTAGTGTTGAGATACTCCTATCTTCACTTTCCACAGAAATCTCGAGGCATACGTTGTGTCTACCACAGCGGAAAAAAATTAAAAAAAAATATATAATCATTCCTCCTTCCTGAGTGAGAATCAAACCCACAACCCTCGCCTTTACAGTCTGTCCCACTGCACCACGACAGCCTAAGACTAAGCTTTTATTTACATAAATTGCTAATAACATAACTTATATGACATAAAAAATTGACACCACATTATAGGAACCATTATCACGCCGTCACGTCACTTCGCCTTAACTTCTAAGGGAATCAAGGCGGAAGGTTCATTGAACCGTTCACGCGTTAACGAGTTAGTTCGATTATGAAAATATATTTGCTATTTATCAATTATTTGTGAAAATTTATGAAATATGTGGCCTCTAATGTTTGGTTGAAATAATATTTAGTTCTTTTTAGGGTTTTGTGGTAAAAGGTAAAAGCGGAACCCTTATAGGATTATTTCTTCGCTCAGGTGTTGAGGCAAAGCGCGACGTTGAGTTCAGCCACTCAACACGCAATGCCTCCAGAATTCGGCAGAAAGTGGGGAACGGAATGTCATAACACAAGGTTCCTTCTGCCTACCCTGCTGTGTGCGGGATACAGGGTGAAACTGGTGTAGAGCTCTATTTGTATGAAATTAAAACTTAAGTTAGTTAAGTATTAGAAGTGAGGCCAATCGTAGCGTGATTGGCCTCACTTCTAATTGAAAAAAGTGTGACTGTACAATAGACTGGTTGTGGGTTCAATTCCCACTCGAGGAAATAAAATATTTAGTAACATTTATATTTTCATTTCTTCGCTCTGGTGTCGAGGCATAGAGCGGCGTTGAGTTCCGCCACTCAACACCCAATGCCTCCAGAACTTGGCGGAAAGTGAGGAGCAGAGTGTCTTAACACTAGGTTATCTCTGCCTACCCAGCGGTGTGCGGGATACAGCGTGAAGCTGATTTAATTTAATTTTAATTTTTAAGTTACCGTCGACCTACATTCCTGAAATCGGTACGGATCTCTCGGTGGACGAGTACGTCTAGCAATTGACCGGTTTTTTTCTAATAGGAAGGGTAAACAGAGTATACTTTATAATAGTTGCTCTCTATTGATTTCTCATACGGAGGCAAAATTATATTTGTTTTCATAGCGTGTGACATTGCGCCATGATTGTCCTTTAGTATGAAATATTTACAAAAATATAAACTTTTAAGCCTTTTCTTGCATAAATTCCTATGTTGCTTGATAATAAAAGATTTTATATTTATTTATTTTTTTATTTATAAAACTCTGTGAATTATTCGCGGAAGATTATTTGCAAAACTACTTAATAACTTCAGACATTCCAGAATGCTACCATTTCTCACCGTCGTAAATCAGAGACTGTTATATGACTAACAAATTGATATTATAAATGAATTTAGTTTAAGTTTTAAGTTGTACGCTTCTGAAATGTTTGACTTGTGAATTGTCAAACGAGATAAAGTATGATTAATGTATTTTTGAGTTTAAAATGAAATGATTTAAACAATTTCAAAAACTTCTGTTTCTCATTTAATAAAATCAGCTTCACGCTGTGTCCCGCACACAGCCGGGAGGTAGAGGGTACCTAGTGTTAAGACACTCCGTTCCCCAATTTCCGCCGAGTTCTAGAGGCATTCCGTATTGAGTGGCGGAACTCAACGCTGCGCTTTGTCCCGACACCAGAGCGAAGAAATGGAAATATAAATTTAAGTAAATATTACATCTCCTCGAGTGAGGATCGAACCCACAACCAGTCGGTTTACAATCACTCTTTGTGCACCTGCGCTACGACTGGCCTCATTTATATAATTATTGGATAATAATCTGCTTTAAGTAATTTTATTCTAAACATTGTAGCAACGATAAAAGAAAGAACAAATGACCTTAGCGGTACACTTTATAGCTACTATAGAAATAATTTATGAAGGCTAGTTTAAGATTTTACAGCCGTTTGTTTCAAAGGGTAACAAGTAACGAGCTATCTCGGAACGATCTCTCGATGCAAATAGATACAAATAAAAAATCCTTTTTAAAAACCAATAAAAGATAAAAGACCTCATTAGATAAAAACTACAACGTTTGACTAACGACTGACAACCCTTGGCTATTGCGCTACAACGGCATCATTATTATCATCTTTGTAATCATTAATAGATACTATTTTCATTTCTTCATTCTGGTAACGAGGTAAAGAGTGGCGTTGAGTTCCGCCATTCAACACATAGTGCCTCGAGAGTTCGGCGAAAAGTGGTGAAAAGAAGTGTCTTAATAGGAACGGAGTCTTTTAAAATTAGGTTCCCAGCTCCCCTTAGTTTACTCAGATATGTGCTGGAAACATCGTGAATTTAAAAAGAAAACTGTGCTAGTAGTCCAATATTCAGTAAAGAGCACTTTGAATATCAATTCGAATCCGCTCAACATTTTTTACGGTCATTACATAAGGGGATTACCAATGAACTGTACGCCCAAGTGGTGCTCAAAATCTGAACGAAACAAAGTTCGAACATTAATTGTGAAATATATTGCAATATTTTTTTTTGAAGAAATATCATTTGATTGATTGACATTCAGCCTAATATTATATCGAAAATAGGTATTTAGAAATTAGCGTTTTGCTTATTAAAAATTTTTTTTATATCTTTCCTAAATAAAATATACAGTATCTGGCAACAATATTCAATTCTGAATTCCAGAGGCCGTCGTGGTGCAGCGGCACAGAGTGTGACTACAAAATCGACTGGTCGTGGCTTCGATCCTCACTTGAGGAAAGGAAATACTTATTTAAATTTATATTTTCATTTCTTCGCTTTGGTGTCGAGGCAAAGCGCGGCGTTGAGTTCCGCCACTCAACACGCAATGCCTCTAGATTTCGGCGGAAAGTGGAGTAGAGTGTCTTAACGCTAGGTTCCCTCTGCCTACCCTGCTTATGCGGGATACAGCGTGAAGCTGATTTTTTTAAACAATATTCAAAATTTCGTATTAGGTACATTATAATTTGACAATAATAAAAATTTTATAAGATTTTATTATAATAAAATAAAGGTTGAGTTATGTAATTTTATTACTGAAAGAACTTAGTGGTATATGGTTTTAAAATTTTATGTGGTATCGTAGTCTGCGATAATTATAGTTCACGCTGTGTTTAATGGATGTGGTAGCGCGATTTATGGATATGACAGAACTGCTTCACAATATTATTATTTTCTTAGTATATTTAGTATTAAAAAACTAACTTTTGAATTTGTTAACGTGTCGGTTTTGAGTTTGATTCCTGCTCGGGAGAATAGCTTATTTTCGGTTCTTCGCTCTGGTAACAAGATAAGGCGCGGTGTTGAGCTCTGCTTTCTAAGCGCATCGAAAATTAGGCGGAAAATATTAAACTGAGTGTCTCAACACTAGGTTCCTTCTGCAAATGTACAAGAAAGTATTTATCTAATTATTAATTGAGAATTATTATTGGGGCCAGTCGCGTGGCAGGGACACAAAGTGTGACTGTAAAATCGACTGGTTGTGGGTTCGATCCCCACTCGAGGAGATGAAATATTTACTTAAATTTATATTTTCATTTCTTCACTTCAATATCTCCTGAACTCGGCGGAAAGTGGGAGAGCGGAAACGGAGAGTCTTAACACTAGGTTCCCTCTGCCTACCCTGCTGTGTGCGGATGTATCCCGCACACAGCAGGGTAGGCAGAGGTGTGAAATATATTGAGGCCAGTCATGGCCCAGGGGCATAAAGTGTGCCTGTAAATCGACTGGTTGTGGGTTCGATCCCCACTCGAGGAGATGAAGTATTTATTTACATTTATATTTTCATTTCTTCGCTCTGGTGTTCAGGGGAAAGCGCGGCGTTGAGTTCCGTCACTCAACACACAATGCCTCCAAAAGTTGGCGGAAAATGGGGAACGGAGTGTCTTAACACTAGGTTCCCTCTGCCTACCCTACTGTGTGCGGGAAACAGCGTGAAGCTGAAAAAAAAAGATGATAATAATGATGCCAGTGCGGTCCCCACTCGGAATTCAGCCTCGTTAGTCAAACGTTGTAGTTTTTATCTAATACGGTCTTTTATCTTTTATTGCTTTTTAATAAGATTTTTTATTTGTATCTATTTGCATCGAGAGATCGTTCCGAGATAGCTCGTTACTTGTTACCCTTTGAAACAAACGGCTGTAAAATCTTAAACTAACCTTCATAAATTCTTTCTATAGTAGCTATAAAGTGTACCGCTAAGGTCATTTGTTCTTTCTTCTATCGTTGCTACAATGTTTAGAATAAAATTACGTAAAGCAGATTATTATCCTATAATTATATAAATGAGACCAGTCGTGGCGCAGGGGCACAAAGAGTGATTGTAAACCGACTGGTTGTGGGTTCGATCCCCACTCGAGGAGATGTAATATTTACTTAAATTTATATTTCCATTTCTTCGCCCTGGTGTGGAGGCAAAGCGCGGCGTTGAGTTCTGCCACTCAACACGCAATGCCTCCAGAATTCGGCAGGAAGTGAGGAATAGAGACGGTCGACGGTCTTAACACTAGGTTCCCTCTGCCTACCCTGCTGTGTGTGGGATACATCGTGAAGCTGATTTTTTTGATTATATAAATTAAACGTAATTTTTTTCTGTTCACTTTTCATAGAAGACAAATATTTTTTTTTAAGTATAATATTTTTTTCTTCACTTCATTCACCATGTACCCAGCAGATAGTAGGATATATAATTAAAATAGGCTTGAAGCCTATTTTTATTTTAAAAATATTGAAAAAACATTCGCAAACGCGCGCTTTTTGAATCACGTCAAACGTTGAAATGCCTATGTGCATTCACACAGAGAGTGGGCCTCACATTGATCTTAGCACAGGTCCACAGGCTTACATCCAAGTCTGAGGACAAAATGTTGATATAATCCTCTCATAATCTCATAATTTCTTCAGTCTGGTGTCGAGGACATGCGCGGCGTTGAGTTCTGCCACTCAACACGCAATGCCTCCAGAATTCAGCAGAAAGTGGGGAACGGATTGTCCTAACACTAGGTTCCCTCTGCCTACCCTGCAGTGTGCGGGATACAGCGTGAAGCTGATTTATTTTATTATTATAATCTCATAATTTTATGTCTTCGGCAATACCAAATTGTAATTCATTTTATTGGGATTCATGAGAAATGGCGTCCCATACGTATTCATATCTTACATAAATGTCAAATTAACATTTTATCTTTATCTGTGATCTTTGGCTCTAGAGAAGAAATGTCAATGTTTTTTTTTTAATAATATTTTAAGCAATATGTGGATGTGAATAATAATTTTCTATAAATATTGTTGGTTTTATATACTCTGTAGTCCTTTTTCAACCGTAACCATATTTAATTTTAGTCCACGTCGGGAAGGTTTTAAGGTATTTAAAGTATTAGAAAATATTATTATTATTTTGGTTAGAAGATATTTTAAATGAGGCCAGTTGTGGCACAGGGGTACAAAGTGTTACTGAAACACCGACTGGTTGTAGGTTCAATTTCCACTCGAAGATATGAAATATTTATTTAAATTATATTTCCATTTCTTCGCCCTGGTGTCAAGGCAAAGCGCAGCGTTGAGTTCTGCCACTCAACACACAATGCTTCCAGAATTCGGCAGAAAGTGGGGAACGGAGTGTCTCAACACTAGGTTCCCTCTGCCTACCCTGCTGTCAGAATCAGGTAAAATTTCATATATTTTTACATTTTTAAAGTGTTATTTCACACTTAGGTTTTCCTAAATAAGTAAGATATTTCATATATTATCTTTATCCTAATTGGTTAGTCAAGCTTTTTTATATCGAAAATCTACAAACACAACAGGTATAGTTCATATACAAAAAGAATAATAGATCTTATTCACTCCCAATAGGTATCCCTGGATGTTGAAGTTGTTGAAAACAATTGAAAATTCAAGTGTCATCATCTCGTGCTCGTTTCGGTAGATGCAAATAGAAGTTTTTTCAACGCCCTTGTAGCATGGACACCAATACCATCTTTCGTTCAAAAAAATACTTTTAAAAGATGATTTCTTATACAACTTTTATAAAAACTATATATATAAAATTATATATGAGGCCGGTCGTGGCGCAGCGGCACGAGGTGTGACTGTAAAACCGACTGGTTGTAGGTTCGATCCCCTCTCGAGGAGATGAAATATTTACTTAAATTTATATTTCCATTTCTTCGCTCTGCTGTCGAGGTTAAGCGCGGCGTTGAGTTCTGCCACTCATCACGCAATGCCTCCAGAATTCGGCAGAAAGTGGGGAATGGAGTGTATTAACACTAGGTTCCCTCTGCCTACCCTGCTGTGTGCGGGATACAGCGTGAAGCTGATTTTATATATATTAAGTGTGAAACTTAACTGTTACAGGGGAAATGAACATGAGACGTAACGTTTTTATTTAAATTTATTTTTAATCTTTAACTTTTTATCCACAAATTAATTAATAAAAGTGGGAAACTTAGCTGTTGCGGCGGAAATGGACATGGGACGTTTTTACTTATATTTAGTCTTAAACTTTTTAACCACAAATCAATTTATAAACATTTTTGGACAATTTTTCATATTTTTAGTTAATATAGTATTAATAGTTGTATAATATTTCATAAAAGAATAGTTTCCAAATTTTATTCATTCACTAAGGGCCATCAAAATTCATACAAAAATTTAAACGTTAAATTTTATTCTGTGCTTTTTATAAAATAACTGGTCGATTAAACAATATTTTCACGTTAGACCACGTCAGAATATTTTTTACTAACATTTTTACTAACTTTTTTAACTCTTTATAATTCTATGTGAGGCGAGTCGTGGCGCAAAGGCACAAGCGTTTGACTGTAAACGTGATAGGTTGTGGATTCTATTCTCTCGCGAGTAAATTAAATATTTAACATTTTCATTTCTTCGTTCAGGTGTCGAGGTAATACGCGGCGTTGAATTCCGCCACTCAACACGCAATGTAGAAATCAGAGTGTCTTAATGCTAGGCTCCCTCTGCCTACTGTGCTACAAGCGGGATACAGCGTGAAGCTAAAAAAAAACTCTTTATAAGCAAACATAAAATCGATCAATATCCAAACAATTAAAGAACTCTCAATATTTAACTTACAAAAAGGGTACGTCAATACTTATCGATACTTCCCTCCTATATTTCTTTGAGTAGCCACTCCACTACATTATAACTACGATAATTACTTGCCTACTTCAACAATGGACTTGTTTGATCGATTATATGCCTTCCCATTAGCTCTGGTTCGATTTTTACTTTTTAAATAGGTACCTTTTTATATAGTTTCCTATAGTAGGTACCTATACTGGTCAGAACTTTTTTATATAGGTACTTAAATAAATAATTCTGAATGGTAAGTTGAATGCAATTAACATTGGGAAAAAAGAAAATATTAGGTATATAGATGTTTGTGTTTAGGTATATAGATGTTGGTACTTAAATAAATAATTCTGAATGGTAAGTTGAATGCAATTAACATTGGGATAAAAGAAAATATTAGGTATATAGATGTTTGTGTGTATGAATAGTAGATTGTAAGACGCCATTTGAGGTGTGAAACGTGTGTGTAGGGTATTTCTTTTCTCTTCTTCTTTTATATCTCGATTTTAAATATATTTTTTATTATTATTAAAAAAATACTTTTAAAACTTTTGTCAGTTTTTCTGTGCATTTGTGCACGCTAAGGTAAGAAATGGCCGATTTCACTGTTGTATTTTGGCAAATCCTTCCTTTCATATATTTTTTTTTAATGACACGAAACTAATTTAGGTTAGTAAATGAATAATTGTGTATTTATTCATTAAAGGAATAACTATATTCATTAAAAATATAAATAAAATTAAAGTATGACGTTAAAATTTAAATATTATACATAAACATAAAATAAGGTTTAAACTGAGCTTTGCGCTTGTATAAGTAATTATATAAGTAGAGCCAGAAAAAAAACTTTTCAAAATAAATTTTATTCTTAGAAAGCGATAAAAAAACAACATTAAAACTATATCAAAGCTTAGGTCAGATCTCGCGGTTCATATCTTTATTTGTAATTTAAGGGCAGTTTTTATGTACCTATAGTACCTCGCTGACTAAACTATCAGGTACTAAACCTGACAGGGTCATTAATAACTAAAATCGAAAAGCAGACAGAGTTGAGTTGCGATATCTCCGTACCCATTTTTAAACATTTTTAAAGTGTTATTCCACACTTAAGAAAGAAAAAAAAATTATAATTTTTTTTAATATATTTTCTTAATAAGTATCGCTGTACCCATTACTATAAATAGGTAACAATTTATATTAATATCGTAATAGTAATATCATTTTTTTTTTTTGTATTTTTTTTACTATCTTCGTTTCTTTTTGTTTCGTTTTATTTCTTTAATAGGTACAGCTTAAATTATTTCCAACTACTTAACCCAATAAGCTGCTGCGAAACTCAACGTCGCATATTGTCTAAATACATCAGAAGTAATAATTGAGATATTAACATTATATTTAAAATATCATAAATCTCGTAGCACCAATAGATTCAATATAATTTTTTTTTCTTACAAAAAAGAAATTTTGATAATTCTGAGTACATAATTTACCTTTAAAACGATTTCTTGAATACTAACGAAAAAAATTGTAATTCACGTCATACATTTCAGTTTATACAACGGTTCGCTCTATTTCAGAATATAAATATTTATAATATGAATATATTATAACAATTTTCATTTTCTTGCTTTAAAAAAGGAATATTATTTTATATGAATCTGTCCATATATATATTTATAGTATTTTTTGCTTGCTTCATGTTCATCAGAATACAAGACAATATATTCTGGTGGAAAGTGTTGGATTGCAGAACTCAACGCTGTACTTTGCTTGAATGAATTATTTTCTATCCTTTAGAGTGGATCGAAACCACAACCATCTTTGTTTACAACCCGCTCTCAGCCCATTGTTCCAAAATTGCCAAAATTTATATATAAATTAATTGTAATTTTTTGCAGGCTTCATGTTCACCAGAATACGAGACCATATTTTTTAGTCGAAGGTGTTGTATGGCGGAACTTAACGCTGTACTTTGCTTTGATGGAGTGGGAAAATGAAAATAGTCCATTGCTCCCACCACCACTCCCATTCCACAGTTCCAAGATGGCCAAAATTTAAATAGGCCTACATATACTTAATCTCCATTTATATAGACAGGAGTATAAAGAGTAATAAAATTATAGGGCATAGGCAAACTGATATAAATAGCCACTCTGTAGTACGTTTTCCTTGAAAAATGCTAGTTATTTTTTATGTAACGGAGATGGATTTCGCTAATCTACTTTTGTTTTTTTTTTCATCATTATGTTTCGTTCGCAGGAAACAACGTGATAAGTTAAACCTTTTTAGGGTTTTGTCCCTCAAGAGGAAAAGAAACGCAACCCTTTTAGGATCATTTTGTTGTTCGTCTCTCCGGGGTAAGTTGTTTTCATTTTTCCACTATGGTAGACAGAACGCGGCGTCGAGTGCCTTTACCCAACACGCAATGTCTCGAATTCTATCGAAAAACAGACACCAAAGAAGAAAAAGAAGAAGTTTTTTTTCTATTTACGTTGTATCCCGCAAAGAGCAGGGGAAGCAGAACGAGGAACTAGGAAGCTAGTGTTACGGCGTTACTATTAAGATACTTCCCACTTCCACCATATTCTTCAGGCACTACGTTTCAAGTGACGGAACTCAACGCCGAATATTTCAACGTACTCTATATTTCTTTATAAACTAAAAACAACATAACTTTGCTGATGAGCACAAATTAATTTAGCATTTATATAAATAAATTATTCTAAACAACGTTGGACAGGGTTATCGCAATTCGATTAGAGGTAGCCGAGGGACGGTGGTCCCATGTGGGTTCGTGATCAAAACAAATGTATAGTGCAAGCCAAAAATATTTGATGAATCCAATTTGTTCTAAAAATATATGCCTATGTGCATATAAAAACCTTTTATTGTATTTTTATTTATAACATTTTTTTAAGTGTTATTCCACACTTAGGAAATAAAAATACTTATTTAGAAAACGTTCATAAATTAGAACGTGGCGGGACTCGAACCCGCGTCTCCTAAAAACCGACCAGGCGCTCTGACCACTAAGTCATAAGTTCTCATCAAGCTACGTCGAAATTTTTATACGCTTGTTACAACTTATATATGTTGTTAGCATCTCTGTAGGGAGATTTTTACAAATTTCCGCTACCCAAAGATAATTACTTAGAATTATCGTCTGGCGAGAGAGAATGCTAGTTATTAAATAGTTTTAAATTTTTTTTTAAAATCTTATTCCACACGTAGGGAAGGAAAAGGTTTTCAGGACGCACGGGTTCGAGTTCCGCTAAGTTCAATTTTTTATACGTTTTCTAAATAAGTATTTTAATTTGTTGATTTTTAAGCAATGACAATGACAAAATAACGAAAATGCAGAGTTTTAATTCTAGGTTCCTTTGCCTACCGTACTATATGCGGGATACAGCGTGAAGCTAAAAAAAATATTTATAGCAAAAAATCGCATTTTCCATGTCGAGCTCTGTAAAGGTAACTTTTAATAGGCACGTTCAAGTACGAGAAGTTACTTGAGTGAGTCATTATTTTTTTATAAGTCACCAGGCCTTGCTTGATTTATTATGATTTATTACACGAAGTGATTGATTCGTATTTTTTTTTAAATTATACATTAAAGTTCTTATACATTTAGTTCTTATACATTAAAGTTCTCTTTCTAATATTAAACCTAAAATACTTATTTAGAAAACGTATAAAAATTTTAACGTAGCGGGACTCGAACCCGCGGCTTCTGGAAACTGACCAGGCGCTTTGACCACTAAGCCGTACGTTTAAATTTTTCTACGTTTTCTAAATAAATATTTTTCTTTCCTAAGTGTGGATTAAAACTTTAAAAATGTAAAATTAAGCCTATTTGTTGCATCAGTTTTTATACACACACA
This sequence comes from Heliconius hermathena, assembly GCA_013403705.1. Taxonomy (NCBI): domain Eukaryota; kingdom Metazoa; phylum Arthropoda; class Insecta; order Lepidoptera; family Nymphalidae; genus Heliconius; species Heliconius hermathena. Next base: position 46,175 of record JAAIXJ010001871.1, read on the forward strand.
CAAACTGAGAACTTTTAAGTTTAGTTGAAATAAAGGAAATTGGAATGTCACTCGCTTAATCTCTCTCGTCGCTATAGGATAAGCTGAGTAATATGTGAAAGTTTTTAGTAAGCTTCTTGTTTGCTTTCAATCAATGATAATAAGTAAAAAATAAAATAAAATAAATCAGCTTCACGTTGTATCCTGCATAAGCAGGGTAGGCAGAGGGAACCTAGTGTTAAGACACTCCACTCCACTTTCCGCCGAAATCTGGAGGCATTGCGTGTTGAGTGGCAAAACTCAACACCGTGCTTAACCTCTACACCAGAGCGAAGAAATGGAAATATAAATTTAACTAAATTTTTCATCCTCCTCGTCGAGTGGGGATCGAACCCACAACCGGTCGGTTTTACAGTCACACCTCGTGCCACTGGGCCACGACTGGCCTCAACCTGGCCCGACTGCTAATTACTAGTTATACTTATTAAATTATTGTCAAAGATGTAAGTGTGTTGGTTTGTTACGTAATTACGCAACAATAGCACGAGAAATATAAATAAATTTATTTTTAATCAGTTTGATGTAGAGTTCGTGCGGTCTAAGCTAAGTTGTTATGTTAGATATTTTTGATGTTGATCTCGAATAAGATTTTTTTTTTCCAATTCTACTTTTAGTAATATTCATACAAATGCAAGTAAATTTTAATTCAACTCAACAACTTAAAAGACCAACAAAAGACGTCTATTCAGCAGGTGGAATTACAGAAAAAGAACATTTTTATTCTATCCAATATTTACTAGAGAAATTTGAAACGGACTTCGTTATTGTGGCAAACAATATGAAATACGCGATACGATTCATATAAATGAAACAAGCTTGTAAATTATATTAGAAATTGTCAACAAAATATCCATGTTGTATACGAAAAGGCTGTCTTTGAAACTGAAATTAAAGAAATTTGGTCTCACGCGAGGAGTATTAAGGATAAAAAGATAAAAGATATTTATTGACAAATAGCATGTACAATTTTTGATACATCCGATGGTACCCACACTAGGTATTCTTGTATTGTGGGTTCCAAGAGATAAATAATACAGTACAAAAAAGAAGGTATGTAATAATCATAAAATAAGAGAAATTTTAAAACATGGTTAATATCATAAGCATTACCAATTTTATTATAAGTAAATAATTCAATATAAGGTTTGAAGCGACTAGCGAAACAAGACATTAGTGGATAGTAGAATATTAAAGTTTCTATGGTTAATCAGGACCCTTATACTTCCCTGAGAATGCTGTTGCTTAATGTGCTCTCAGTGCCATTTTCAAGAAAAATATAATAGTTGACGTACATAAAGTATGATACTATCCTGATAGAGCTTAACGGCCCAACCGTTAAGTTCCAGTTATCAGGAAAGATTCAAAACCTTGATTATATATCGCACCTTGGTTCAAATAGTGTCACAATTCAAAAAAATTGAAAATCTCTTTTATTGTACTATTAGTTTCAAAATATCTTAAAATAGTATATCAAGCAGTGGCATAATTATAGCTTTACTATTTAAACTTAGATGGCACTAGTGACATAATTACAACATTTTATCCATAAAGTGACACAACTGAATATTTTTTTTTAATATATTTTTAATATATCTACTATACCCTTTAAAAGAGCTTTACCATAATAACTTTCTAAAAATCATATTGCAATAATTTTGTTACTTTTTGAGTTATGGTCCAAAAATTGAGTGAAAAATTATGCTTGCATAAATTTCAGACGCGTTTTTCTCGATATTTTGGGTTTTTTGAATTATGACACTATTTGAGACTAGGTGCGATATAGTTGTAAGAAGAATAGAAACCACAACATCTTTAAGAAGAGGAAAAGTGGAAACAAAACCACAACCTTTAATTTTCTTTCCAAATCTTTATTTTTCTATAGGAGGACATTTTTAAAATCATCGATATCTGATGCTTTATCATCATGACGAGACTAATTCGTATTGGTCAGTAGGCTTTATGAAGAAAAAGTTTGACACGATATGCTTTGGATTAATTTTATTTGAGAGCTTTCTTTCATCTTTATTTTGTTTTCGATAAATTTTAATAATCAAAGCTTATCCTATTGTTGAAAAGTATTTATTGCGCTTTTCCAAAAAATCTTTAGTGTCAATTGCACCTGCAATATCCAACAGTTTACAAAAATCTAGTTTATTGCCTAAGAAAGTGACAGATGGGCTTTACATACAGCTCGCAACCTTTTGAGATTATTTACAAAAAGCGATAAATTACATCTGTAGTATTTTAAGTTTACGTAATAAGTCGTTAGAAAAACTATGATAACGAGTGTAAATAATTTGTTGTAGTGTGTCGTAAGTATATTTCCGTGATTGCAGTCTAATCCAGATGTGGTTCCATTCAAGAGGTGTGACTTCATATGATGATAAACGTTATAAGACTATTTACCTAATGTTTATTAGGATAGAATAATTTCAATCTTGTTATTTTTATTTTCCCTTTTCTTTCGCGCTTCCCCGCTCCTTGTTTGGGTGGAACCTTGTTTGAACCCACAACTGTCGCTTTACAATCACACCCTTGTCATTATTCCTCCGCCAAAAAAATTATTTTGACCTTAATCAATTCTTAAGTAAATTTTAGTACAAAATGATAATATTCTGCGAAGTATAAAAGTACTGTAGAATTGGCATCCGTTCTTCACCAGTGTTGCTTTATAAGTGTCAAGTCTATGGATAGACGATGCATAAATGCATTCATTCAACCACTATTCAATATTCGGTAAAGCCAAGATGCATCGCCGTGAAATATTTAAATCTGTCCTATGAATATGGTAATTATATCTCTATTATAATATATCAGAAAGTTACTATTATGATGTCAGTCGTAACGCAGGGCACAAGTGTGTGACTGTAGAAGCAACAAATTATGGGTTTGATCCCCACTCGAGGAAATGAAATATTTATTTAAATTTATATGTTAATTTCTTCGCTATGTGTGTCGGCTCAAAGTGCGAGTTCTTAAAGAATTGAGTTCCATCACTTAACACACAATGTCTCCCGAATTCGACGGAAAATGGGAACGGTGTATCTTACCACTAGGTTCCCTCTGTCTCCCTGCTTTGTGTAGGATACAGCGTGAAGCATAAAAAAATCTACAATCTGACGAACCCGTCAACTCGTCACTGTCTATCAAATTAGATTTTGCATAATGAGTTAGGAAAGTCGACCTCCTTGTTTAAGTTTAGTTTCAATATTAGTATGTTTCATACAAACTTCACTAGCAGGTGTTTGCTACATTTACCAATGAAAATTCATACATCATATTAGCTTACACGCAAAATATGGCTTCTTTTTCAAAGATACTGGAAGATTATATATCCATACCATTAGGCCCTTGTGGACACTGAGTTCACAACCACCACAAATAGTCAGACACGACGGTACTAGATTTAAGAATAAATTCTCCCATCTCATCAATGATGAACACGTTGGTGGAAGAAGAATGATTTTTTTTAGGGTTCAGTACCTCAAAAGGAAAAAAACGGAACCTTATTAACCTTGTTGTCCGTCTTCGAAGACCATTTATCTCGGAATCGCGTGGAGGTATCAAATTCAAATGAATATTAAATAGATATATGGTAACTTTGAGCACAGAACAAATCTAGCTTCTAATTCTTCGTAGTCAAAAGATACGAGCATTTAATTATGCATCAATTTTACATTTTATATGAAATTTACTGCTTAATCAAAACTTAAATGGTACTTCCCATGGATCTACAATTATGAAATTTAGCATAAAAGAAAAAACCCTTTGAAGTAAAAAAATATTATTATTTCATAGAAAATAAATCATTACAAACTATTATATAGTATTGTAGGTGATTTCATATTCAAATAAGGCATACTAACAAACTCAAGTTTCAACTTTTATAAGTTGTACAATCCAGAAATTAGTACGGAACCTTTAGAGGACGAGTTTGACTCACACTTGATTGCTTTCTTTTTTGCTTTTTTTATCATAACTAAAAAAAAGAATTAATTCAAAACAAAATCCCACACTTCTTTAAAATTAACAAACTTATGCATATATTATTACGTATTAATTACTCATCCATCTCTATCTCTATCTTAAGCGTGATAATCATTACCATTAATCCGAAGATCCAAGCGAGGCAAGTGTTTCCTTTATCGTGAGGACGCGCTAATGACCTTCATACATTTTGCCAGTCAGCGGCTGTCACGCTGTCGTGTTTAAATATTGTATGACATACAGGTTCCTGATTTTACTATGTTAATATGTGATCAGGTGTTTTTTTTGGATTTTTTTTTGTAAATAGAGAAAATATTGTAAATTTATTTTATATCCCCTTTTTTCAGCTGCTGAAACAGGGTAGGCAGAGGGAACCTTGAGACAATCCGTGCCCCATTTTCCATTGAATCGGCGATCGGTGAAGGCGAGTCAAAATGCCACACTTTGCCTCAACACCAGGGCGAAGAAGTGACAATATCAAATATTTAATTTCCTCGAGTGGGAATTAAACCCACAACTCGTTTACAGTCACACGCTGGTGTCATAAATGAAAATATTAACATTTAAGAAATTCAATGGTGTTCTTTATTATTGTTTTTTCGTTATTTATGGCTAACAAACACTTACACTGTAATTTTATATAACCTATAGCACTCCTGAAGAATGCAGTTTTCATACAAATCAAAGATCGATCGACGAGATCTTAGCGTTGTAACAGGAAAACAAACTCTTCCGCTTTATTATATTAATATAGATTTTATTAGTCCCGTGCGGGGCGCCCTTCCCGCCGATGGCTTGAAGCAGCCACATAATACTTGCACTTTCTCAGAATTATAAAAATAAGTTGTTCATGATTGAATGTATTAAGCTTTTGGCCTATGCAGCATAAAAAAAGTATTATAGGTGGTATGCGGGCGAAGCCGCGAGTGGGCCGCTAGTATATTATATGAATCGGTACCATATTTTGATAATATTATGCTATTGTACTCACATTTGATAGGCTTATTATTATTAATGACCCAATTATTGTAAAACAATGATGTGTATCATCTATCACATTTGTGTTACGCATCCATAGTTGCGTTATGCTAACAAATGATTAAAAATGTTTTACAATAACATTATATGAACAGTTATATTTCCCTTTTTTAGCTCTTTTTTAACTTTTTATAGTAGAGTAAAAGGTAATCTGGTATTAGGATACTCCGATGTCCAATTTAGACTGCAATATTTTGGTAGACAAAACTCAACGCTGCGGCTGAGCTTACCGAAACAGAAAAATTAAAAGTCAGCTTCACGCTGTATCCCGCACACAGCAGGGTAAGCAAAGGGAACCTATTGTTAAGACCGTCGAATTCCGGAAGCATTGTGTGTTGAGTGGGGAACTCAACGCTGCGCTTGCCTCGACAACAGATCGAACCCAGAAGTCACGTTTACAGTAACACTTTGTGTCTCTACGTCACGACTGGCTACCACTGGACACTTTCCTATTTCGCCAAGATGGTGTCAACTGCATTGTAAACTAATATTTTTTATTCTTTTCGTAGAAATAATATTTTAAATCAGATACATAGACTAAATTGTTATTTTGCTTTACTTAGATGCGCGTCTTTCTTCACATTAAATTTAAAGGCTGGAAACGCTTCTCTGGTTTTACGCAGAGTCGATGGCAGCAGTGATCAGATCATAGTGATCAGGTGACTTGAAGTAAAAAAAAATACTATTAGTAATGATTTTATAAAAAAGGAGAAAAGCTCACTTTTTTCCTAATAATCTTAACAAGAAGAAGAAAGAATTCAAGTGATAGTGCGTAAGTTACTGTCGTTGGCATAAAGTTTAATGCTTTTTAGATAGTTACTAAAATATATTATTTTTATTCAATTTTATTTTCAATTGTGTATCACAAAATATTTGCCTGCCTGCCTACCAGAGAGTAAATGAAAATAATTTAAATCTATACTTATAATAAATCTGTAGAAAAGTCGTTTCTGTACATTGAAAATATTTAAAAAAAAATTAGCCAGGGTGTTAAAGGATAATTAACAGAATCCATTTCCAACATTTTTGGAATTTTTGTCTGTTTGTCTGTTTGTCTGTTTGTCTGTTTGTCTGTTTGTCTGTTTGTCTGTTTGTCTGTTTGTCTGTTTGTCTGTTTGTCTGTTTGTCTGTTTGTCTGTTTGTCTGTTTGTCTGTTTGTCTGTTTGTCTGTTTGTCTGTTTGTCTGTTTGTCTGTTTGTCTGTTTGTCTGTTTGTCTGTTTGTCTGTTTGTCTGTTTGTCTGTTTGTCTGTTTGTCTGTTTGTCTGTTTGTCTGTTTGTCTGTTTGTCTGTTTGTCTGTTTGTCTGTTTGTCTGTTTGTCTGTTTGTCTGTTTGTCTGTTTGTCTGTTTGTCTGTTTGTCTGTTTGTCTGTTTGTCTGTTTGTCTGTTTGTCTGTTTGTCTGTTTGTCTGTTTGTCTGTTTGTCTGTTTGTCTGTTTGTCTGTTTGTCTGTTTGTCTGTTTGTCTGTTTGTCTGTTTGTCTGTTTGTCTGTTTGTCTGTTTGTCTGTTTGTCTGTTTGTCTGTTTGTCTGTTTGTCTGTTTGTCTGTTTGTCTGTTTGTCTGTTTGTCTGTTTGTCTGTTTGTCTGTTTGTCTGTTTGTCTGTTTGTCTGTTTGTCTGTTTGTCTGTTTGTCTGTTTGTCTGTTTGTCTGTTTGTCTGTTTGTCTGTTTGTCTGTTTGTCTGTTTGTCTGTTTGTCTGTTTGTCTGTTTGTCTGTTTGTCTGTTTGTCTGTTTGTCTGTTTGTCTGTTTGTCTGTTTGTCTGTTTGTCTGTTTGTCTGTTTGTCTGTTTGTCTGTTTGTCTGTTTGTCTGTTTGTCTGTTTGTCTGTTTGTCTGTTTGTCTGTTTGTCTGTTTGTCTGTTTGTCTGTTTGTCTGTTTGTCTGTTTGTCTGTTTGTCTGTTTGTCTGTTTGTCTGTTTGTCTGTTTGTCTGTTTGTCTGTTTGTCTGTTTGTCTGTTTGTCTGTTTGTCTGTTTGTCTGTTTGTCTGTTTGTCTGTTTGTCTGTTTGTCTGTTTGTCTGTTTGTCTGTTTGTCTGTTTGTCTGTTTGTCTGTTTGTCTGTTTGTCTGTTTGTCTGTTTGTCTGTTTGTCTGTTTGTCTGTTTGTCTGTTTGTCTGTTTGTCTGTTTGTCTGTTTGTCTGTTTGTCTGTTTGTCTGTTTGTCTGTTTGTCTGTTTGTCTGTTTGTCTGTTTGTCTGTTTGTCTGTTTGTCTGTTTGTCTGTTTGTCTGTTTGTCTGTTTGTCTGTTTGTCTGTTTGTCTGTTTGTCTGTTTGTCTGTTTGTCTGTTTGTCTGTTTGTCTGTTTGTCTGTTTGTCTGTTTGTCTGTTTGTCTGTTTGTCTGTTTGTCTGTTTGTCTGTTTGTCTGTTTGTCTGTTTGTCTGTTTGTCTGTTTGTCTGTTTGTCTGTTTGTCTGTTTGTCTGTTTGTCTGTTTGTCTGTTTGTCTGTTTGTCTGTTTGTCTGTTTGTCTGTTTGTCTGTTTGTCTGTTTGTCTGTTTGTCTGTTTGTCTGTTTGTCTGTTTGTCTGTTTGTCTGTTTGTCTGTTTGTCTGTTTGTCTGTTTGTCTGTTTGTCTGTTTGTCTGTTTGTCTGTTTGTCTGTTTGTCTGTTTGTCTGTTTGTCTGTTTGTCTGTTTGTCTGTTTGTCTGTTTGTCTGTTTGTCTGTTTGTCTGTTTGTCTGTTTGTCTGTTTGTCTGTTTGTCTGTTTGTCTGTTTGTCTGTTTGTCTGTTTGTCTGTTTGTCTGTTTGTCTGTTTGTCTGTTTGTCTGTTTGTCTGTTTGTCTGTTTGTCTGTTTGTCTGTTTGTCTGTTTGTCTGTTTGTCTGTTTGTCTGTTTGTCTGTTTGTCTGTTTGTCTGTTTGTCTGTTTGTCTGTTTGTCTGTTTGTCTGTTTGTCTGTTTGTCTGTTTGTCTGTTTGTCTGTTTGTCTGTTTGTCTGTTTGTCTGTTTGTCTGTTTGTCTGTTTGTCTGTTTGTCTGTTTGTCTGTTTGTCTGTTTGTCTGTTTGTCTGTTTGTCTGTTTGTCTGTTTGTCTGTTTGTCTGTTTGTCTGTTTGTCTGTTTGTCTGTTTGTCTGTTTGTCTGTTTGTCTGTTTGTCTGTTTGTCTGTTTGTCTGTTTGTCTGTTTGTCTGTTTGTCTGTTTGTCTGTTTGTCTGTTTGTCTGTTTGTCTGTTTGTCTGTTTGTCTGTTTGTCTGTTTGTCTGTTTGTCTGTTTGTCTGTTTGTCTGTTTGTCTGTTTGTCTGTTTGTCTGTTTGTCTGTTTGTCTGTTTGTCTGTTTGTCTGTTTGTCTGTTTGTCTGTTTGTCTGTTTGTCTGTTTGTCTGTTTGTCTGTTTGTCTGTTTGTCTGTTTGTCTGTTTGTCTGTTTGTCTGTTTGTCTGTTTGTCTGTTTGTCTGTTTGTCTGTTTGTCTGTTTGTCTGTTTGTCTGTTTGTCTGTTTGTCTGTTTGTCTGTTTGTCTGTTTGTCTGTTTGTCTGTTTGTCTGTTTGTCTGTTTGTCTGTTTGTCTGTTTGTCTGTTTGTCTGTTTGTCTGTTTGTCTGTTTGTCTGTTTGTCTGTTTGTCTGTTTGTCTGTTTGTCTGTTTGTCTGTTTGTCTGTTTGTCTGTTTGTCTGTTTGTCTGTTTGTCTGTTTGTCTGTTTGTCTGTTTGTCTGTTTGTCTGTTTGTCTGTTTGTCTGTTTGTCTGTTTGTCTGTTTGTCTGTTTGTCTGTTTGTCTGTTTGTCTGTTTGTCTGTTTGTCTGTTTGTCTGTTTGTCTGTTTGTCTGTTTGTCTGTTTGTCTGTTTGTCTGTTTGTCTGTTTGTCTGTTTGTCTGTTTGTCTGTTTGTCTGTTTGTCTGTTTGTCTGTTTGTCTGTTTGTCTGTTTGTCTGTTTGTCTGTTTGTCTGTTTGTCTGTTTGTCTGTTTGTCTGTTTGTCTGTTTGTCTGTTTGTCTGTTTGTCTGTTTGTCTGTTTGTCTGTTTGTCTGTTTGTCTGTTTGTCTGTTTGTCTGTTTGTCTGTTTGTCTGTTTGTCTGTTTGTCTGTTTGTCTGTTTGTCTGTTTGTCTGTTTGTCTGTTTGTCTGTTTGTCTGTTTGTCTGTTTGTCTGTTTGTCTGTTTGTCTGTTTGTCTGTTTGTCTGTTTGTCTGTTTGTCTGTTTGTCTGTTTGTCTGTTTGTCTGTTTGTCTGTTTGTCTGTTTGTCTGTTTGTCTGTTTGTCTGTTTGTCTGTTTGTCTGTTTGTCTGTTTGTCTGTTTGTCTGTTTGTCTGTTTGTCTGTTTGTCTGTTTGTCTGTTTGTCTGTTTGTCTGTTTGTCTGTTTGTCTGTTTGTCTGTTTGTCTGTTTGTCTGTTTGTCTGTTTGTCTGTTTGTCTGTTTGTCTGTTTGTCTGTTTGTCTGTTTGTCTGTTTGTCTGTTTGTCTGTTTGTCTGTTTGTCTGTTTGTCTGTTTGTCTGTTTGTCTGTTTGTCTGTTTGTCTGTTTGTCTNTCAGTTATCATGTTACCAAATCGTATAACGTATAAGTCTCTATGTGACATAGTTACCACAATACCTAACTTACTATCATTCGTAATAATCAGTTGTTATTTTAGTCTCATTAATAATCAATTTTATAACAAAAATATGAAAAAAATATTATATATTGTTATTTAGCATAATATCCATAAAACAGCCAATGTGGTACATTGGCCTTTTAGAGCGTTTTAGAATATAAATAAAATACTACAGTATATATATAGAGGATAGTTGTCTTAGCTGACAAACAAAGTTTCATTTTCTTCGGATGTACCAACATAAAATTATAGCAAATTTAAACTTTGGAAGCCTCTCCTGTAAAGTTCTGATTTCGCACTTTGGCCCTTATAATTAGGAGCCATCGATATGATAAAGTAAAATATACATATAAAGGTAGGCAACCTTTGGTGGTTAGAGTTGTATAAAAAAACCGGACAAGCGCGAGTCGGGCTCGCCCATCGAGGGCTCCGTATAAAAATTGGAGGTCTCCAGCTTTTTCTGAAATCCAAGGTTAGCCTTTTTATCTGATACCTCACTTGAACTAACGACTATAATATCAAATTTTGCCCCGTTTCAAGACCATTATTTTTAAGGTTTAACCACAAATGTATAGTTTTAAGATTTTTTCCTAAACTACTACAGGTAGTACTAGTAGATGCTATCAGTTAAATTAGGTAAACCAAAAATACTCTATTAACCTTGATTCCCTTTATAGTATCGATATACGCCTTTTTTGCAATATAAACTGCCATTTCTTTTTTTTTAATAAATAATATATAAAAAAAATATTATCTTAGATATTTAAAAATTTTAATTCTACTAAATAAATAATGTAATAGAGAATTTATTTACACATCACTCCGTTCTCCGTATTTACAAGAGTAAAATCCTAGGATTTACGGTGCACGCTGCTGTGAACTAGCTTTGACCAGCTTATGTACTCTGCTGAATGTTACCTTCAAAGTGTCAATAGAAAGGAAATAGGTTTACAGGTTCTACTGAAATATTGGTAATATTTTACTGCAAATTCACTTTACTCGAAGGTGACTTGAAACTAAATTTTGAATTTTATTAAAACTAAACAAATGCCGAGTATTGTGGGTTCGATTCCCACTCGATGAATTGAAATATCTAAAATTTTCATTTCTTCGTTCTGGTATTCTGGCAAAGCTTAGGATTGAGTTCCGCCACTCAACACGCAATGCCAATTCATCGGAAAGTGGAGAATGGAAGGGTTGAAATGGGGAACAGAGTGTCTTAACAGTGGGTTCCCAGGTTCCCTCCGGCTACCCTTGCTATGTGCAAGATACAGCGTGAAAAAATTATAATATAAAAACTTTTACACTTAATACATCCGTGTTTGGCGCTCTATTCTCTCCAACTACCCCGCTATGTATAAAACATGAAGATAAAAAGAAAACATTTACCAGCAAAATAATTTAGTTATTATTGATAAGAATGAATGATTATCCAAAACATTAGGAAAAATAAGAACGAATTAAATACTATTATCATTTACGATATATTGTTCCCGAAAATCCCGAGGGCGCCTAGTGTTAAGACACTTCGCATCCCACTTTCCGATGAATTCTGTTGAGTGACGGAACTCAACGCCGTAATCAGTTTGTTGACACTATTTTGCTTTACACTAACGAGATTTAAATAGAAAATATTATTTCAAGAACATGTAACAATTTTACAACGGTTTCGCAATTTGAATCTAGTTTAAGTTGAGCTCTACACTACATAAACGATAATTTAGTACCAACACTTAATGAACTTTGTGTTTTGATTACGAGAAACCACCGCATTTGTAATAGTTTGTACACAAAACAACGGTAAAACGGGATTGAGTTAAATACAATATTGTTTCTTGTAGACGCCGTCGTAGCGCTTTGGCACTAGGGTGTGACTGTAACGCGACGGTGGGTGAATTCGACCCACATTTGTGGGGAATAAATTATTATTTATTAATATTTTTATTTCTTCGCTCTGGCACCAAGGCATAAATTTTACTGTGTTGAATGCCTTAAAAAATTCGGAAATTTGTAAAAGTCTCCCTACACAGATACTAACAACATAATAAGTTGTGTGTTGTGTACAAGCGTATAAAAAATTTCGACGTAGCTTGATAAGAACGTATGGCTAAGCGGACAGAGCGCCTGGTCGGTTTCCAGGAGGCGCGGGTTCGAGTAAAAAAAATATAGTTGATAAGATTTTTTTGTTCTCAATGACGAGACTACGTAATACATAAATGTAGTACGGCATACGGTTCCACATAACCTATATCTGTTCTGTTATGTTCTTTGACTATGGCGTTTTGGGACGTTCCACTTTAATCTAGGGTCAGATCGCTCTGGAAACAAGGCAATACGCGCCGTTCAGTTCCTCCACGCAACACTCAATGCCTCGAAAATTCGGCGGAAAGTGAGTAACGGAGTGTCTTAACACTAGTTTGTCTCTGCCTATCGATATGCGAAATATAGCTAAAGATAAAGCAGAAAAAAAACAATAAAAATAATGGAAAAATTAAAGTCTTATACGATTTTCTTATACCTGCCTTATATATTCATGCAGATTGGTAAAATACCAAACCACTGAATGTAAAGGAGATATAAAAGTTAAATGAACAGCCAAATAGAGTACATTAGAATACGTAGCGAAATTGCTACGCTGTGATCGTAGCGTTAGAGGTTACCTTTACAATAGCTATATAGAAATATACAGATTATAGAAAGGTGGCGCAGCGGCACAAGGTGTGACTGTAAAACCGACTGGTTGTGGTTTCGATCCCCACTCAAGGAGATGAAATATTTAATTAAATTTATATTTTCATTTCTTCGCTTTGTTGTCGAGGCAAAGCGCGGCGTTGAGTTCTGCCACTCAACACGCAATGGCTCCAGAATTTGGCAGAAAGTAGGGAACGGAATGTCTTAAGACTAGGTTCCCTCTGCCTACTCTGCTGTGTGCGGGATACAGTGTGAAGCTGATAGAAATAAAGCCCAGAAATAAGAAATCAGCATAAAATATATGTGTAACATTACACTGTAAAGCAGGAACAAGTCTACAGATTATAAAATATGGATTCAAAAAACTATAAAATAATCTATAATTTTTAACTAGCATTTAAAATGAGTTCAGAATTTAAAAGAAAAGATAGAAGCTTTAACATTTTTTAGGGTATAGGATCACTTTGTTGTCTGTCGATCTGTCAAGACCATTTTTTTATTTAACATATTTCAATGTAAACTACTAACTATATACGTACGACACTATCTCTTGTATGAAATTCAATATTACAGATATAGCCTTCAGTATATCAATGTCAAATTTTGACATACAGTGTTTATATGATCGATCGGTTTCATATAACGTATCTAATCACTCAAGTAATTGATTGTTCGTGGTAATCATAAAATATTCCTGAGCCCTTGATTATGCTTTATTTTACAAAATTGCGCATCTTAGTTATTAAAGTATCAGCTTCAAGCTGTATCCCGCACACAGCAGAGTAGGCAGAGGGAAACTAGTGTTAAGACACTCCGTTCCCCACTTTCTGCCGTATTCTGGAGGCATTGTATGTTGAGTGGCAGAACTCAACGCCGCGCTTAGCCTCAACACCAGAGCGAAGAAATGGAAATATAAATTTAAGTAAATGTTTCATCTCCTCGAGTGGGGATCGAACCCACAACTAGTCGGTTTTACAGTCACACTTCGTGCCGCTGCGCCATGACTGGATTTTTTTATTAAAGTATGTAAATAAATATATTTTTTCTTTTTATTGACATTTCACAATTACTTAATTGCCCTGAAATATTAAAATCTATTCATTTGGGCGTGAAACAAAATGTAAACAAAGAAAACAAAGTTTCTCAAATTTTTAGTACGCTTTTTTTATTTCTGTTTATTTTCTGTAGCAAAGGGTTTCCCATATATGTCTCTAGCAGCTAGCTGTACTGTTCTTATGTTGTCTTTTCCAAAAGCCTTATTCCATGATAAAAATTATAAAAACGAAATGATAAAAAAAAATTGCAAGTAGATAGTTTAATATTTAAAAAACGATTTATTAATAAACTTAAATAAGATGTGTTTAAATTTGTAACTTTAAATTATATGAAAAGTTATGATTATATTGAACTGTAAAAGTATGCGTGGGAAGTTTGTGAATAAGAAACTTTAATTTGGAATTTGAATATTTTAACATGTCAACTACTTAATAAGCAATTATTAATTATATTTGAGGCTAGTCAAGGCGCAGCGGCACGAAGTGTGACTGTAAAACCGACTGGTTGTGGGTTCGACCCCCACTCGAGGAGATGAATTATTTACTTAAATTTATATTTCCATTTCTTCGCTCTGGTGTCGAGGTTAAGCGCGNCTACGTCACGCACAGCAAAAAAACTCGAAACAAGTTTATCTTGCGAATGCGCTGCGTGCGGATGAATTATAATAAATATAAATATTAACTTTAGTTTTAAGTAAATTTGAAAATAGAATATAGTGTAGTATTTGTATATATTATTATTAATTAATTTTATTAAAAGTTAATATTCACTACAAGATAAAATATTTACTTAAATTTATATTTCCATTACTTCGCTCTATTGTCGAGGCGAAGCGCGGCTTTGAGTTCTGGCACTCAACACACAATGCCAAAGAATTTGGCAGAAAGTAGGGAACGGAGTGTCTTAACACTAGGTTCCCTCTGCCTACCCTGCTGTGTGCGTGATACAGCGTGAAACTGATAGAAATAAAACCCAGTGATCTCGTTTGCTTGCTTTTTAAAAAGAGAGATAATAAATCAGGATGAAATATATGTGTAACATTACACTTATGCAAAAACAAGTCTACGTAAGATTATAAAATATGGATTCAAAAAACTATAAAATAATTTATAATTTTTAACTAGCATTTAAAATGAGTTCAGAATTTTATTTTTAGGGTGTCGGATCACCTTGTTGTCCGTCTGTAAAGACCATTTTTTTATTTAACATGTTTCAATGTAAACTACTAACAATATACGTATGACACTATCTCTTGTATGAAATTCAATATTACAGATATAGCCTTCAGTATATCAATGTCAAATTTTGACATACAGTGTTTATATGATCGATCAGTTTCATATAACGTATCTAATCACTCAAGTAATTGATTGTTCGTGGTAATCATAAAATATTCCCGAGCCCTTGATTATGCTGTATTTTACAAAATGACGCATCTTAGTTAGTAAATAAATATATTTAAGTATGTAAATAAACATAATAAATTTAAATATGTAAATAAATATATTTTTTCTTTTTATTGACATTTCACAATTACTTAATTGCCCTGAAAAAATTTAAGTCTATTCAATTGGGCGTGAAACAAAATGTAAACAAAGAAAACAAAGTTTCTCAAACTTTTAGTTCACTTTTTTATTTTTGTTTATTTTCTGTAGCAAAGGGTTTCCCATATATGTCTCTAGCAGTTAGCTGTACCGTTCTTATGTTTTCTTTTCTAAAAGACTTATTCTATGATAAAAGTTATAAAAACGAAATAATGTTTAATATTTTAAAAAAACTATATTACTAATAAACATATACTATTTTAAATTTACTATATAAATATATACTATTAAATTAAACTATATAAATATATACTATTTAAAATTTATTAATAAACTTAAACAAATAAAAATCAAATAAGTTTAGTTTATATTTGTAACGTTGAATTATATGAAAAGTTTTGATTATATTGAAATGTATGGGAATGGATGTGAGGAAATAGTTGCTATTTAATAAGCAATTATTAATGATATTTGAGGCCAGTCGTGGTTGTGGGTTCGATCCCCACTCGAGGAGATGAAATATTTACTTAAATTTATATTTCCATTTCTTCGCTATCGATCGATTCATTATTATGAGTCGGGGCAAAGCGCGGCGTTGAATTCTGCCACTCAACATGCAATGCCTGCAGAATTCGACAGAAAATGGGGAACGGCGTGTCTTAACACTAGGTTCCCTCCGCCTACCCTGCTGTGTGCGGGATACAGCGTGAAGCTGATTTAATTTTAATTTAATGATATTCGATTTCTAATAAATCTTAAAGGATCATATACAGTTCTACAGACATTGTTATACAACATACAATATTTAAGTGCTTTTTTACTGGTTTGTTTATCTTTTTTCTCACGGCTCCCTGAATAGCAAGTATAATTAAAAAACTGAATTTAAAAGTTCACTCAATTTTAACAAAAGCAAATTACTAATTATTTTTTTAAAATATTTAAACTAATTCTAAGAACAACGACAATAATAATGCTTAAACATATTTTTTTATTATAATTTTAGGCTACTACTATCTGTGGATCGTAAATATATTTATTATCTACTTCAATATTAAGCTTCTAATACTTCACTATAACTTTTTTAATGACAACATGTCAATTTTCACACGGCTTGGTGCCCCCGACAGATTTTTAATAATTTTTAATAAAGTCTACGAAGTTTCGCCAATATTCTTTGACGTCTGTAGTCATGAAATTGAAAGTCTTTTGCATTAAAAGTACTTTGAGATTGCGAAGCATTTGTATACTTTTAAGTTTTTTAATAAATTTTACAAAACAATGCCAGAGGTCACAAACAACCTTTTTTCAATAAAATTAATATGGATACGTTTTAAAGAAATCATTTTTTTGGGCTTCATACTATGTCTCGCATATAACAGGTTGACAGGAGAGGCAGAGGCAGAGGAAACCTAACGTTAAATAATGTCTTAAGCCATTGCGCGTTGAGTGGCGGAACTCAATGCTAAGCAATTCTTCGTTACTAGAGCAGGAAATAAAAATATTAAATATTTCGTTTGCTTGACTAGAAATCGTACCCATAGCCCGTAGCATTTACAGTCGCAAGCTTTTGTACCCCTTCGCCACGATTGGCCTCTAATTAAAAAAAACATTCTAAATAAGCTCAATAATAAGTTAATATGACTATTATTAGTGACCAGTCATCGCGCAGTGGTACAAATTGGGACTGTAAAATCGACTGGATGTGGGTTCGATCCCCACTCGAGGAAATGAAATATTTATATATTATTTAATGTTTTATTTATTGTTTTTTATTTCTTCGCTCTGGTATCGAGGCAAAGCGTGGCGTTGAGTTTCGCCACTCAGCATGCAATGCCTACAGAACTCGACGGAAAGTGGGGAACTGAGTGTCTTAATACTAGGTTCCTTCTGCCTACCCTGATGTGTGCGAGATACAACGTGAAGCTGCATAAAATATATATTATTAATACTTCTACATTATCCAATCTACGAGTATATATGTGGCTTGAAAGATTTGTTCTGGTTAATGGTAAAATCATGATGGTATCGGCACTTCGATTCATACTCATGTATATCAGACTTCAGAGGTTAACGATCTATCGGTCAAAGCCTTGCTATTTGTGTCAAAACAGTTTATACTTGTGAGATACGAGCGACCAAGCGCGGCTTCGCCCGCTTTATTTTACTTTTATAATATTATAGTCAAATTATGCAATTATAGTAAAAATCTTTACTTAAATAGTAGCTTACGTGTTTGTTATGATGTAAAAGCTATATAATTGTATATAGTTTCATATAAATCCAAACATCCGCGCAAACTTTCACATTTTTTTTTTTTTAATTAAGCAATTTAATATTTTCATTTTAATATTTTTCTTTCCGGCCGGTCGTGGCGCAGCGGCACGAAGTGTGACTGCAAAACCGACTGGTTGTAGGTTCGATCCCCACTCGAAGAGATGAAATATTTACTTAAATTTATATTTCCATTTCTTCGCTCTGGTGTCGAGGTTAAGCGCGGCGTTGAGTTCTGCCACTCAACACGCAATGCCTCCAGAATTCGGCAGAAAGTGGGGAACGGAGTGTCTTAACACTAGGTTCCCTCTGCCTACCCTGCTGTGTGCGGGATACAGCGTGAAGCTAATTTAATTTTTTTTTTTAATATTTTTCTTTTAAAATTTATATAAGTTAATTATTTAATGTTAAATAAATTATAGTTAGGTATTGTTGTAAAAACAGCACGAAATGTATTTGAGCAAAAATCATATTCATTGACGAAAATATTTATGTTTCATTTGTTTTTGTTTCATTTGACTTTTGACGTTCGGTTTCAGACTATGATTATCACATTAGACTAAAAGATAAATTGAAAAAACCACATTCTTCGGCATTGTTAATATGAAGACTTTTATCCTTTTTTTTCACCTTCACGCTATATCCCGCTTGTAGCAAGGTACTCAGAGAGAGTCCAGTGTTAAGACACTCCTATCCTACTCTCCGTCGAATGCGTGCTAATGGAATTTAACACCACACTTTACCTCAACACCAGAGCAAAGAAAAGACAATATTAAATATTTAATTTCCTCGAGGGAATCGAACCCACAACCAGTCGCCTTTACAATCACACCTTGTACCACTGCACCACGACTGTTCTTTGACATTTTGTAATCTGTTATATAAGCAATAATACATTACTTGGGTAAGATCAATTAAGTAGAGAAAGTACCTCTGGCCTTATAATATTTTAGTGAAAAAGGCCACAATTTCAAGCGTAATTATACCCTGTAAGATATACAAGGACTAATCACAGAGGCATCTAGTACCTTAGTTGACTTTGACGTCTGTTGCAGTTACGATTAAATACCACAATATTTTTATATTATTACGGAAATTATTTTACTGTCTAGGCCTATATACATTGTTAAAATATTTATTATCTATATATCTCCACTAGGTTCCCAGGTTCCCTCTGTATACTCTGTTCTGTGCAGGATACAGCGTAAAGCTAAAAAAATCTATATAGTAAGTACTCTGTTATAAAAAAAATATTTTTTTTACTTTTAGTTTTATTTTTTTTCTACTCATCATATCTTCAACATTTTTTTTATTTAAGCTGAACGGAGGACACTAACGAAGAGGCACAAGCGTGTGACTGTAAACGCGACGGTTGTGGCCTCGTTTTTCACTCCAGGGATTCAAAAATTGAAAATGCCCATTTCCTCGCTCTAGCAACGATTGTCTCGTCCGCGGTGTTGAGTTCCGCCACTCAACACGGAATCTCAAAAGTTCAGTGGAAATGGGTAACAGAGTGTCGTAGAATTCAATTAGGGAAACTGAAAAAAATCTAATAAACGCAAATATTAATAAAGGAAATTTGTATCTGTAAATATTTTTTTTGTATAAGATATTTCTATATCTTAGCATAAACTATATACATTAAATATGTATTATGAAATACATTTCAACCAGTCGCCATAAGTTATAATGTAGATGACCCAGAAGCTCCGAGCTACGGACGGAAGTGGGTATTACAGCGACATTTGATTAGTATATAGCATTTACTGTCTGCAAGTAATTGTAGAAGAGGTGCACTTGATTGGAATATATGCCTAAAAATTATTAATACTTTTTTTTATTTCTAATATATTATATGATAAATAAAACACAATAAATATAAAAGAAATTAACTGAAATGGAGCTTTAAAATGTGATTTAAAACTTAGAAGTTAATTTACGGTCTCGTTCTTATTTTATTATTTAAATAGATATACATATATCATATGGCGCAAGGGCAAAAGCAGGCTCGACGACTATGAGTTCGATTTCCATTAGAAACTGTAAAATGTTAATAGAAATGAAAATATAATTTCATCGCTCTGGTAATGATACAAAGCTCAGCGTTGAGTTCCGCCACTCAACACGATTGTGCAGTGCCTCACGATTTCGGTGGAATTTAAAAAAAATATAAAATGAAACCTTATATCATTATTATCATTATTATTGAGGCCAGTCGTAGCGCAGCGGCACGAAGTGTGACTGTAAAACCGACTGGTTGTAGGTTCGATCTCCACTCGAGGAGATGAAATATTTACTTAAATTTTTATTTCCATTTCTTCGCTCTGGTGTCGAGGCAAAGCGCGGCGTTGAGTTCTGCCACTTAACACGTAACGCCTCCAGAATTCGGCAGAAAATGGGGAACGGAGTGTCTTAACACTAGGTTCCCTCTGCCTACCCTGCAGTGTGCGGGACAGCGTGAATCTGATTTATTTATTCTTGTATCATTATTATAGCAAAGCCTAATTGCTTCATAACGAATTAAAAACAATATTACTGCACTAACACCCATATTTCATCATTTAATAACTACAAAATTAGCGCACACCGGATGAGGGATACTGGACAGTTTTAAATGAAACTTGTGACATTTTTTTTTCATAAAAAAAATCTGAGTAGACAATTTGTTCTGAGGATTAATTAGTACTACAGATTAAAATTTCTGAAGTTAAAAAACTTAATTAAGAATGCAAAATTTTTTATTAAAATTATGTTAATTCTCGTTGGAGGCTAGTCGTTGCGCACGGCGGCGATGCACAGGAATCTGGCTATAAACGCAAAGGGTTGTGAGTTCGATTCGCGCTAAAAGAAACGAGACATTTTGTAGTTTCTTTTCTTCACTCTTTCATTGAGGGAAGATGAAAAATAAAAAAATAAAAAATCAGCTTCACGCTGTATCCCGCACACAGCAGGGTAGGCAGAGGGAACCTAGTGTTAAGACAGTCCGTTCCCCACTTTTTGCCGAAAAGATAAGATAAAAAACGGAAGTGTATTAATGGGAACGGAGTGTCTTAACACTAGGTTCCCAGGTTACCTCTGCTTATTCTACTGTGCTCGGGATTGCGTAGTAGGTTAAGAGAATCTATATAACTACTTTGTTACTCACTTTGTTTCCACTTTCCGTTACTTTAATAATATTTCAAGTATGATACAAGCAAAAATAGTAATATAAGCATTTTCCCAACTGAAAGCTAACAGAATCGATCGTTCAGGTCTTACAAAAAACCGAATCCACAATTTTCAGAGAGCCTAATATATCCCTTGAGGGCTAGCTGGATAACAGTGTCTCTAACAAACGCTAAAAGCAACGGTACAAAAAGTAGGTAACTTCATGAATAAGAAAATTGTATGTAGAAACCTCAAAGACTTTATACCTTTTTTTAGCGTCACGCCCGCACATAGCAGGATAGGCAGAGGGAACCTAGTGTTAAGTCACTTTGTTCCTCATTGCCGTTGAATTCCGAAGGCTTCCGAAGGCCGAACTAAACGTGGCGCTTTGCCTCGATATGAGAGCGAAAAAATGAAAATTTTAAATATTTCATTTTCCTGATTAATGGGAATCGACAATCGACACAGCATTTAAAACAAAAATAATTAAAAAAGATTTTATAATTTTGAAGTCAGTGCCAATTAAAACAAACAGGCTTAGTAATTCAATATTGTAGTAAGGTTGTTGTAGCATTAGCTTGATACCGACTTCAAAATTATATTTTTTTATTATTATTTTTGTTTAACAAGATCAAAGTACGTTTTACTTTATGTAAAATTATTTTTTACTTTTTAGTTTGTTGTTTGAAGTCGGCTTTTTTTTGTTAAAAATATTTGTGTTATCCAACACATATATCGAGGTACTATATTCACTATATATCGGATACAGAGGGAACCTAGTGTTATAGGTGAGTTATTATTACAACATAACCTTTATGACTTAGTTTCTTTTTGGTAATGACAAAGTTGTAATAAACAAGTAAAAAAAACCTAATTTAACATTTTTTAATATGGATAGGGATTTAGTGTAAACTCTCATCGTGCCGCACTTTCCGAAATGTCGTGACATTGGATGTTGAGTGGCGGAACTCAACGCCACGCCACCACCAGAGCGAGGAAATGGAAACATCGAAATTGAACCCACAACCACCGCGTTTACAGTCACACACTGCGCCACAACGGCCTTAAATTACTTATAGAGTTATTTATAAAATTACGCAACTCACTTAAATTATTTATAGATTTATTTATAAAATTATTTTGGGTCTGTCTCTATAATTAGAAACATCAAACAAGGGTCTAATTCGGTCGAGGCTACAACTCTCTTGTATTGTTCGAGGTATTTCGCAGGGCGTGTCGTGTGTGTGACTGACATGTAGAGACCAAAGTATTGTTTTTAACATGAAACACGTTTAAAAATATACAAAATGGAAGTTTAAATGTCATCTATTTGTCTTTTTTTTGCTTTTTTTTTTCAAGTTTACGCTTTATCCCGACAATGGCAAGGTCGGAAGGGAACCTAGTGTTAAAACACTTCGTTCCCCACTTTCCGCAAAATTTTCGTGGTAATTCATGTTAAGTCAACAGAGCCGCAAAAATTGTGCTAAATAAATAATAAATCAGCTTCACGCTGTATCCCGTACACAGCAGGGTAAACAGAGGGAACCCAGTGTAACACACTCCGTTCCCCACTTTTTGCCGAATTCTGGAGGCATTGCGTGTTAAGTGGCAGAACTCAACGCCGCGCTTTGCCTCGACACCAGAGCGAAGAAACGGAAATATAAATTTAAGTAAATATTTCGTCTCCTCGAGTGGGGATCGAACCCACAACCAGTCGGTTTCACAGTCACACTTTCTGCCGCTGCGCCACGACTGGCCTCTGGTATTAAATGTTTTATAAAATAATGTAAATACAAATTTGTTGAAGCAAAAAGAGTCCGTGGCCAGTCTTGGCGCAGGGGCACAAGCGTGTGAGTGTAACCGCGACAGGTTGTGGGTTCAACATCTATCTAGTATTGAAATATATTTAATATTTTTATTTCTTCGCTCTGGTGTCGAAGTAAGCCGCGGCGTTGAGTTCCGCCACTAAATAAACAACGCCTCCATAACTAGCTTCCCTCTGCCTAACCTACTTTATACGAGACATAGCGTGAAGCTGAAACAGAATATATATTTAATAATATTATATAACAGTATGCATCTTGTACCGAATCACGCGGGTGGTTAATCTCAAGCCGGAGCTGTCAGACGCACGTACGACGAGGTGGAGTTTGTATGACTGCACTGAATTACCCTTTAGTTTACTTTATCTATCTATATATAGAAAGTACTTTGAGAAAGGCAACATTTACACAACCACCATATATTAATTATAACATATAATTTAATTTAAATTTAAATTTTAGAACTTTTTTCTTATATATTGGTACATAAAATATAGGCGAGTCGTGGCGCAGTGGCACAAAATATGACTGTAAAACCGACTGGTTGTGGGTTTGATCCCCACTCGAGGAGATGAAATATTAATTTAAATTTATATTTCCATTTTTTCGCTCTGGTGTCAAGGCAAAGCGCGGCGTTGAGTTCTGCCACTCAACACGCAATGCCTCCAGAATTCGGCAGAAAGTGGGGAACGGAGTGTCTTAACATTAGGTTCCTTCTGCCTACGCTGCTGTGTGCGGGATACAGCGTGAAGCTGATTTATTTATTTTTATTTTATAAAATTTAGGTAAACAGCAACAGTTTTTAAGTATTTCACTTTTTATTTTTCATCAAAACATTGCTGTTGAACCTAGATGAAAACCTATTAGTACTTAAAAAAAATTAATTAAAATTCTAGTCAAAAAATAACTGAATTACGTTTTAGATATTCAAAGAGAGAAATGGAAAACAAAGTTACAAAGTTTCTCAAAGTTACAAAAATTCTAAAACCATATTAGGTGAACAAAAATATCTAAAGTATATTATTTCTTTCTAATGGCATTCAAATAAGCATTCATCGTTTGCATGTACCAATTGCACCATAATGGTATGTACTTGTTTTATTTTATTTAAAAAAATATATAGTATACAAAAATTATGAGGCCAGTCGTGGCGCAGGGGCACAATGTGTGACAAGTGTGATTATAAAATCGACTAGTTGTAGGTTCGATCCACACTCCAGGAAATTAAATATTTATTAACATTTATATTTTAATTTCTTCACTCTGGTGCCGAGGCAAAGCGCGGCGTTGAGTTCTGCCACTCAACACGCAATGCCTCCAGAATTTGGCAGAAAGTGGGGAACAGAGTGTCTTAACACTAGGTTCCTTCTGCCTACTCTGCTGTGTGCGGGATATAGCGTAAAGCTGATTTGAATTAATTTAAAAAATGATTTACAATTGAAAAAACATTACTTGTCAAAAACCACATGTAGCCTACACAAGTATTAACTTCACCAAGTCACGCGTGTTTGACAACCTCTATAAACTTAACGACCCTGCCGAGGTGAGATTAGGGACACGGAATATACGTGGAAATTAATCCTGAATAGATCTGCTCACCTTACAGGATTTAGGCTGTAATTGAATGATAAAGGCCAGTCGTGGCTCAGGGGAACAAGTGACTCGTTTACAGTCACTGGTTGTGACTTCGATCAACACTCAAGGAAATGAAATATTTATTTAATGAAACATTTCTTCGCTTCGGTGTCGCGACAAAGTGCGGCGTTGAGATCCGCCACTCAACACGCATTGCCTCCAGAATACGGAGGAGGTTCCACCTGCCTATCCTGCTGATACAGAGAGAGGCTGATTTGAACGTTAAATGGTTTTATCTGAAACGATATAAAAACTAACTTACGATTTTAAGCCACTGCTTCAAACTAGAAAACGTGCAGAATTTTTATAAATACGGTATATATATTATTTGAAATGTCATTTTATTTTTACCCGACAACGGCGAAGCAAAATGGATACTCTTTTTTATATTTTTATATATCTTTCATGTACAGAATTGACTTTTCTATCTTTTTATTATATATAGAGATTATAATGAATCTGTTTTGCTACAGTATATACGGCATACGATTACGGCCGTCCTTAAAGCATATCTCAATCGATATCTATACTAATATAACACAGAGGAAGAGTTTGTTTCCTTGATTGTTTGTTTAAACGCTAATATCTCTGGAACTGCTGGTCGGATTTACTTTTTGTTTGTTTTATGTGAGAGCTACATTCTGCAGGAGCGCTTTAGGCTAACATTACGATTTCATTCTACAATAATTAGGAATGCCATCGTATTAATTTAGTTGGGAGTCGGTTTTTTTTTGTGTCGGTTTTTTTAGTTTGTCAGTATTTTTTGTGCATTACAGAAATAGTTAAATATATATAAGTTCATTCCTAAAATAAAGTCCCCGCACACTATATCTATATCTTATAAATAAGTCACAATAAGGCATTGTGTGACAAAAAAAAATATTGAAAAATGCAAGGTGATATTCAACGTTTTTGATTTGACTTCAAACATTATTTACAATTTAAAATTTTATTTGACGTAATAGTTTTAAATTTCCCGCTTCTATTATCGACCACAGAATAAAATATGTAGTTATTGCTTTACTTGCGCGACGCTTCAGAAATTTAGTACTTTCACTGTTTCCTTTTTGAGTTCATTAATTAAGCAGAAGACGATTATAATATAAATTAAATTGTCCAAATCGTAGTTAAGGAGTTTAAATAAAAGCTTTGTAATGATTGCATCAAAAAAAATATAATATTTTTTAACAAAAAAAACCGACTTCAAACTAACAAAATTGAAATTGAGTTAAAAGAAGTCTTAATGCAAATTTATATTAAAGTAAATTAAAATAATACCGTACGGGAAGCACCAGCTTTCAAATAAAAAAAGAAACATTATATTCGTTTCACTCAATCAAAAGTCTGAGTCAAAGGTAACAAACATCAAAAAATACAGTCGAATTGACATACCTCCTCCTTTTACAGAAGTCACTAAAAAATACGTAAAAAAATCAAATATAACCACATGTAGACAAACATAAATACGTTTTCTTTTTTTTAACTTCACACCGTATCCCGCACACAGCAGGGTAGGCAGAGGGAACCTAGTGTTAAGACACTCCATTCCCCACTTTCTGCCGAATTCTGGAGGCATTGCGTATTGAGTNTGGATCCCGAAGTTCACCAAGTATAATTAAATATAATATACTCATTATATACATTCATTTCTAATATTATTCTACTTGTAAATCAATTTTTGTAAATTTTATATTTTATTAACTTAATTATAAAACTATAATAAAATTATTTTATTAATTAAGTATGTATAATAATAACTATTAATTTCTTATTCAAATAGATAACTAAGGAAATTAAATAATATTTTTTTCAATATTTTTTTAATATACTCCAATAAAAGTATAATATCTGAACTTTACCTAAAGCGCTATTTTATACTTTATGCTCGTGCAAAAACTCAATTGTTTATCTTAACAAATAAAAAAGTTATCGATTTTTGATCTGATACAGACCTCGATTGCCCATACTGCGACACCAGAGCGAAGAAATGGAAATATAAACTTAAGTAAATAATTTAATTGATATAAATTTAATATACATAATAACATAGTATTCTTCTATTATAACTGGTAATAAGTTAAAATTGTACAATTACAATATTGAGCATCAAAATTATATATTAAAGATAAAATATTTTTTCTATGGAAATTAACACGAAGACGTAAAAAAAATACTCGACACAGCTTTTCTATGCCAGCAATTTCAATCTATTTCTTTTAATAAACAACGAATCGGACGTGAACAAAATGTCGTCTCACAAAATAATATTTATTTAGAATATCTCAAATATCTGCGTAACACAATAACTTTCAATAAACAGATATTCCGAACAAACACCCCTAATGATGCCCTTTGGTAACTTTCAATTAAGTTTACATTCAAAATATATATTTGGAAGTGGAAATTGTGTTAGGTACTTGTTTATTTATTTTACTAAAAGAGAAATAAATTACACTATTAATAAAAATTAGCTTCACGCTGTATCCCGTACACAGCCGGGTAAGCAGAGGGAAGCTAGTGTTAAGACACTCCGTTCCCCACTTCCTGCCGGATTCTGGAGGCATTGCGTATTGAGTGGCAGAACTCAACGCCGCGCTTTCCCCTCGAAACCGAAGCGAAGAAATGAAAATATAAATTTAAGTAAATATTTCATCTCTTCGAGTGGGGATCGAACCCACAACCAGTCGATTTACAGGCACACTTTGTGCCCCTGCGCCACGACTGGCCTCGATTTAAATATTATATATAATTTTATTGTTTTCAAACAAATAACAAAAAACAAAAAATATAATTTCAAGTTTTTTGTTTACAAATTATTATTTTTTTTTATCTAATCTTGTGGACATATACAACTTTGTATTGCTTCTTTTACAATGGTATATCGAAAACAATAAAATTAGTATACTATCTGCATTTATCTAACGAAAATAAACTCTTTAACGACCTTCATAAATCTGCAAAGCACTTATAAAAGCGTTCTTGTTACTTACTTTGTAAAATCTTCATTATTTATAACATTGACACTATATAATGGCCATCGTGGCTTAGTGGAGTCAGCGTTTCACTATAAAAGTTATGGTTATGGGTTCAATTCACAATTGGGGGAAGATATTTTAGATTTTTTCATTTTCCCCACTTTGGCAAGCAAAACTTGGCCACTTAAAGGAAAGAAAAATGAAGAATCTTAATACTCAACTTGACTAGACTGCTACTTATTAAGAAAACGTATAAAAATCAAATTTATACCTTGTGGGATTTGAACCTGTGCCTCTTTGGAAACCGTCCAAGCGCTCTGGCCAACTAAGCCACACGTTCTTATGTCCTACGTCGACCTACGTCGAAATTCTTGACTAACTTATTTATGTTGTTAGTATCTCTGTAGGATACCCAAAGATAATTACTTAGAATTATCGTTTAGTGAGAGATAATACTATTTTTTTTAATTATTTTTAAACATTTTTAAAGTGTTATTCCACACTTAGGAAAGAAAAATACTTATTAAGAAAACGTATAAAAATGTTTTATTAATAAATATTTTTCTTTCCTAAGTGTGGAATAACACTTTAATAATGTTTAAAAATAGACTAGACTGGTGCTGCGGCTTAATTTAATACTATATGCAACATTCTTATTAAATAGTACACCTGCATCAAAATGAATAATAGTCAAGATTTAATAATATAGGCAGCATAGCATAATGCAATAAGTAATCAAACAAAAATTGCAAGAAAAAGAATCTGATATTATATTATAGTATTCTATAATGTTTATCTGAAATTAATCTTTCTTCGATGAAGCCCACATCTTTTGATTTGACATAAATATAGGATGCTTTTTCCTCCATAGATGAATAGACGAAAGAAACGTATTCTTACAACACTATGTTCCCTTCCTCACAATTTTCGAAATATTATGTATTGAGTGACACAACACTTGTCTACTAAAGCAGGCAAATTGGTACAGGAAATGATGTTTAGAATATAATTTTTTTCTAGAAATTAATTTCGTCTGAATGTACCTATTTAATTTCAAAGTGTAAAAAATCTCTATACCCTAAGGGAACATAAATGTGTCTTGTCTTATCTTATGTCTTAGCTTCACGCTTTATCCCTACATTTGCTTTAATAAAATATATAATTTTTATTATTTATTATCGCCGTCATTTACTAAACTGGCCTCATACATTTCTTTATAAAAAAATCAATAAATAAAAAAAAAATGTTAAGGCAGATTAGAAAAAGCAAACATATACGCTTGTAACCCGGAAAGAGAAACTCTTAATTAACTCCATCGGTTATTTAATACTCAAACGTTATACAATGAAAAGCATTTTATATTTTTCATTCCGTTCACAACACAGCTGATAGAAAAAGTATTTAAGCTCTTAATCCGGGGTTAATGAAGATACATTTCGCTCGAAGCCAACAAATGAAAGAAAAGTACAGTACGGTCAACAAGTCGTGGCCGCTCCGAAGTTAGCCGTAGATGATTGCGCAAATTTGATTTTAGGATTTTTTTTACTTTTAACTAATTTCTAGCGCATTGCGCAAAAGTCCAGATAACCTAACTTCAGGACGGCCACGATTTGCTGACCGTACTATACCTGTGTAACATCAACATTATTTACTATGGTAATAGATTCCCGGTCGTAGAACAGGAGATAACAATTCAGAATAGTTCTTCATTGATTTTTAGCGCAAAGTTGGCACAATGTAGTACCAACTTGCAAGAAAAATATTCTAAATATTTACTTTACTACTTATTACGCGAGGTCTAAGCGAAGAAAATTCTCTTGAATTATCTTGTCGATTTATCTTTGTTAAATTTTATGGACTTGTCTTTATTTTAATTAGCTGTTGCCAGAGTAAAACAACTTGTGATATAAGAAATAAAAGGACAATTATGCTTATTTATATATCATGCATATTCAAATGTGAGACCAGTCATGGCGCAGGATCACAAGCGTGCGACTGTAAACACGTCAGGTTGAGTTAGGGTTCGATTCCCTCTGAAAATATTTATTATTCTTCGAAATGAAATATTTAATATTTTAATTCCCTCGCTCTGGTAACCAAAACCGGACAAGCGCGAGTTAAGCTCGCTCACCAAGAGTTCCGTACAAAAATTGCAGGTCTCAAGCTTTTTCTGAAATTCAGGCTTAGTTTAACCAAAGCTTTTTCATGTCATACCTCACTTGAACTAGCGGTTTTAATAGCAAATTTTGGGCCCTACAAATGTATAGTTTTCAAAATTTTTCCTGAGCTACCTGTGCTTTTTACCTGTAGATGTTAGCTGCCAAATTTCACAGTTCTAAGTTAACCAGAAATATCCAATGAATTTTGATTCCCTTTATAGTGTCGAAATACACATTTTTTGCGATATAAACGGCCATATCTTTTCTAAGTAATTATTGAAATATATTTATTATCAGGATATCATGGGGCCGTAAATCTGAGTATATGATTTAAATTTCAACTCGATATCTCCAAAATAAAGGGTATTTACATAAAGACAGACAGAGAGACAGACAGACAGATATAGGACAACAGAGTGATCTTTTAAGAGTTCCTTTTTTCCTTAAAAAGTACGGAACCCTAAAAATATATTTATATGTATGAATATTTTTTGCAGCCTCACCCTAAATGTTTTATTCTTCATCTTAATGTTCTACACATTTTTATAAATTAAAAAATTCAGGAACATTTTATTACACAGATTCGGTTGTATAATCTTCTAACAGAGCTTTAGTAAAGGGACGTATTGAAAAAGAAACAAGTTTCTTCCTCCCTTCAACTTTTAACACGCTGCGACTTTGCCTTTACGCGGAAATTTTCTTCTTTTATTAAATTAAATTAAAAATTTTATTAATAAAAATATTAATTCTTGTAAATTTGTATTTTATTTCTTCTACTTACTTTAAATTCTTTAAAAAAATATATTATAAAGTTAATTAGAAAACTTCATATAGGTTTGAAATGATGTCCAAGTTGTTGGGGCATAATTTTAATGTGACGAATAACATAAAATTATAAAAATAAATTCAAATATAAAAACGTATATAATAGTCATTTATAAGAAATTGTTATTATTCTACAAGAAATATCTATAAACTAACTAATCCTTGCTCTATGATCACATGACCCGTTTTTGTTGGTTTGACCTGCCTTTATTAAAAGGGGTTAATACTGTTTTAGGGAAGTCTTCTCAAGTGTTTCCTTATTCAATCAATGCCCCCATCCAAAACTCCCATAGAAAAGCTAACGGTCGATAACATTTTATTACTTACTCCATGAAAGGTTTCTAATAGCGAGATGGTACTCGAGAAATGGAGATCGAACATATTTTTTTATATGTTATGTACTTGTTTCTATTTACATATCTGTTACATTTCGCAGAATTCTTAAAGTAAGCCTAGTGCTCTATCTCCTTCTGGTTAGTTAGTACAGTAAGAACAGGAGAACAAGTCGTGGCCGCCTTGGAGTTAGATTTTCTAAACTTATGCGGATTTTTCACTCGGAAAGAAAATATTCAAAAGTAAGAAAAATGCTAGAGGCCAGTCGACTTATTAGTCTTATTAGTCTTAATGAGGCCAGTCGTGGCGCAGTGGCACAAATTGTGACTGTAAAACCGACTGGTTGTGGGTTCCATCCCCACTCGAGGAGATGAAATATTTACTTAAATTTATATTTCCGTTTCTTCGCTCTGGTGTCGAGGCAAAGCGCGGCGTTGAGTTCTGCCACTCAACACGCAATGCCTCCAAAGTTCGGCAGAAAGTGGGGAACGGAGTGTCTTAACACTAGGTTCCCTCTGCCTACCCTGCTGTGTTCGGGATACAGCGTGAAGCTAAGAAAAATTCTAAAATCGAATCGGCGCAGCCGTCTACAGTTAACTGATACTACAACAAATTGTCCTTTTCTTCTTTTTTCCACAACCATCAATTGCAATTAGACACACCTCAACAACATCACAATAACGTCCCTATAAATACCAACAATTTTTTTGTAATATTTCTAAACAAAATATGTGATGTTATATTAATATTCTAAAACTTCATTGATTAATCAATTTAGAGATTGATGTAAGTTTTGAATGTGTTGTCAAACTTCAATTATCAGAATTCATTTGTTTTTAATTTCACACTTTATCTCTTACTTCATAAATATTTTATAGCATTCTTTCTTTACTCATTCTCTAATGAATACTTATTCAATAGTAATCCCTTGCCAGCGGTGCAACAGACAGAGGTTGTAATTTTGAGTTCAAATTAAGCTTGAGTTCCTCAACTAAAGACAAAAAGGACATCGAATAAACAACACTAAAGAGAGATAAATATTAAAAATTTAGTACATTTATAATAAAACACGGTGTTGAGTTCTGCCACTCAAGCTCAAAACGCAATGTCTTGTCTTCTGGCAAAAACTGGAGGGGGAGATCTTGACACTAAGTTATCTACTCATCCACATACGATAAATCACTATAATTATTGCACATTTTATTTCAGCTTTACGCTGTATCTCACCTATAGCCGAATAAGCTGAAGAAACCTAGTCCTAGACACTTCTTTTGCCACTTTCCGCCGAATTTTCAAGGCATGATGAATTCCGTGTTGAATGGCGGAACTTGACGCGGTGCTTGCTCGTTACCAAAGCGAAGAAATCATTAAAAGAAAATATTAATAAATAATAATTACTTAATAATTTCTGAGTGGGAATCGAATCCACCACTGGGCCACGACGACTCAAATAATTGTAATATATGTAGCTGGAATCAAATGTATGTTAAGATTAACGATTTCTCAATTCCGATACTAATTGGAAATTATCTTTGAATGTTCCTGTTTAATTCCGTGTGTGATACCGAATTGAATTATAGCAGCAATAATTAATTATTAATGCACGATTTCCCGGTCAGAATTAGGCTTTATTACAACTTATAATATAGTGTTTGATTCTAGACAATTGTATAGTATTTTTTAAAAAATAAAATCAGCTTCACGCTGTATCCCGCACAGAGCAGGGTAGGCAGAGGGAACCTAGTGTTAAGACACTCCGTTCTCCACTTTCTGCATTACGTGTTGAGTCGCAGAACGCAACGCAGCGCTTGTCCTCGACACCAGAGCGAAGAAATGGAAATATATAAATATAATATAAATATAAATTTAAGTAAATATTTCATCTCCTCGAGTGGGGATCGAACCCACGACCAGTCGGTTTTACAATTACACTTTGTGCCACTGCGCCACGACTGGCCTTTTAGTATTTTTAAAAAAAATTAAAGTCTTATTTCACACTTAGGAAAGAAAAAAATATTTAAAAAATAGTATTCTCTCTCGCCAAACGATAAATTTAAGTATTTATCTTTGGGTAGCGGAAATTTGTAAAAATCTCCATTTAGAGATGCTAATAACATAAATAAGTTGTAACAAGCGTATAAGAATTTAGACGTAACTCGACAAGAACGTATGGCTTAGTTGGTAAGAGCGCTTGGACGGTTTCCAAAGAGGCGCGGGTTCGAAACTTTTTAATTTTATACGTCTTCTTAATAAAAATTATATGGTAATTTAAACAAAAACTCTGGTAGCGTTTTATCAATATCTACAAATTATGTAAATTTGGATGGAGTCGAACTTTTTCTTGACATTAAATTCCCAAAATGTTAATTAACTTTTTTTTGTTTTAACGCTGTATCCCGCACATATCAGGGTAGGCAGATAAAAATTAAGACATTCTGTTCCCTACTTTCCGCCGAATTGTATAGCATTTTGAGTGGCGGAATTCAACGCCGCGATTTACCTCGATACCAGAACAAAGCGTCAACAACATCAACAAATCACAATAAATAATTAGTAGCTATTATGAAAAAAAAACTTATAATGCTACTTTATTTTTATTTATTTCCTACAAAACACCTATGATTTATGAAAAGTAAATACAAAAAAGTCACATTATATTTCAAATATGTATAATATTGTTAATCGTGTCCGTGCGTCATTATTTCTTCATAAATAATTGATCAGAAAAGTCATTTATATTCCATGACTGAAGAGAAAAATACGTTTCGATCGGCCGTTCTGTGTTTATTTAGTTCATTCCTCCAGGATTTTTTTCATAATTTTCACCTTTAGCTCTAATAGAAAAATGAAGTGCGAGTCGGATTCGCCCACCGAGGGTTCCGCACCAATTTTCAGATTATAGGGAATTAGAACTTATAAAAATGGGCAAACTTAAATTTGGGGTCATATGCACTCATTTTGTATGAAATGAACCAATTTGTAATTGTTATTGTTATTACATGTATCTGGTATAAATTTCCAGTTTTCGGATTGTATCCTTTATTTGTATTGGTAGTTCTCACTTCTCACTAAATCTTATAATTGTAGATTCATATTTAAGAAATAAGTACGAAAATACCCAATAGGTTTAGATTACGCAGCGAATAAAGTTGACAAACTTAAGTTTCCCTACGTACGTATTCATTCATATTGTATGAAATAAACTTTCAATATAAATTTGTAATTATTTTTTTCTATGAAATACGGAACCCTAAAAATATATATACTAACTAGTTTATATTTCATGCCAAGAAATACAATATAATAGCTTCAAATAAATTACAATTTTAAAATACCAATTTTAATCCGTTTAACTGTATAAATAATAATAATTATTTTAATTAATAATAAACAAATCATATTGTTATAACCAATTTCAGGTAACCTTTTTAAATATATTTTATTCAATGTTCACCTTAAGTTTTATTCGAAACAAGAAAAATATGCTATTATAATAATTGCGTCTACTTTACCCAACGCCATGACCAGGTGCGTGAATTTATAAAAGGATTAACTTTGAAAAGGGTCGGTCTCCCAAAGGAAGGACTTTCTTGGGAATCTCGTAAATTGACTAAACGAATTCGCTCTTACTTTTTATAATTGCATTTTCACTGATTTTTAGTTTTATATTTGACCATGTAATAAAAAAATTAAGGCCAGTCGTGGCGCAGGGGCATACGTGTGGGACAGTTAGCGTCCCCAGAATTTGGGAGAAAGTAGTGTCTCAACACACAGCGTGAAGATTAAAAAATAATATAAAACTTAATTAATTACACGATATAAGTTTTAAAATAGCAACTATTTATTATAATAGTACAAGACTGTATTCCAATATGTAATTTGACATATTTCGGCGTTTACCAAAATGAAGTGTGGATATTGCTTTGTATCGAACCTTTAATTATTAAGATCAACAAACATTTTTTTCATATAAACTATAAGTAGTTCTCGGCTTTTTAACTGTTTTAAATTTTTAAATCTCATCTTATTTATAGGTAAAATAAAACATATATATTTTTTAACCTTCACACTATGAAGCATCCGCATTTGGTAAAGAAAATAGAAAAAAGGAGAATTTCAAGACACTTTATTCTCTATTTTGCGCCCGGATTCGAAATATTGCGTCTCGAGTGTCTAAATTCAACGCACTGATACTAGGGGTGGTGAAACGAAAATAATTATTACAATATTCCCATATCCTCTATCCAAGAATCGAACCCACAACCAACGCGCCTACAAATAGACGTTGACTGTCACACTATATTTTAAAAACTATTTCATTTTCACAAGCAACAGATCCCATCCTTTAGACCCGTGCCAACTCCTTTCAAGTTTCATCTTTATCAATGAATAATTGCTGCCATAATGCAAAACAGCAAAGCTTATAACGCATACTACGGCAAGTTTTAATCGGATCAAAATAAAAAAAATGGAGAAAACTATAAGAACAAGAATATAGGCACTTTAACTTATGTTTATTAAATGAAAGAGTAATATTGATTATATATTATTTGGCATCTCACTGTATTCCGTTCTTAGCAAGGTAGGCAAAAGAACCTGGGAACCCTTGCGTAACACTCCATTCCTATTAAAACCGTTCCTAATTTTTCGCCGGATTTCTAGAGGCATTGTATGCTGTGTCGCGGAACTCAACGCCGCGGTAGGCCTTGACACGAGAGAGAAGAAATGACTGGCCTAAATAATTATTTAAGTAATGTAACAAAAGGTTCTAAAGGGCTCGTGGCGCAGTTGGAACGTTTTCCACAGTATTTAAAGTAATAGATTCTAATTCTATTCAGATTTGTTTATATTTTAATGTTAGACATTGAAACTATATTATATAGGCGCAAAATGAAGAATGCGCTAGACGCCTATAAAAATCCAAGACGCCATTGTGGCATTGTGTGTGTATTTTTTTCACTCCACGTTGTATCTCGAACATAGAAAGATTAATTTAATTTGGGAACTAAGTGTTAAAACACTTCGTTTCCTATTAAGATACTCCGTTTCTTACTTTCCGTTTCACAGTGGAATTCAACGCCACGCCCCATTTCCATAGCAAGGAAATGAAAATATAAAATATTTCATTCCCCCGCATGCAAATCGAACCCACAACCATCACGTTTACAGCCTGTTTACTCATGCGCCACGACTGCCTCCTCAAATGTAACTTGAGGAACTTAATTCATTTCTCTATACTACTCTCTCTCTCTTCACTCCTACTCTGATAATTGCTAGACAAACCCTGAAGCTGTAAAAAAGACATGGCTTAAAAAAATATCACAGAATAACAAAACTTAATTTTTATCCATTTAATTAATTCATAAAATCCATTATATTTATATTTTTTTCTGTTACATATCTATATATAAATAGTAAAAAATTAAAAAAATAAATCAGCTTTACGCTGTATCCCGCACACAGCAGGGTAGGCAGAGGGAACCTCGTTTAAGACACTCTGTTCCCCACTTTCCGCCGAATTCTGGAGCCATTGCGTGCTGAGTCTGTTACATATCTATATATAAATAGTAAAAAATGAAAAAAATAAATCAGCTTTACGCTGTATCCCGCACACAGCAGGGTAGGCAGAGGGAACCTCGTGTAAGACACTCTGTTCCCCACTTTCCGCCGAATTCTGGAGCCATTGCGTGCTGAGTGGCGGAACTCAACGCTGCGCTTTGCCTCGACACCAAAGCGAATTATGACAATATAAATGTAAATAAATATTTCACTTCCTCAAAAGGGGATCGAACCCATAACCAGTCGATTTTACAGTCACACTTTGTGCCTTTGCGCCACGACCGGCCTCAATATATAAATAGTAACTAATTATTATCACTTTCATATTTATAGTAACTTCTATTAGTTAACATTTTTTTTAAATAGCACAAAGTGAAAAACAAGAACCTTCAGTACTGAGTTCAATCAGAAACAGAATATATTAAAAGAGAACGTGATTCCCCGCAAACAGTGACACAGTAACGTCACGAGCAAACGTAAAAAAAACATCGGGAACCTTGCCAAGTCACCTGAACGTATGTACATCTTTTTAAATAAAAAAAACATAAAATATAATATGACGTGCTGAGAATGGTGTGGAAGCTACACTCCGTAAGTTGCTTACCTGAATATAAAATAAGAATATATATATACGGAAGGAATAAAATATCTACGTACATTTTCTAGTTATTTCACATTTGACAGTCCTGTCGACATTGAAATGGTTAAATTGAACTGTTTAATCGAGGTTGTAAATTCGATATTACCTAAAATCGATATCTATATAATAAACATCGTTAACAACGATTATTTCGTTTATTAACCTAATTTTATGTAATATATTTATGTATTTGAAAATATATCGATGTGTGTTCGTCAATTACCAGAGTTTAAAATTAGGGGCAACCTAGCTCTAGGCTGAAAGATACCTAAACCGTTTAAATTATTATTATTTTATAATAAAAAAAAATTGCCAAACTTGAACCCTGTGCTAAGTAATAAATTAAATTAG
This sequence comes from Heliconius hermathena, assembly GCA_013403705.1. NCBI lineage: Eukaryota > Metazoa > Arthropoda > Insecta > Lepidoptera > Nymphalidae > Heliconius > Heliconius hermathena. The sequence continues at coordinate 82,763 of JAAIXJ010001871.1, forward strand.
CTTCACGCTGTATCCCGCACACAGCAGGGTAGGCACTGGGAACCTAGTGTTAAGACACTCCGTTCCCCACTTTCTGCCCAATTTTGGAGGCATTGCGTATTGAGTGGCAGAACTGAACGCCGCGCTTAGCCTCGACACCAGTGCGAAGAAATGGAAATATAAATTTTAAATTATTTTTAACAGCTTTTTTCTTCGTTAAGTTCAACCATTTAGCACACAATGGCTTGAATTTGAGAGAACAACTAATGACCAACAAATTTCTATATAGTTGCCAAAACAAAAATCTTCTGTTTAATTTATCTAACAAGAAGAGCAAATGATAAATAAATAATAGAAACCCTACCGAGAGTATGAGAAAACAGTCAACACATCACTGTTAATAGGCGACGACACGAACTAATGAAAATATATTACTTCTAAATCTAACACAAAGATGTCTCTACTAACTTTTCACTTAAGATACGAAAATAAAGGTTGTACAGTTGGTGAAGAGTTCGTAAAACGCTGCCGGCTAATGAGGCCGTTGTGGCGCAGGGGCACAGGGGTGTGACTGTAACGCGATTGTTGTGGGTTCGATCTCCACTCGAGAGAGTGGATTATTAAAAAAAACAGCTTCACACTGTATCACGCACACAGCACGGTAAGCAGAGGGAACCTAGAGTTAAAGCACTCCGATCCTCATTTTCTGCCGAATTCTGGAGACATTGCGTGTTGAGTGGCAGAACACAACGCCGCGCTTGGCCTCAACAGCAGAGCGAAGAAATGGAAATATAAATTTAAGTAAATATTTCATCTCCTCGAGTGGGGATCGAACCTACAACCAGTCGGTTTTACAGTCACACTTTGTGCCGCTGCGCCACGACTGGCCTTATGAATTGGCCTTATGGCCTTAGAATGGATTATTATTTATTAATATTTTCATATCTTAGATGTGGCAACAAGGCAAAGCCCGGCGTTAAGTTCCGCCAGTCAACACCCAATTCCTCAAAATAATTGTCGGAAAGTGAGAAAGGGAGTGCCTTAACATTAGGTTCCATCTGCCTACCTTGCTGTGTGTGGGATACAGCGTGAAGCTGATTAGAAATCTAAAAATCTCTCTTTTCACTTAAAATACGAAAATAAAGGTTGTACAGTACAGTGTTCGTACAACGCTGCCGGCAAATTTGTTCATTTGGATACCTTTCAAGCATGTTACGTAAAGATGGAAATAAAAAGAATTTTTATTTTTCATGAAATATGTAAAGACTTTATATCTCCAGGTGACCACAATTTGCTTCGCTATTATCACGAAAAAATATATATATAAAAAGATACATAAAGAAATCTGTCTATAAAACTCAACGATAAAAACTTAATTAACAGTTTTGTTCGCCTTCTTCTTTAAGTGTACTTATATTTTTGCTATTCACGAAATATATGAGATGTTATTTTACGAAATAATAACTGACAGTTTTTACTTGTACTTTTATTTTATGACTACAACAGGTATGAACACCAGAAGGATTTTTCTTTATACAGTCACCAATAACTCACTTTGCAAAGCAAAAACATTAAGAATTTTAATCAAAAAATCGATATCTATAGTTTAATTTCTCCAATCTAAACGGTTTATTTTATAACAACTAAGAGCTGTTACAGTGTGAGGCTAACAAAAATCTGTTCAAAATCTTCATACATAATTATGATATATAATTATCATTTTGTTTCAGTTTCTCGTTCTTTAGGGGTAACCTAAGTTTAAAACACAACGTCTATATTAAACTCCCGCTCATTTTTCAATACTTATTTTTTAATAACTTTTTTGCCTGTGCAGCAATCGAACCAATAACCATAGTTATTCACAATACTGTGACGAAGTCCCACTGCGCCACTACGGTCTTGACAAGGATTTATAAGAAAAATAAAAAAAAAATAGCAGTTTTGTTTGACTATCTGATAGTATTAATCAAAATAAGGAAAATCGAAGTTCTGTGATAGAAGTAAGTATCTATTAATTATTTATCACAAGCCTTTCCTTTTAAGATGTCGGGTACGTCTTCTTTCTAGAGTATCTATCTATAGATTTTTTGTTTTCTTTTATTATAATCAAATATTTCTTATTAATTATTGTTAGAAAATATAACTGAACTGCAGTAAACGATTAAAGGCCTAATTTAAGACATATACATTTAAAGGTATTGTTCAATGAAAATCATAATTTTAAATTAACTAAAAACAATAAGTATTTACAAATTTTATGACTGACTAGAAAGATGCGAGCTCTATGTAATACAATAAAATGCACTTACTTCAAATTGAGGCCGTCGTGGCGCAGAGGCAGAAGCTGCAACTGCAACGCGAAAGTTGTGGGTTCGATCCTCACTCGGGGGAATGAATTATTAATATTTTTATTTCTTCGCTCTGGCAACAAGGCAAAAGTACTGTGTTGAGATCTGTCACACAACACGCAATCCCTCGAAAATTTCGGCGGAAAGAGGGAAACGGAGTGTTTTAACTCTACGTTCACTCTGCTGTGTGCAAAATAGAGTGTGACGCTATTTTCATTTGAAAAATCATCCAGTGCATCTATATTTTTATTACTCATTTTGTATTATAAGTAATAACGATCTAAAATTGTCGCTTAGCATTCGTCGACCAATAAAATCATACGATGACACATTTAATTAAGAATTTCTTGTAAATATTATTTTTAATAAGAAGTTCTTGTAATATTATTTTTACCGATTTATAAACGTCATGTACGTTTGTGTACAGTACATTTACAATACGTAAATCAATTTGAGAAGATTTTTTTTATTACTTTATAAAATCCTTATAGATGAAATATTTACTTAAATTTATATTTTCATTTCTTCGCTCTAGTGTTGAGGCTAAGCGCGGCGTTGAGTTCTGCCACTTAACACGCAATCCTCCAGAACTCGGCAGAAAGTGGGGAACGGAGTGTCTTACACTAGGTTCCCTCTGCCTACCCTGCTAAGTGCGGGTTACAGCGTGAAGCTGATTTATTTTTAAAATCCTTATAAAAATATCACAATATATTTGGATTCAGTAAGTAGCACTATCAGAAATTCCTTTATTTTACTTTTATCTATCTTATAGGTAACTGCCTCTCCGACCTCGTGATCAAAGGAAAATAATGATATTATGACACATTCCAAGTGCCTGAAGTAATTTTCATCGTAAATGCAGTGGATTATATCATATCGATTAATGTAATATAATATAGCCTATTATATATAACCTTTCACAATATATTATGGACTTTTCAACACGAATCAGTTTTCAATTTCAACTGAAAAAAAGTTCCTGAGATGAGCACTAATAAACTCAAAGTTTTTTTTATAAAAGCTTAATAATACAAGTATTGTATACATTACTATCGGATATTTTATTTCCTCACATATCTAAACTTTTAAATTTAGAAGCTAAATGCGCATTATTTCCAGAGTTTTAGCGTCCCAGCGAAGTTAAAACAGATCCATAATCCGCAAGAGTCAATTCTATATTCTTATGGACTTTAGTATGTTCATTCTAAGAGGAAAGGACGTTGAAAAAACAGTATTGAGAAAATTATACAAAAAAAATATAACAGTAAGTAGTAACTCCCACAACATAATAAATGTTTTATAATAGATAAATCGAGGCCAGTCGTGGCGCATGGGCACAAAGTGTGAATGTAAACCCAACCCCAAACGCCCCAACCCCAACACGCATTGCCTCCAGAATTTGGCAGAAAGTGGAGAACGGAGTGTCTTAACACTAAGTTCCCTCTGCCTACCCTGCTGTGTGCGGAAAGCTGATGATTTAATAGGTAAATAGTAGATTTCAATAAATTTTAAATATGTTTCCATATGTAACGGTATCGAAATGTGATGAGATCGAAATGAGCGCGATGACGATAGTGTGAATAAGCATATTCATTACTTTTTCTGTATAAATATTTTACTGTAGCAATAGCATATCAAGAGCGGCTCTACACTATAGTGTAGATCGAGCCTAAGGTCAATCTAAATTCAAAAAAGATAAGTTTCCAATCCATCGTATATCCCAACGTGTCATATTTGATTAACCAATTTTTTTTTAATAAAAATATAATAAATAATATAGTTATGCAAACATAATTAATTAACTACAAATAAACAATGATTGAAAGAAATTTAATTTTCCTATTTACAAATATGAAAATTAAAACCAATATATTTCAACTATCATTTGTGTAATAAAAACTATATAAAATATGATAAAGCAGATATTTTTCAATATTCCCTATTTATTACCTTCAAAAACAATAAAAAAAATACTTACCAAAAAATTTCCACAAAAATAAAACAACCACAAATATATTAACAACTGTATATAACCACAACAAGCACAACACTACAACCGAAACGCGAACGAAATGTATTCAAATATAACCGAATATCCCGGTAGGGTCGTGCGGACGACCGCAGTTTTTCAGCCAAACTGAAGTCGCTCGCTGAATGGACGGAGCCGGGCGCTGTGCTCATGCGCGTTCATTCACCAAAATATTCTGCATTCACATTTGGATACATTGAGTATTTTTGTTAAGGTATATTAGGAAATTATATTGTGGGTTCGATCCCCACTCGAGGAGATGAAATATTAAAAAAAAATATATATATATTTGAAATATTTCTATTTCTTCGCTCTGGTGTTGAGGCAAAGCGCAGCGTTGAGTTCTGTCATTCAACACGCGATGCCTCCAGAATGCGGCAGAAAGTGGGGAACCCAGTGTCTTAACACAAGGTTCCCTCTGCCTACCCTGCAGTGTGCGGGATACACCGTGAAGCTGTTTTTTTTTTATTAGTTTTTTGTACTGTTAAGTATGTATATTCCTTATTATTAGAGTTTGATTTGTTAATAGTTAAAGTTATTTAATTACGGCGTTTCAAACGCCATTTGAGCACAAAATAATTTCTCCAATGTCACACGATAATCGTATGCTTTTTCTGTTTTTTTTTGTGTCAATAACTATTTTTACTTCTTTTTTTTTTCATCTTCGCACTATATCCCGTGCATAGTAGAGTAGGCAGGGGAAACCTGTGTACCTAGTGTTAAGACTCTCCGTTCCCATTAAAACACTTCCGTTCCCCACTTTCCACCGAATTCTGGACGCATTGTGTGTTGAGTGGCGGAACGAAACGCCGCACTTTGCGCGTCGTGTTTACAGTAACAAGCTTCAAGCCCCTGCGCCAATTTGGCCTCTACTAAATCACAAATCAGCTTCACGCTGTATCCCGCACACAGAAGGGTACACAGAGGGAATCTAACGTTAAGACACTGCTTTGCCCACTGTTCACCGATTTCTGCAGGCATTGCGTGTTAAGTGTCGGAACTCAACGCCGCGCTTTGCCTCCACACTTTCCATTTCTTGGAAATATAAATTTAAATAAATATTTCATTTCCTCGAGTGAGGATCGAACCCACAACCGGTCACGTTTACAGTCACACTTTGTGCCCCTGCTTCACGACTGGCCTCTACTGTGCCTAGTTATTTGAAAATCGAACGTGCTATCAATCCATTCAAATGGCGTTCAAACAAAACTATGTCAATATTTTATTAAAAGTAAACTAAACCAACGAATGCCATTTTATAAACACCGCGCGCCTATTTTCCTTACGTATCGGACTCGCGTCTGAAATATTTTTACGAGTTCTCCATCAAATGGTCACTAAAGTACCTACCATACATTTACATACATACGGCTATGTAAATTTATGGGTACCCCACATAATTGGGTTTTCTTGGCCAACGTCCACCAACTGGCCAACTGGCGTATGAACATAAACTTATATTTGAAAGGGTTACAAATGACAGTAATAGAAATGAATAGAAATATTTTATTATTGACGTCACGTCATGCAATCATTAGATTTTTTTCCTATATTTTTATTTATTCTGTTTCTTAAGGATTTATAAAACAATTTAAGAATTTAAAAACTATACAGCATATCTTCGTAATTACTGGAGGAAATCATATTGAAGCACTAAGAGGTCGTCGTAGAGCAGAGGCACAAGCGTGCACCTGTAAAGGCGACGGTTGTGGGTTCTCCATTCAGAAGAATGATATATTTATTATAATAATTTCATTTTCTCGCAATTTTTTTTTCTAAACCGCTGGCACGGAACATGGAATACGGAATCTGTCTTAAACAGAGCAGAGTGTCTGAAAACTAAGTTCCCAAATACCCTGTGAATACTTCGCTGAGTGCGGGTTACAGCGTGAGGCTAAAAAAGCAGTATCATGTCACTCAGTCCCATTGTCCAAATGAAAAAAATGTGGTAGAATGCCACGTTTTGTCTGATCTGAGTTTTACTCTAAGAAATTAAAGTCGATATTATTGTGTATAATTTAACTTGTCTCAACTGAGCCACTTATTTTATGTTAAAAGCAAATTTTTTAGGTCACAAACAGAATTTCCAGAAAAGTTTCCAAATATTTCCTGTCCATCTGAAGTGATTTAATAAAATCAACTTCACGTTGTATCCCGCACACAGCAGGGTAGACAGAGGGTACCTAGTGTTAAGACACTCCGTTCCCCCCTTTCTTCCGGATTCTGGAGCCATTGCGTGTTGAGAAGCGGACCTCAACGCCGCGCTTTGCCTCAACACCAGAGGGAAGAAATGGTATTATAAATTTAAGTAAATATTTCATCTCCTCGAGTGGGGATCGCACCCAGAACCAGTCGGTTTTACAGTCATACTTTGTGCCACTGCGCCACGACTGACCTCAAGTGAAGTGATTTATATTCAGTTTTATATACCTATATATGTATGTATAACTGAAAGATACAAAGTACACTTCATTTGACTTTCAATGAAGCCGTAACTAAAGCAGTGTTCAGTGATTCGCGGTATGCACATTATTTTGCAAAAATTACTGTTATAATTTTGCTAAATTGAAGGCCAGCTACTAAGCTTGCAGCTGTAGACGCGACGGTTGTTTCGATTCCCACTCGAGGGCATGAAATATTTAAAAAAATCATTTTCTCGCTTTGGTAACGAGGCACATGCGCGTCGTTGAGTTCCGCCGCCGTCAAAACACTAGATAACAATCGCCTACGTTTGTTAATGTCTTATATTTAGATTTTTAAGAGTTAAAGGAAGAAGGAAGGTCGCTAGCCTATGTTCTAAAAATCTTTGTTCTAAAAATGAGGAACGGAGTGTCTCAACATTAGATTCCCTTTGCCTGCCCTTCTATACGGAAATTTAAAGAAATAAAAATTAAATTGTGATGCCGTCGCGTAAATAAAAACAGAAAAGCATCCATGTCCACATATAACATGATCATCCCTCTTACGCAACTTCTGCAACATGCAGAGTTGAATACGAATACACATAAATACGAATTTACAAATGAGTCGCGACTTCGCCCGCATACTACGTATAATACTTTTCTTATGCCGCATTTGGCGACAGATTGATATATTCAATCATGAACACTACGTGGCTGTATCATAGGACATCATCGGCGGCAAGGGCGCTCCCCGCGGGACTCGATCCTAGGCTTGCGGCCGTAAACAGAGCGTTGAATTATTTTAATTTTACATTTTCTAGAAAAATATTCGTCCAAATTACATATATAGTATGTAAAGCCGAGGATCATCTTTATTAAATTTCCGTGATAATAAACTAACTTTGGCTCGTAAGTTTTAATATAATAAAAATAAAAATCGATGAAATATCACCATACAATTTTCAATCATTTTTTCTCACAAAACAAACGAAAAACAATTATATATATTAGTAATGCGACATTGAGTTCTGTCACTCAACACGCAATGCCTCCAGAATTCGGCAGAAAGTGGAGAACGGAATGTCTTAACACTAGGTTTCTTCTGCCTACCCTGCTGTGTGCGGGATACAGCGTGAAGCTGAAAAAAATAAGTAATGCTACAACAGCAATCATTTTAAATAGGTTAGAAATATTCCCACTCTAACAAGCGACAGCTATTGTTTTAAGTGATTGATACAGAGCGAACTGAACCGTACTCGATATTTTTTTTAAAAATATAGGTATACATGTTTTCATTTCTTTTTTAAATAATATTATTTCTCAGGTATCAAGATACGATAAACAAATGTACATAAATGAATAATACCATAGGCAGAAAGATTGGAGGTCTAGACGCAGTATATACTTACACTAGCGGCCCACTCGCGGCCATACCAGCATACCATCTATAAAACTTTTATTACTGCATTGCCAACAGATACATTCAATTATGAGCAAATTGTTTTCATAATTCTACTTTTGAAGAATGTAGCTTTCATACAAAGCAAAAAAAGTTAATCGGACCAGTAGATCCAGAGATCTTAGCGTTTAAACAAACAAACTCTTCCGCTTTATTATATTAGTATAGATATATCGCTTTATCCATCTTTATTATTTGTATCCCGCTCATAGCATAGCATGGTAGAACCTAGTGTTAAGACACTCTGTTCTCATTTACATACTCCCGTTCCCCACTATTATGCTATTCATGATTCATAGTCAACGGGAAGTACAAAGTTAACGGGATGCACAAATTTAAAATAACAGTTACCGAATTTAGGTTTGCAGGCGTGGGTCATTTTATAACGACTACAAAGGATCTAGCCCGATAAGTATGGGGAAGCTGCACTAGTTTCTTTATGAATTATTTTTAAAATAAAAAATAAATCAGCTTCACCCTGTATCCCGCACACAGCAGGGTAGGGAGAGGGAACCTAGTGTAAGACACTCCGTTCCCCACTTTCTGCTGAATTCTGGAGGCAGTGTGTGTTAAGTGGCAGAACTCAACGTCGCGCTTTGCCTCTACACCAGAGCGAAGAAAATGGAAATATAAATTTAAGTAAATATTTCATCTCCTCCAGTGGAGATCGAACCCACAACCAGTTGGTTTTACAGTCACACTTTGTGTCGCTGCGCCACGACTGGCCTCACTACTACTACTGGTTTCTATATGAATTATTTTTAAAATGATTTTGTTGTTTTTTATCTGAAATAGCGACACACCTTTTTTTGTCTCTAACCTTTACAGTGAGGGAATTATGGGAGTAACAACCTTTAATGTTAAAGCTTAATGCAATTTAAATTGAACATGGCTAATTATAGAGAACCATCTTAAATTTAAATTTCAATACCGAAAAAAAATACTTTGACGTTAATATATACACACACACACACAATCATATAAGGATTCCGTTTTTTGTATTGTGATATGAACACCTTAATAACCAAAATGAAAACAAAAACTAACCTTCCTAAAGACAAAACAATAGTCAAGTAAAGATTCCTTTAACCTCTACCCATATATAACTACCCATCACTACTTCATATAGACAAAACTACTAGTGACGTGACGCACGTCACACCGCAGACTAGCATGTCAAATGTCAGTTTAAGAGACAACCCTACCATAAATGCCGACCAGACGCTTGTTTTTAATGCTAAATAAAATGCAATGTTTTTGTATATTTAAAAGTGTTTTTGTTTTCTTTCCTCTTCAGTATTGTGAAGCATTGAAAGTATAAAAAATAGTAGAATTACTTCTTTGATCAGTTGAATTGCGTTGGAATTTAACTCTTTATATATTTTTACTTCCTGTGTCGTAGTATTATAAAATTTGAAAAATCTATTTTAATTGCTAATTAAATTTATTTATGTAATATATAAATATATAATATATTCGATAAAAATATTTTATTAAATTGCTTAGGAACGTGGTGGTGGTGGTGCTGGTTACAAAAATGAAATATTTCTATCGGACTTTCAAAAAATGGCAACCACTGATACTTACTTGATTTGATATTAATCTGCTAGAAGCTTAATAGTGTATTAAGCTTCTAGCAGATTATTTATCCTTTAGCTTAGTAGTTTATTTATCCTATAAAGCACTAAATTATATTTTTTAATAATAATCGTTAATTGTTTTAATTATATTAATCATAAAATTTTGTTTTATAATGATAATCAGTTAGTTATATAATTAAATATCGCACGCTGTATCCCGCACACAGCAGGATAGGCAGAGGGAACCTAGTGTTAAGACACTCCGTTCCCCATTTTCTGCCGAATTCTGGAGGCGTGTGTGTGTGATTGCGTGTTGAGTGGCAGAACTCAACGCCGAGCTTTGCCTCGACACTAGAGCGAAGAAATGGAAATATAAATTTAAGTAAATATTTCATTTCCTCGAGCCACCCGACCCACAAGCAGTCGGTTCCACACTTTGGTCCCCTGCGCCACGACTGGCAATTTAAGTTATACTTATTATTCTTTTTAAACAATCGTAATTTTCATTAAAATATTTAAAAATATAATGTATATAAATACTTTCGCAATTACAAGGACTTAATTTATAGACATCAATTCGTTTCTGCTTACATAAATTTACATTAATTTAAGGCATCTGCATGTTGATTACATGTTTATTCATTGTAACCACAAACTGGATATAGTCATCGAATTAATTTACTTAAAAAAATATCAAATTAAATCAGATTCACGCTGTATCCCGCACACAGCAGGGTAGGCAGAGGGAACCTAGTGTTAAGAAACTCCGTACTCCACTTTCCGCCGTATTCTGGAGAGGGCGGAATCCAACGCCGCGCTTTGCCTCGACACCAGAGCATACCATTTATCTCCAAAACCATAAGTTCAATTTTGGAGTCGTTTATAGCTTCTTTACAATTTTAATTAGTGAGTTACATTTTCATGATATAATACATTAGATCAGTGTTTCCCAACGTGGGGCCCACGCCCCACTGGGCAATTTGATTGTTAAGGGGGGCAATTTAAGAATGAATAATCGATACAACTTTACCAGTCGATACAATTTTACCAGCCCAGTCGCTTCGGCCCATTATATGCAATGCATAAGTCTAGCATCGGTGGCCAATTTAACAAAAAAAGGCAAAATCTTAAATAATTGCCGTAAATATTTATTAGGTATAATTTCGTTTGAAGAGATCAAAATATCAACTGGGTGATTGGAGTCTTCAAGTAGACCACGGGTTCATCGCAATGTACATAGTGTTTCACATCATTCAGTTGGTGTTAATTTGAAATAAGTGTCTGTCAAAACTGTTGTAATAGTTCGTTGATTTAATATTCATATATATTATAATATATAGATATAATTGATAAGTATTTGATTTCATTTTTATCTATTTTAATTTTAAAAGCATAACTTTGTCACATTGAATTAATTTAACCATACATTTTAATTTAAATTTAGAGGCCATCGTTGCGTAGGGACATAAGAGAATGACTGTAACGCGATGGTTATAGGTTCGATCTCCACTCGAAGGATTGAATTATTATTTATTATTAAAATATATAAAACTCAAAATCAGTTTCACGATGTATCCCGCAGCAGGGTAGGCAGAGGGAACATAGCGCTAAGACACTCCTTTCCCTACCTTCCGCCGAATTCTGGAGGTATGGCATGTTGAGTGACGGTACTCAACGATATAGATGTGGAAAGGCGTTTTGGTGCCGGTAACAGGGTTAACGGAGCCTTAGCTGCATTGATGAGACTGCGAAACGTCAGCACAGCTGCACGTTTGGCCGTACACAATGCAGTTTTGGTACCGTCTCCGTTATACGGCAGCGAAACGTGGGTATTACAGAAGAATGAAAGAAAGATGAATGCTGTGGAGATGCAATCTCTTCGTAGGATAGCCGAGTCAGCTTAGCGGATGGAATCCGCAAAGAAAAGATACACAGAGTGGTGGGTACTAGCGAGAATGTCACGGTGAAAATGAAGACGAAATCAGTTTTTTATTATATGTTTTGAAATTTTACTTACTATTTTATAGTGATCTCTTAACATACATAATTATTAACTTAATAGGGGGGACATTAAACGTTTTAGAAAGGTTAAGGTGGGGCATGGCACAAAAAGGTTGGGAAACACTGTATTAGATGCTCTTTGTAAGTAAAAAATAAACAGTGACTAAATATTCAATTTAAATATGAGAAAGAGAAAAAACTCCTTTGCGTCTCATGAATTCACCGTGCGAGAGTCGGGACCTTCACGTTGCAGAGTGAGGACTCCAAAGGAGACCTGGGACGTAAAGTACCTAAGGGAAAGTTTTAAAAATAGTAGATTTTAGAAAGGAGCCCCCTTTAAATAATTCACTTTTACAATAAATTAATATATTTAGTGTAAATTTTTGTAACAACCGTATAAGAATTTCGACGTAGCTTGATGAGAACGTATGGCTTAGTTGTCAGACCGGTTTGACGGTTTCACAGAGGCGCGGGTTCATATCCCACTACGTTCAAATTTTTATACGTTTAAATAAATATTTTTCTTTCCTTTTTGTGGAATAACACTTTAAAAAATGTAAAAAAATAATATATTTAGGTAGATTTATCAAAAAGTGAACACCATAACGTCACTATAATTGCCAAATGCTCGACATCACATTCCAAATTATAGCCTCTACTTGTATCGTGCCATGTGTTACCGACACAATTGCCTTTACAGCTTCTACAATATCCTGTACTGTAAATAATATTATCATGATATGATATTTATTTGTTAATTTTAATACAACTAGCGTACCAATCGCGACTTCGTCCGCGAAATCAAAGAAAATATTCTTGTTTTTTTTATAATATATACACATATATCTGTCTGACTTTATTTATTTATTATTACTACTAAAGTTTACTTGGTTTTTATTGTTGTAACTTCCATAATAATGTTAGATTGTTTTGGAAATAGAAAAGTATATTTAAAACACTTTACATTAAGACACTTCTATCCATTACTTTCCAGAAAAGAATTAAGTAGAATCTGGAGTATTGCCTATAGAGTGGCGGAACTCAACGCCGCGCTTTGTCTTGTTACCAGAACGAGGAAATGAAAATAATTAATATTTAATTTCGTCGAATGGGAATCAAAATCACAACCTGTCTCGTTAACCGTCGCTCGCTACATCGTGTCCTACCACTACGGTGGACCTCTTCACTTATTAATACAAGAAAAAACAAATGAAAATATTTAACTATTACTTTTAGCTTTACGCTTTATCCCTAACAGGGTAGCCAGAGAGAACGTAGTGCCAAACGCTACCACTCGATTTCCTTCATATTTTTTTGCCATTTATTCGTTCAACGTGCTCAAATTGCCTCAGCGTGTTCTTCATTTCCACTGTGACGTCATTGCTAGTATCAAGAATTTCAAAGATTTAAGGTAAAATCGCCGAAAGTGAGCTTTCTGAACGCTTTATATATATATATATATATATATATATATATATATATATANTATATATATATATAAAGTTCAATTCACTTACGTTATACAGATCGAGTTATATTTTCTTTTAATGTGATTACAGCTCATCTACGATGGAAGCCTTACTTGAGGGAATGTTATTAGGACGAGTTTTTTAGTTTCACGTATCCCGCACAAAGCAGGGTAGGTAGAAGGGACCTGGGAACCTAGTGTTAAGACGTTCTGTTTCCATTAAGACACTTCGGCGGAACTTAGCGCTGCGCATTACCTCGTTATCAAACCGAAGGGAATCCAAGTAGGAATTAAATCTATAACCGTCGCGACCGCAGTTTCACGATAGTGCTTCTGCTTGAGCCAACAATTCTTGTTTTTGTTTATTAAATTTTAAGTTAATAAAAATAATAGAGACGAAGGATACGAGATGGATGTGGAAACAGGGTTAACGGAGCCTTAGCTGCATTGATGAGATGGCGAAACGTCAGCACCGCTGCGCGTTTGACTGTATATAATGCAGTTTTGGTACAGACACTGTTATACGGCAGCGAAACGTGGGTATGACAGAAGAAGAATGAAAGAAAGATTAATGCCGTTGAGATGCGATCTCTCCGTAGGATATGCGGAGTCAGCTTAGCTGATCAAATCCGCAATGAAGAGGTACGTACTAGCGAGGATGTCACAGTAAAAATGAAGAAATTGTGCTCAGCTGATTTGTGCACGTCAAACGAATGAGTGATGAAAGAATGGCAAAAGGATTTATGATGGAAAAATGAGTTGTACGAGAGGTAGGAGGAGACCTCCGAAAACACAGTATCAAAGATACTGGAGGAAGGTCACCTAAAAAGCATGAGGACCCCCCGAAGGGCATGTATGAAGAGGTTGATGACAGTGGACGAGGCGAAAGAGGTATGTAGAGACCGTAGCGTTTGGCGCTACGTTCTCTCTGACTACCCCGCAAGGGATAAAACGTGAAGCTAGTAGTAGTAGTAAATTATAAGTTAAATGTTAGGTGAGCTACTATAAATTGGTATGAATAGTTGTGTACTCTTAAGCTGTTCGTAATAAAATAATAATTTAAATTTCTATTTACTTTATAAATTTAGTTAGGCAATTAGGTAATGATTAATTTATTTGAGCTCGTCCAACTATAACGAGTAAGTGGGAAAAGAACTTGATGAAACTTCTATCTGGTGGCCTTCTAATCTGTTTTATTACAACTTATCAGCGGACTCGGTCTAGTCAACGATTTTCGTTGATTGTAGATTCGATCTTCATTCTGAATATTCAAGAAGTTTCGACATTTCAGTAATGTCGGAGTGTGGAGTGTCTTAACACTAAGTTCTATCTACCACCCTGCTATATAAAGGACAAAGCATGAATCTAAGAAAAATGTATATGAAGTAAAAAAGTTGAAGCCAGTCGTGACGCAGGGACACAAGGTGTAGCAGGGGCACTGTAAAATCGACTGGTTGTGGGTTCGATCTCCACTCGACGAAATGAAATATTTATTTAAATTTATATTTTCATTTCTTCGCTCTGGTGTCAAGGCTAAGCGCGGCGTTGAGTTCCGCCACTTAACACGCCATGCCTCCAGAATTCAGTGGAAAGTGAGGAACGGAGTGTCTTAACACTAAATTACCTACCCTCCTATGTGCGGGATACATGTGAAGCTGATTTAATATAATTTTTTTAAGTAAAAAAGATACATAACTTTATATAAAATTCCGTGCGCCAAAAGTCGTAAAGTAATTTTCTTTTCAAAGAACACGGGCTTATCTAGAGATATTTCCTGGAGGGGAGAGGGGCTTTATCATTAAGCGTTTATGTAAAGGATTTTATTTTATTTTTCAGGGCAATTTTATTATTATTATAATTTATGGGGGTTCAGAGGAACCAAACCAACCGCAAACACATCCCGCTCCCTCCCTTTTTCCTACGACCATGTAAAAAAAAATTAAAAAGATCCTGGAGGTACTCAATCTTAAAAAGCGACAAGACATTAATATATATACACTTTAAATAATTGTGTCACAGCAGCAGAACTAGAAATTATTAGTTTAAAGTAACATTTTCAATATTAGGACTTTAAGAATCTTTAAGTATATTAAATAAATAGCCGTTTTTTAACATGAACGCAAGAAAATCTAATAAAAAATTATTAATTAATCAGCTTCACGCTGTATCCCGCACACAGCAGGGTAGGCAGAGGAAATTTAGTGTTAAGACATTCCGTTCCCCACTTTCTGCCGAAATCTGGAGGCATTGCGTGTTGAGTGGGAGAACTCAACGCCGCGCTTTGCCTCGACACCAGAGCGTAGAAGTGGAAATATAAATTTAAGTAAATATTTCATCTCCTCGAGTGGGGATCGAACCCACAACCAGTCGGTTTTACAGTCACACTTTGTGCCGCTGCGCCACGACTGGCCTGTATAAATATTTTACACAAATCTAACTGAGTACCTTCCGGCAGTGTATGACTGTAGGTACGCATACGTCTATTATAGAGCTTTAAAGCGCAAATAGTAACGATCGAGCTCAAGTACAGTGATACCGTTGAATGTCCCATTAGGATAGCGGCTCTGCGATATATTATTGTAGATATTTTTAGTTTCTAGATATTTTAGCTTGGCAAAAATGGAAGAAAATATAACTAATCTATATTTATAAAAAAAACATTAGTGATAGAGTGAGTGTTTTAAGACTAGGTTTCTTTTCACTTAGGCAGTTTCCGCCAAGTTCTGGAGGCATTGTGTGCTGAGTGGCGGAATTCAACGCCGCACTTTGTCTCGACACCAGAGCGAAGAAATGAAAATATAAATGTATCGAACCCACGACCAGTCGATATTACAGTCACACTTTGTGCCCCTGCGCCACGACTGGCCTCGTTCTCATTGACATTGAAGATAAATTAGAAAAACTATTACTGGGGACATTTATCAATGTTATAGAACCCAAAACAATGATTTTTTGTCTGTTTGTCTGGACGAAGTCGCTCGTCGGCCGCTAGTGCTCGCATATACATATAATCTTGAAATATTACTTATTTACTTATAATTCAGCTTCACACTGTATTTCGCACACAGCAGGGTAGGCAGAAGGAACCTGTGGAACTGTGTTAAGATACTCCGTTCTCCACTTTCCGCCAAATTTTAGAGGCGTTTTGAATGGCAGAACTTAACGCCGCGCTTTGCCTCGACACCAGAGCAAATAAATGGAAATATAAATTTAAATAAATATTTCATTTCCTCAATTGCAGATCGGACCCACAACCAGTCACGTTTACAATCACACTTTGTGCCCCTGCGCTACAACCGGCCTCATATTCAATTTTTTAAATTTATTTACCTATACATCCCATTGGCAATATTTATAAGATAGAAAAAAAAATTTAATCGATAATTTTAAGCCTTAAATTTATATGTAAAAAATATTTATAATATAATTAATATCGTATCTTTACCCTTTCGTCCCTATCGTATCTTTTCCCTTTGGCTGCTCCGCTACACATCACATTTTAAAAAATATCTAGTTCAATAGTTCGAGATCTGTCGGTGACATCAATGTCAACAAGTTGTTTAAAAAATAAAAGTTTCCACTATATCTCTCGTTTCCAACTATCTTGTACTAAAAAAACTGTTATTACACAGGTAAGATTTACCTAATTGCTTATGGTAATTATAATGTTGAATAACACTCAATGGAATATTTGTTTTATGAAAAAAAATTGTGGCGTTTAGTTCCGCCACTCAACACAAGAACGGATGTGTCTTAATGGGAACGGAGTGTCTTCATACTAGGTTCTCAAGTTTCCTCTGCCTACTCTACTATATGCGGGATATAGCATGAAGCAAAAAAAATTGCAACGTTATATTACGTTATTTAATATGAGGTAACCTGGACAAGTTGTTTACATTTTCTATTTTTCCCTATATAAGAAAAAAACAGTTAAGTACAAGTCGGACTCGCCCATTAAAACTTCCGTACGAATTTCAGGATTATAGATCAAAGGGAAGTAGCAATGATAAAAATTTATAAATTTAAATTATAATGGTTTTTTTAATGAAACAACTACAAATTGTCACTTTACAGATTTTATCTTTATTTGGATTGTTCTCTCAAGTTCTCACTTCGTGCCAAATTTCATAACTGAACCACGATTTTTTTCTGTACTTCAAGTACAGTATACTTGAATATTTCATATTATTTATTACAAAGGTAATTGCTAAGAATTATCGTCTGGCAAGAGAGAATGCTATTTATTAAATATTTTTAACATGAGGCCATTTTGAGGCCAGTCGTGGCGCAGCGGCACGAAGTGTGACTGTAAAACCGACTGGTTGTGGGTTCGATCCCCACTCGAGGAGATGAAATATTTATTTAAATTTATATTTCCATTTCTTCGCTCTGGTGTCGAGGCAAAGCGCGGCGTTGAGTTCTGCCACTCAACACGCAATGCCTCCAGAATTCGGCAGAAAGTGGGGAACGGAGTCTTAACACTAGGTTCCCTCTGCCTACCCTGCTGTGTGCGGGATACAGCGTGAAGCTGATTTATTTTAACATTGATAGTGTTATACCACACTTTAGATAGAAAAATACTTATTTAGAAAACGTATAAAAATTTGAATTCTCGCGCCTCCTGAAAAAATAGTACTGGTCGGTCGGAAATTTGTCAATAATAGTATAACCCGAGTACACGTCGAACTCACGTGTTGTAACAATCCAAATTCCATATGCTCTTCAGCATCAGCTTCCCGCTGTATCCCGCAAACAGCAGGGTAAGCAAAGGAAACCTAGTGTAAAGACATTCCGTTCCCCACTTTCCGCCGAATTTTGGAGACATTAGAAATGGAAATTCAATCTCCTCGAGTGGCGATCGTACCCACAACCAGTCACTTTTACAGCCACACTTTGTGCCCCAGCGCCACGACTGGCATCCATATGCTGCTCAATCGTTTAATAATCCATATTTGTTCATCTGTTCAATTTCCCACCGTTTACTTATTTATTCATGATTATTACTACTACACATATTACCTACCACATTTATATAACTAGGTTAATTATAACAAATCTAAAAAGTTTCAATTTGGTTTGTTTTATGAAATTTTATATCTAAAACAGAGCCAAAGTATCACTCAAAAAAAAATTAAAACGAAAAAACAAACAGGTATTAAAAGACATTCATTAATTTGAAACATCAATTTAATTTTTCTATAAACATTACCTATTGTATAATATATAAACCGAAATCTTATATGGAACATTATTATAATACGGAATATTTGTGACTATATTAAGAATATGCGCGGGGTTGGTATAAAAAAACTTTCAAAATGGTTTTTTGTTTATTTATTAAAAAGTTATCTTTTAATGTCCGGTTTCAACCGGTATGAACCAGTTTGAACCGGTTTCGGCCGGTTATAAGCCGATACAGGCGTTTACAACCGGCGACACGTGGCTTAGTATGGCGACTACTCAATGACCGATTGTTCCTCTTTGACAAAGAATTCTACAACTTCCTCCACTGTGTTCGTTTGGTCGGTGTCGAGACCGTCCGTGTCTACATCTGGGGAGAATAAATATTTTTACAGTATTAATTAATAAATAGGTATAAATAACAAAAAAAAAACATTTATCTGATTATTAATTTTTATCAATAATTTTCGTTCATTTTTTGAGGCCAGTCGTGGTACAGGGGCACAAGCGTGTGACTGTAAACGAAACAGCTTGTGGGTTCGATTCCCACTCGAGGTAATGAAATATTTAATAATTTCATTTCTTCGCTCTGGTATAGTGACCAACCGCGGCGTTGAGATCCGTTACTCAACACATAATACTTCGAGAATTCGGCGGAAAATGGACAATGGAGTGTCTTAACACTAGGTTCCATATAACTATGGATGTTATGTAATTAAATATATATTGTAATGTGAAAAATTGTTAAATATACATATATAAACATTCGGTTAACCTTAGATCTAAGTAACATTTTGTAAAATAATGTTAAGTTAAAAATATAAATTTTCCTATTATAGGTATTAATTGTACGTGAACGATAATGTAATTAATATATATCATAAGGAAATTAGATATAATAATACATTAAAAAGGGTACAGACCAAGTGTCTGTAGTGTTAAGAAATAACAATAAAAAAAAACACTAGGTTCCCTCTGCCTACCCCACTGTGTGTGGAATACACCCAGAAGCAAAAAAATGAATATTATTGAATCAGCGTTGAGTTCCGTAACTCAACGTGCAACGACTCAAAAACTGAACAGTACGTGGGGAACGCAGTGTTATAGCACCAGGTTCCCTCTGCATACCCTGCTATATGCGGGATACAGCGTGAAATAAAAAATAAATATGATGAAATTCGATACTCACAATCCCGAAGCTCGATACGTCGCGGCTTCTGCTCGGCCCACTCGAGCGTCTTCTGCTCGCGGTACTCTATGTACTTCTTCATTTGCTCCGTACGCTTGGCGACCAATTCCTTAAAGTACAAACAAATATTTAATATTAAAAAAAAATTTAAAACAATAAACTATTTCTTGAATACAGAAGAAATATCTTCGTCGAGGCGCAGAGGGACTGCGACAGGTTGTCACTGTAAACACAACGGTTGTGGGTTCGATTTCCACTCGTGGGCGAAATAGTTTTAATTTCCTCGCTCCAGTGATTTCCGCCGTTCAAAATGCAATTGTAAAAATTAGGCGGAAAAAGTGGAAAGGAGTGTATGAGTGTATATAAATAGATTCCCTTTGCCTACCTTGGTGTATGGGAAATACAGTCAAGCTAAGAAAAATTCAAGAATACAGTAGAAACTCCATTAACCGAATCGATTGTTGACGTTCTGAATTCGTGTTTTATACATAAATGTTTGTACATACATATCAACGAAAATATTTTATTATTGAGAGACATATTTTCCAAAGTACGATGTTTACGCTTGAACTAAATAATTTACTAATCTCCATACTTTAGCTTCCTAATAATATCATTATAGAAACAATGTCTATATACAAATATTGAAAAGTAAAATGTCAGCCAATTTAATAAAGCTATTTTATATAATAGTAATTTTGTGGGACAAAATTCTTAAAATTGTAATAAACACTAAATGTTAAGAGAAGCTTGCTAAAATACAATAGTGAAAACTGCAAATCAATTAGTTAAGCTGTTTCTAACATTAGCGTGAACAAACGCACAGACACACAGACAAAAATTTTAAACATCCATTGTTTTTGTTTCTATTGCGTAATTAAATGCCATCAGCAATATTTTTTCTTAAGTATCTTACATGTACCGACACCGATCAGTTAAGATTTTATTATAAGTATAGATATAGAACTAGTCGCGGAGGATAATCAAGTTTCTACTGTAATAAGAACTTCTATAATAAAAGCCAGGCAAAGCGCGGCGTTGAGTTTCGCCACTCAACACGCAATGCCTCCAAAGTTCATCGAAAGTGGGGAATGGAGTATCTAGGTTCCCTCAGCCTACCCTGCTATGCGCGGAATATAGCGTGAAGCTGATTCGATTCGAAGATAATAACAAAATTACCTTGCTCGCTTTACTGCTGCGCATACGATCCTTAGATTCGAACTGAGAGTAATATTTCTTCAGGTTCTTCTTTATCTCCTTCTGCTGTTTCTCCGACAACAGTGTGGGGGGACGCGGTCTCCATAGGAATTGTGCGAAACCTTCTTTCATTACTCTGTGGATTAAATTATTTATTATTATAGGCATTGACACATATAAACTTTAAAATATATACTAAGTTTTTTAGGCAGAGAGTGAGACAGATATTATTTAATTATACATATAACTTTCTCATTCAATTTAAATTTTGTAATCCTTTTTAAAAAATATAAGCACATAATAAACTAGCAACATTTACCTTCTCAAGATCTTGCCTTGGAATGACCACAAATAGTATCCACAATCCATTTTACATTTGAGCGAAGAGACACCGGTCACTACGTAGCGACCAGTTGGATCCCATTCAATGCCTGACATCTATAATATAAAATGTGTTACAATTACAATTACATATTTAGATTTTATTATTTAAAAATTTATAAAAATGTTTATATTATAAGTGGTTATAAAAAAATATTTTACAACCACTTATAAAGTGGTTTGTTCATAAGCTTTACAAAATATTCATTTATAAAGTTCTAATATTATATATAGTAACTGTTAACTCTTCATTTATAAATTTGTAAATAAGAATCAATATTTGTACAGATAGATATTACGGTCTATGTTCCTAAACTCAGAATCCAGTCCAAGATATATAAAAAAAAATTATGAAAAAGAACAGGTTTTTGTATTTCAAAAAAATTTTAACATTACAATCTATCTAACTGTAAGCTGAGAATCCATTCTAAAAGCAAATTAAAAAAAAAGAAAATAGTACTTTTTTTCAAAAATTAAAAAAAAAACATAAAATACCTGATAATGATCAGAAATGTTCATAATAGTAAAATCATTAGTATCAACAAAGGCCAACGCTCCACCGGTCAAACCAAAATTAGCCAACACTATGAACTGCCCCATGGGTGACCAGAACAAATGGTTGAAAGTTCTATCAAATTTCTTCAATAAAGTGGGAGCCTGTCCAGTATTCACTTGATAGAAACTAATACATATATTCGCCGCATCACCATGTATAATGCCAAATTTAGAACCTATCGGCTCCCAAGCAAATGCTTGTATAGGCTCCTTTATTTCCACGGAATCCACTGGAATCTCCTTTTCTCTCATATGGAATATTTCAAAGTTGTAATACATTCCAGAGTATTTGATCTCGTTTTTGTCTTTCTTTACTTTAGAGTAGCGGTCGACTTTCACGCATAAGTAGTCTCCGCTCTTCTGCCAGTGTATTTTACAGTCGGCGACCGAGAACAAATTCTTGGAACGTGTTTCTGTACGATTGGGTATTTCTAATAGTGTTACTCTGGCTGGTACATCTTTGTCTTCTGCTACCCAATACGCTAGCACATTGTCAGAAGGTGACCAACAGAAGTCTCTGTGAAATAAGAAAATATTAGTGAGAAATATAAAAGAAATGAAATATAAAAGAAATGAAAATTGATATTATTAAATCTTAAATTTAGTTAGTTTATACTAACATATTTTGTTAAATTATTTTAAAATATTTTTATACATTTATTTTAAAAAAACAATTAATACACATTATTTGCAATGCTTAAATTAGTGTTGCACTAATAAAACACGAGCTATAATACCAAAATAAATAAACATATTATTTTCGACACTCCCATATAAATACAATTTAATAAAACACTAAAAATCTGAACAAACATAAAACCAACCTTATACCAGGTATCTTAATAGACTTCTTGTCCAGCAGGCCAAAGCTGGGCGTCTCGTATACAGAGAGAACATCAGCACCGAGTCTTGCAAAGAAACGGTCGTCCTTACTCCAGCGGAATATCGGCCACGTTACATACTCGTCGGGTGGAGGGAAACTACGTTTTTCTTGGCCTGTTCTGTTGAAAAACATAATACAATTCAATATGTGTGTGTGTTTTTTATTACTGAGAAATATTGTTTGTTGGATCCCCACTCGAAGAAATGAAATATTTATTTAAATTTATATTTTCATTTCTTCGCTCTGGTGTTGAGGCAAAGCGCGGCGTTGAGTTCCGCTACTCAATACGCAATGCCTCCAGAATTTGGCGGAAAGTGTGGAACGGAATGTCTTAACACTAGGTTTCCTCTGCCTACCCTGCTGTGTGCAGGATAAAGCGTGAAGCTGATTTCTTTTTTTTTATTTTTAAATGTTATAGTTTGGAGACGCACTGTTAATAAAATTATTTTAATTTGCCTGCAAAAAAGAGCATAGTCCACAACCTAACAATAAATATCATAAATTTTAACTTAATAAGTTCTCTAAGTAAAAGTGAATTTTATTTTTTTGATTAAAAAAGTTTTGATGGTCTATGATTACTTCATGGCAGTATTAAGAGTTTTCTGAGTGCAATTAATTATTAAAATGTGGAGACATTTTAAGAATTAGGCAGCCACGATTAAGTATATGTCATACTTATGTACAATTTTATAATCAAATCATTATAATATGGCCTAATAGTAGTGAACTTAAATATTTAAAATAAACTCTTAAATGTAAAACTTGACCTAAACTCAGTGTAAATCTCTGAATTTTTACTTCTTTATTTTTTTCATAAAAACATATTACGTGTTTCCTGTAATAATATAAAAATAATATTATAATTACCACTAAGCTTACCTAATATCCCAAATTATAAGTTTCTTATCGTCACCTCTATCACTGTTAGGTGAAAAAGTGACAATATAATTCTCACAAGGTGAGAAAGAAATAAATCTAGCTTCAGGATGGTAGAATTTTTGGAACTGACTGAACTTAGGTCCCGCCCATAAGGCAACACCCCTCCAATGGAAAGTGGCCAAATATGTACCAAGTGGAGACCACACAGCATAAGTTTCAGTCCAATTCTGAAAGTAAAAAAGGAATTAAATATATTTGTATTTAGCAAGAGCCATTGTAAAAGTTTGTGATTTCTTATTACCAACTAGGGACCTGATTGTCCCTAAATATTAATTTTGTAGCAATTCAGTCAAGCAAAATACTTGTAAAATGTGTAAATTGATTTAACTTTTTTATTTACGAACCAATCAAAATAAAACAAAAATGTTAACAGAAATTTGCCAAAACACAATAATGAAAACTGCATTTAAATTGGTTAAGCCACTTCAGAGATTAGCATGCACAAACACACAGACAAACCAACAACAAACAGTTAAATTTTATTAAAAATCTCTGTTTTAGGTTCTACATTGATAAATATATTAATAGCTTTTTCCTATATCTATCACGATTGATAGATGAAATAGATGTTATTAATTATATTGAAAGTGTGAACAAAATTGAGAGAGAGTGCAGCAGAATTATGTTACACTTTTGGATATATATATTTTTTATAGCACTTATATTATATATATATTTATTTTGTTTTGATGAAACCATGGGGCAAAATGTAGTTCTGTATTAAAATTACATTACTCATGGAGGTTAGATGTGGCACAGGGAAACAAGTGTGTGACTATTTGTGGGTTTGATACCCACTCAAGGAAATGAAATATTTATTTAAATTTACAATTACATTTCTTCATTCACTGCTGTGTGTGGGATACAGTGTGAAGCTAATTTTATTTAAATATATATTTATATATTTTTTTTGTATTATTACATATCTTTTATAATTGTGTTGTTTGGATACTAATTTATTAATAATAATGTTGATTATCAATGAACAAAATAAGAAAATAAATTGAAGATAAGGCATAGTTGAATGACATTAAGGAAAGTGTGCAATCAAGTTATTAAAACGCAAACTGGTTTCAATAAAAAGCCAACCATGGACTATAAAAAATAATATTAGACTAAATATCTATTTTGTTGAGTTACACCACTTAAGATACAGTGCCTGCCAAAAATCTATGGAAAGTGGTGTATAGAGTGCAATGTCATGATTTGTTTAAACAGACATTACAAATTAAAATAATTTAAATATATCACCTCTATGTTAAAGTTGAAAGATAAAATATATTAAATTTATTAAGTTTTGCTTAATAGATATATCAAAAAAATACTTACAGGTCTCTCTTGCAATGTAATAGGCTCTGGCAGAGTATTCTGCCATACTTGCAGTGCCACACCAGTACCAATTCCTACCAGGAACTGGTCATATGCATCAGGATCCATGAGATACCACTGAAGATCTGATTGCACCTTGAACGGTTGAGGTGCTGGAGGCTCCCATTCTTTGGGGATATCTGAATACCTGAAAGTATTCAAAGTTATTATAAAAATTTTGAAATATTTAAAATTGTGTATAAAAAAAATTGTGTGTATAATAAAGAAGAAAAATTCTAAAATGATTACAAAACTGCATATGATAGCTGTGAGTTGGTAATTATTACATTTATTGAAATTTAATAAATCTGTTTGTTTAATAAATAAGTTATATCGCAATTGTCGTAATCAAAACATATAAATAATATTTAATCACTTACTTTTTGAAGTCTGTGAACAGGTTTACTAAAAATGTGTGCTGTTTATCTAATTTACAATTGTTAGTGGCTTGTACGGCCTCAGCAGCATTCTGTGGATTACTATATTCCAAGTAAATAAAGCCAGTCGTGACTCCATTCTCATTGGTTGGATAAAATTCGTTCACAATCTTTCCAAATTTGCTAAAGATTTTATTTATTACACTCTGGAGCTTCTCTAAACGTTCAGGCCCGACCTGCGGGCATCCATCTACGATGATCACATTTTCGTACCCATCGGATTCCTTAGGTTTCTGCTCTAAGAGGTCTGCCAACAGTTCTGCAACGTCAAAGTGAGGTTATGAATTTCTACAATTCAGCAGACGAGCTTACGTTGTCACAATAACAAAAAATGATAATTATTAAAAACAATGCCGAGTAAAAACACTATTTATTCACTTTAAGCTTGAAATAATGAAAACACTAGAGAAATGCACATAATTTTGAAGGTGACGCATATGGCCGGGTCAACTTCAGCATGTTAATTTACCTACCCTCGTCTGTAATATCATCCACGAATCCTTCTGGATCTTCGAAATTAGGTTCTTCGTCAAAATTTTGCTCCTCATTATCACTTTGAGGAGTTTGATTCACTTTTTCATCGCCTTTTTTCTTTGCCATTTTGACGTTATAACGTGTGGTACAGGAAGACACGCCATTAGTGAACTAAATCCATAGACTATGCCAGCAACGTAAAATTATAAATTCTTATCAAAACGCTTTCTTTTCACAATGGGATTCTCATACCATAATAACATTATATTTTTTTTTTAAATTTGTATGAATATATTATGCTACCCAACAGTTAGAAAAAAAATAAATAACCTTAATTTACCTAAAAATGCATTTGTTTACTATTATTTATAATATTTTTTTACAAAAATTATCTAATTATCAAAGTTGCTCTATGGATGTATTAGATTTTAAAAATACTTATTTTATATTATATTATAAAATAAAACCATTTTGAATGTATAATACTATTTTTTTTGGAAATATTGCGTTACATTTAAATATATTCCTTTCATTCCAACGTTGTGAACATAAAATTGTGGTCCGTGGTCACAGATAAATTAAATTAGGCCGCGGTTTTTTTAATATCATTAAATCCGAAAACTATACACTTTCATAATACTTTTAAACTGTCATCTATTTTAAATCTATCAACACATTTTAATATTTGAGTCCAGTCGTGTCGCACGGGCACAAGTGACTATACGCGTAAGATTGTGGTTTCGATTTCCACTCGAGAAAATTAAATATTTAATGTTTTAATTTCTTCGCTCTGGTGTCGAGGCGCAAAGGTCAAAGCGTGGCGTTGAGTGGGGAGCGTAGTGTCTTAACACTAGACTCCTAGCCTGTTATATTATACATTTAGGATAGAGAATCAGTCTAGAACATTTGGTATTTGTAATAATAAAATAATAAAAAAAATGTTATATTGGCTACAGTAGTTGGACATATGGTATCGCGATTTTTTTTAAAGCTATAGTTGCGTTCTATAATACTGTAGAACATTGTTTTGTTCTATCATCAATAGTTTACGCAGCGCACGCGGTTATAGAATTTTTAAGATCAATTTCTTCACACCTTGGGTTATATTATTGCATTTTTATTAGGGATCTCTATTTTATTTGAAAACGTAATATAGCCTATACTGGTCAGTGAAGATGCAGCTTTCTAATAGTGAAAGAATTTTTGAAATCGGTCCGGTAGTTTTTGTGTGAACACAATACAAATATACATACAAAAATACAAATCTTTATAATATTAGTATAAAAGTATATTAAATTTACAGGAAATGGTGCATTTATGTAGAATTGACATAAACCTAATCATATTTTAACATTTTTAATTTATTATTCCACACTTAGGATGCTAAACAACATAAATAAGTTGTAACAAGTGTATAAGAATTTCAACGTAGCTCGTCAGAGCGCTTGGACGGTTTCCAAAGAAGTGCTAGTTCAAATCCCGCTACGTAAAATTTTTTAAACGTTTTCTTAATCTAACTTCATCTAATCTAACTTCACGCTTTATCCCTAGCTAGGGTAGTCAGAGAGA
Source organism: Heliconius hermathena (assembly GCA_013403705.1). NCBI lineage: Eukaryota > Metazoa > Arthropoda > Insecta > Lepidoptera > Nymphalidae > Heliconius > Heliconius hermathena. The sequence continues at coordinate 110,202 of JAAIXJ010001871.1, forward strand.
ACGGAGCGCCAAACGCTACGGTCTCTACATACCTCTTTCGCCTCGTCCACTGTCATCAACTTCTTGATACATGCCCTTCTTGGTCTTTATGCTTTTTAAGTGACCTTCCTCCAGTATCTTTGATAGTGTGTTTTCGAAGGTCAACAGAGGTCTCCCCCTATCTCTCAGCCGCTCACTTTTCCATCATAAATCCTTTTTGCCATTCTTTCATCACTCATTCGTTCGACGTACCCAAACCAGGTGTTCTTCTTCATTCTCACCTTGACATCCTCGCTAGTAGAAGAGATCGCATCTCCACAGCATTCATCTTTCTTTCATTCTTCTTCTGCAATACCCACGTTTCGCTGCCGTATAACAGAGTCGGTACCAAAATTTCGTTTTCTTAATAAGTAACCTAATCATTTTCTGCCTTGGCTGCCTACTTTCTCTACCTTCCGTCGGCTTAGAAATATTATATAATATGTTAGGCGGCAAGCAAGATACAACGACAATTAATGACGTTTTTGTTTACTTATTCATTTTAAGTGTGTTTTATGTATATATCCGTAATTGGACAGAAAGAACGATATGTCTCAATACTATTTCTTTCTGCTTTTTCCCGAGATTTTTATTTAAGAACATTCTCTATCCCTCATTTACTAGTATCGGGATAGGTAGAAAGAATCTAGTATTAAGACAATTCCACTTTCCGCCGGATTCTCAAGACTTGCGTGTTAAGTGGCGGAAGTTAACACCGCGCTTTGCTTTGTTACCAGAGCGAAGATATGAGAATTTTAAATATTTTATTCCACCGAGTGGAATCAAACCCACAGTTGTCGCCTTTAAAAAACCATTAGGTGGAGTTCGAATCCATAATCTTCAGATATATAATCCAATTATGGGACGACAATATCAAAAGTATTAGAATATAAATTGAAAACTGTTGCATTTAAGTTGCACACATCTCGGTGTAATGGATGTGGTATTAATACGTTGCCGGGTCAGCGCACACGAAAATTGAGGTCGTATCGGCCTCACAGCACAGCCTGCATACGGGCGGCAATACGTTATTGACTTTGATAAAACATATTGGTTGTTGTTAGTATTTTATTTTAAATTGTAAATTTAAGTTGATTAGAAGTATACCACCTGGTATGTAATTTTTTTTTGTACAAATGTTATTCTATAAGTAAATTAGGCTGAATGAGATAATGTATTGCATAATATTTGTTTTTTTCAGCTTTAAGTCCGTTTATAGCGGGTTAGGCAGAGAGAACCTAATGTTAAGACACTCCGTTCCACAGTTTCTCAACGCCGGGCTTTGCCTTGTTACCAGAGCGAATAAATTAAAATATTAATAAATAATAATTAATTTCACCGAGTAGGAATTAAACTCACATCCGTTACAGTCACACGCCACTGTACCACGAAGGCCTCTGTATTACTTATATCCTTTTTTAAAAAAAAACCTTAAACTTTAAAGCTAATGTTATCTAAGTACTAAGAAATACCATTACTAACGTTATCAAACACGGAAGGAGACGTGAGCGTAACTTTATCACGGCGATTAACTCTTGTACATAGAAAATTTCAACAATGAGCTTATGCTGGCCCACTTTCTACATTCTCGATGAAAGCCAACGAGGTCGCGACACATGGCGTTTGTAGAGAACCAAATGCATTTTGTCAAGTTTATTGAACATCAAAATGTTCTTTGATATACATATGTATTTTTGTGTTTAAAATCAAAATCAACTTCACGATGTATCCCGCACACAGCAGGGTAGGCAGAGGGAATCTAGTGTTAAGGCACTCCGTTCCCCACTGTTCACCGAATTCTGGAAACATTGCGTGTTGAGTGGCGGAACTCAACGCCGCGCTTTGGTCCGCCACCAGAGCGTAGAAATGGAAATATAAATTTTAATAAATATTTCATTTCCTCGAGTGGGGATCGAACTCACAACTAGTCGATTTTACAGTCACACTTTGTGCCCCTGCGCCACGACTGGCCTCGTTTATTTTTGTTTTTGTGTGTTTATTTAGGTACATATGGTAGTTTCTTATTAATTTTATTTATTGAGCCTTTAAATTTGATTTGTTATATTATATTGTAGACGTGTGATACTAGGGAAATGACTGTTGTTAATGTGCATAGAAGGTTGACGCTGAAAGTATTAGTAGTACTTGAATTCTGGAGGCATTTCTGTATACGTGCTGAATGGCGGGACTCAACACCGCTCTTTACCTCGACACCAGAACGAAGAAATGAAAATATTAAATATATCATTTACTCAAGTGGGAATCGAACTCACAACCTGTCACATTTAAAGTCACACACTTGTGTCCCTGCGCCGCTACTGGCCTCAATCTGACCAAATATTTTTAAGAATAAATGAGAGGGATTTGAACTTAGAAACACTGCGATGATGAGGTAATTAATTAATATTATATTAAGTTGTATAATAAATATTTTTTAAATGAAAAAATATTCTCTCACAATCATTTATCACTTCATTTCAAAGCAAAAGCGAGACAATCGCGAGGAAAATAGGCTGAACAGTGTGCGTCATTTTCTTATAATGGCGTTGTACAGAGCGGCTATGTTAGCTTTAGACTTCACCAGTTTATTAAAAGTATGAACTTTTCTTCATAATTTATTTCGTATATTACGATTAATATGTTTAATTTTGAAAAATAAAACAATATTTATAAAAACAAAAACCCCGACTGCATAAAACTAAAAAGAAAATAAGCAAGCCCTATAGTCTATTAGGATTAACAGTCGGGACCTCTACAAATTATGCGGGGTTCCTGAATTACTTATAGGTCCCGACTGTTCATCTAATACGAATCTAATACGAACTTAACGATGCCTCAATTATGTAAATCCGTTCAACGGTGCTGGAGTTATGAAACAATATTACATACATACATACAAGATACGCGCGAAAAACATAACCCTTCCTTAGCAGTTGGGAAAAAACCTCCTAACTATAATCTTAAATTTAAAAAAATATAAAGAAGTTTGCATAATTCGATTTTCATTATAACTTAATTATTAGCAATACATATTGCAAAATACACAAAGAGTTACATAGTGATGCTAAATTAAATTATTTTATTATTTTGTTTACTAATTTAATAATCATTCATATTCCTTTTTCGTATAGGACTTTCTTTAAAAAATTTACGATATAAAAAAAAATCGTATACAAATAATAAAAATTTAAAAATATCACAAGTTCTAAGCTGTAGAAGGATTAATGTTTGAGCTTAATAGATTACCTCACATACCATTTTCTACAGGGCCATGAGGTCATCTTGTAATTACTGGTTGCTCTTTCATAGGAAAATTTAAAACTATTTTAATATTAACTTGTTACACAATATTAAATATTATTATTTATATGAGGCCAGTCGTAGGTTAGGGGCGCAACCGTGCGACTGGTCGTGGCTTCGATTCCCATTCGAGGAAATTAAATATTTAGTACCTTCATTTAAAGTAACGCCTCCTCTTCTGGACAAAATATAAGAGACGGACGTGTGTTAATGTGAACGGAGTATCTTACAACTAGGCTCCCAGGTTCCCTCTATCTACCCTGTTAAGTGCAGGATACAGCGTGAAACTCAAATAAAAAATAAAAATAAATAAATATTTACTTGTTTTATTTCTTTCTGAACCTATCTGTAATATTAAAACTCCAAAATTTGCACAATAGCTTTGAAAGTGTTAATTTGGCTGTACGATTATTACTTCTTCGAAGACTGCGGGCCAGTTTCGCTTAGAACTGTTGTTTTGTTGTAAAATAATCAAGTTTATTTCAAACCATATGAAGAATATAACACTCGACTAAATAAAAAATATATTTTAAATTATATTATTCGACATTGTTACCAGAAACAGACCTTCTTCCTATTTCTTAGGCATAATTAACGATAGAAACATAAAGATATGCGTAATATTTTTTTTTCTTTGAACAGGTTAAATCAAGTTGTAAATTAAGTTTTTTTTTAAATAATTGCGTTTTTAACTACATTTTTTTAATGATATAGTTTTTGCGAACATAAAACAAAATCCGCATACATTACAGTTAAGCTGCACGTGGACCTGAAAAGAAGCATAAGACACATGTAATGGAGAAAAATATTTAAAAGTAGAGCTTTTCAAATGTTTATCTCTATTATGTGTAACATAATATCCAGGCCTGATGTGGATTGTAAAATCGACTGGTTGTGGGTTCGATCCCACTTGCGGAGATGAAATATTTATTTCAGTTTATATTTCCATTTCTTCGCTTTGATGTTGAGGCAAAGCGCGGCGTTAAGTTCCGCCACTTAATACGCAATGCCTCCAGAATTCAGCGGAAAGTGGGGAACGGAGTGTCTTAATACTAAGTTCCCTCCTACCGCCTACCCTGCTGTGTGCGGGATACAGCGTGAAACTGAGAAAAATGCATATTATTATTAATTTTAAACATACATAAATACAAACACTTTATATAACAAAAATAGGTAATGGCACAAAAATATAAACTTTCTGTTCATTTAAAGATGAATGAATGGTGATAGGTTTTATTTCTCTAGATAAGTACAACATTCAAAAGCCTGTTTCATTTTTGCGGCCAGTTCTCTCGCACTATTGAATGAAGCACGTCGCGTTTCCCGCGCTCAGTTGCACAGATTAAAAAAACAATTAATTCCGCGAAAAATATAATATTGAGGTGTGATTTTATTTATTTTTTTGTGTGATAGTGAAGTTTTGATTTGTTTTTATAATATAGAAAATATCTAGTTGTTATTTTTTGCAATTTTGCTTTTTGTTTAAACAAATATGCGCCTAGAAAAATCATGTTGCGTTGGGGACCATAAATATTTATTTTTTCTTCGACAAGTAGTTACGAATGTTTTTTTTTATAATTCAATATTTTTGATAGGTATATGGTTACATATTAGTGTTGTTCCGTGGATATTACTATGTTTCTTTTTACATCACTTTGCCTTAATAGCTACCTGTATAGAAAAAAAATATTTTTGCTAATATTTTAGCTTTAAAATGCTGATTATATTTTGTGAAAGAGCTATTAAAATTAAAATAACAGTCATATCCGCTAAAGCCTTGCATCCATAAAAGTTACTCGCTAATAAACAATACAATAAATAAACAAAATATACACAGCTATTACCGAATGCTAGAATTACTATATAAGATGTGTTAAAATAAAAATATAAATAATAATAATTAAATAGTGAATATTAAAAACGTAGCAAATTTGTTTATACGAAAGCAATTATGAAATATTATGTATGTCAACAAATTATGTTAACGATATGGAATGATAGTAAATTAAAGCAAATGTAATTCAATAACGAGTACCTCGATATTATTTATCTACTATATGTTCCAAATAAATGACATTATTTACTTAGTTCTAGCTTAACTCCTGAGCTTAATCAAAATTCAAATCAATTTTTTGATAAAAGTTTTATATGATATCTAAATCGAAATATATTTAATCTGTTATTTAATATTTTTTTAAAGTTATTAATAGATTTTTAAATTGATATGCACCTTTTTATACGATCCGAACATATACTAAAGTAAATTAGCCTATAATTTTCGAAATAATCGATTTCAGTCACACATAATGCGATTAGCGTTTTTGGGCGTTCTCACGCTCTTCTCTCTGGTGTATGGCCAGGAAACGTGCCAGTCCGCTGATGAAGAACCATACCTCCTTTTTGGAACAAAAACTGCATACACCTTCGCCAGTGTAGGAATACCATTGAATAAAGTTTATGATGTTCCTGGTAAGTTATTTTTACTTTTATATAGAAAAAATTTAACTGTATTATTAATTCTATCTTACACTATATTACAATAACAATCCAAATATAATTAACTTTAAATAATACTTATTGTATACAATATAGTGATAATATAACATAAATATTATTTTTATAACCTCGACGATTTTTATAGAGTTTACTTACCTATCATATTTTGAAACGTTCGAAATTTAAATAAACTTCAAAAACACAAAGTTTGTAAAGGTACCTGTCACAGATAAATTAATTCAAATTACATGAAAACCAAACTTTTTATTACAGAAATGAGGAAATTATATTTTTAACAGAGTTCAAAAAGAAGAAGGATCAATTCGACTGTATTTTTACGTTTTCATTCCGAAATTTTTAAACATGACAAAATGTCGTCAGGTTCATTCAGCCTAATAAAAACTATTATATCATGTTTACCTAAACGTTAATTTAACAAATTAATTGGTAACATTAAAAAAAAGTTTGGACCACGTCCAACAGTTTTGTGACGTAAGGTAACGAGGTGACTGCAGTTTATGTGCCCCATAGACACCATGGAAATAGATGAAGGACACTGTACTATGTTAAATAACAAGGTATCTAGTGTATGTAGGTAGCGATTAGGTATATTTTAACATGTCATGTAATAAATTTAAATTGAGTGTAAACGTGATAGGTTGTGGGTTCGATTCCCACTAGAGGAAATTAAATATTTATGATATGACATTTTTTCGCTCTGGTGTTAAGGCGTGACGTTGAGTTCTGCAACTCAACACGCATTGCCTTAACACTAGGTTTCCTCAGTCTACCCTGTTGTGTACGGGATACAGCGTGAAGCTAAAATATATAAGTAAATAACAAAAGATTTAAAAGTTGTGATTAAATATATATACGAGTAGGTATAATATACTAGTACGTGCTGTCAATTTATATTTTTTTCTTTTGTTATCAAATACAAAAACATAACATTGGCAAAGCCAGTGTTACTGACGATGTGAAATACTTATAACTAAAGTAGAATGGGGAAAATAGTTGACAAACTAACAGTTGTAGCTACTGTCAAAAACCTAAAAAAGATCGACCTGAACCTTAACTTCTAGGTAATAATTATACTTTCTTCAATACCTACTCGAGAAACTTAAGAAATATAAGCCTCAACGATCACTATTAAAACTAAATTCATCTAACAGTAAAAAAAAATCACGTTGTATCCTGCACACAGCAGGGTAGGCAGAGGGAACCTAATGTTAAGATTCCGTTCCCCACTTTCTGCCGAATTCTGGAGGCATTGCGTGTTGAGTGGTAGAACTCAACGCCGCGCTTGTCCTCGACAACACAGCGAAGAAATGGAAATATAAATTTACGTAAATATTTCATCTTCTCGAGTGGGGATCGAACCCACAACCAGTCGGTTTTACAGTCACTATTCGTGCCGCTGCGCCACGAACGGCCTCAATCTAACAGAAGTTACTACGAATAGAAAACTGCAACGTAAAACATTATATATTTCTATTGAAAATACATAAAATTGTTCACTGTTAATTATATGAGCTAACCGTAAAGACTAGTTAGTTAAATAAGTAATCTTTCAATAGAAACAGCAATTATAATTAATTAGTTAATCTAAATTCTAAGCAGTTTTCCATTGTTTACCATAGTAATACGTATAATGCATTTATATTCGTTAAAGTGTCTATTGCATTCCTCGAATAGAAATGACATAATATCTGGTGAATGCAGTTAGAAGTAATATTTTTCCAGCTTGACGCTGTACGCAGTGTAAGCATAGGATACGTAGTGTTAAGACATTCCGTTCCACACTTTCCGTCGAATTTTCTAAGTATTGAATGTTGAGTGGTGGATCTCAACGCCGCGCCTTTGCCTTGGTACCAGAGGGATGAAACGAAAATATTTATAAATAATAATTCATTACCACGAGTGGGAGTCGAACTCAGAACCATGGCGTTAAAGTCATACGCTTGTGTTTCTGCGTTATGACGATCTCAAAATAATAAGGAACAATAATTATTTTTTATATGCACCACCATATTATAAACGTTTCTATTTTTAAGGAAAAAGGGAACGATTTATACCGCACGAAATTCCGAAATCAATGGACGCGAATTTTAATTAATTATATTATTGCTTTATAAGATATTTTTTTATATTTTCTACCAAAAAACAACAACCACAATAAGAAACAAAGAATAAAATAAATAAATGTAACTGATATCGTTATTTTTAGGTAGTAGAATGTATGAATAAATTGGAACTCGGGAGCGCCCCTTATACTGTTTAGGTAGTAAATATATCTGCTGTGTTCCCAATGCGGTTACGACTAACCTCAGGCTTCTGTGATCACTGCATTTATCTATTTCTAATAACTGCACTCTTGTCAAAAATTTAATCACAATTTACATTACAAAGTACATTTAAATCTGATGGAGCCATTTGTAATTTTTCTTTATAAATCATACTTAAACTTATGTCAGGAATAATTATTTGGACGCTATAATACTATGTATTCCAAGAAAATAAGTATTAAGGCCGGTCGTGGCGCAGGGGCACCGGACAGGTTGTGGGTTCCATTCCCACTCCAGGAAAATGAAATATTTTCCATTTAATTTATTCACTTTGGTGTTGAGACAAAGTGCGGCGTTGGGTTCCGCCATTCAATACGCAATGCCTCTAGACTTCGACAGAAAGTGTGGAACGGACGGAGCGAACGCAGAAGTTAAAAAGAAATGAAAACTAAGTGTTTAAGAACTTACAATATTGCTTACTTTTTATGACTCATTCATTATCATCTCACATAATGAAAATGAACTCTTTACAACGTAGGTTTCTGATTTAACATTACTAATTATATTAATATGTGGCCTTGAGTTCCCCTAAATTCCCACTTGATACTAACATGTTAATTTCTAGTATAATATATACTTTGTAAGTAGTTACGTACGTTACGACAATGTACGATATCAATATAAAAACCGTAAGAAACCGTAAAAAATATTTTTAGTTAATATCAAAAGATTAAATAAAATGAAAAAAAAATATGAGGCCGTAGTGGGCACAACCGTGTTACTCTAACGCGACGGTTGTGGGTTCGATCCCACTCGGGGGAATTAATTATTTTTTATTAATATTTTCAGTTCTTCGCTCTGGTACTGTACCAAACGTAAGCCATTGGCTTCCACCTCTCAACGGCTGAAAGTGAGGAACGGAGTGTCCTAACACTACATTCCATCTACCTACACTATTATATGCGAGATACAGCATCAAATTAAAATATATACATATATTCATAGAAACATAACACCATTTTTATCTAATCAAACCGGAAAAGTATGTTTAATTTACATATAAACATTTCTCAGAATAAAATTAGAGCCTTCAATCGTAACATATATCTATATTCAGCTTCACGCACACAGCAGGGTAGGCAGAGGGAACCTAGTGTTATGACACTTCGTTCCCCACTTTCTGCCGAATTCTTGAGGGATTGCGTGTTAAGTGGCAGAACTCAACGACGCGCTTTGCCTCGACATCAGAGCGAAGAAATGGAAATATAAATTTAAGTAAATAATCGAGGAGATCCTCGCGTGGGGATCGAACCCACAACCAGTCGGTTTTACAGTCACACTTTGTGCCCCTGCGCTATCATCATTATACAATTCTAGATCGCCGCCATTACCTACGACTCGATTTCGTGAATGAGGCGTGTGCGGCGTTATCGTTTTTATAGGTTTACGTCTGTGTTGACGCACACAGACACAAAACTATAAAAGACAAATGGCCTTTTATCCTACAACAATAATATTATTAATTATTTTGTATAAAAAAATCACTTTTTAACTTTTGTTTTAATTGTATAAGGTTTTTATAGAGTAGTTTAAACTGTGGTTTCATTTAAAATAGTGATGACAAAAACACTCTGTGAAATTAACAATATAATAAAAATAAGTTAAAAAGAAATGTTTTAAGTAAAAAAGGATGAAAATCACGGTTCTTCTTACTGTATAGAATATACTAAAAAAAATTAAAAAAAAAATTAAATCAGCTTCACGCTGTATCCCGCACACAGCAGGGTAGGCAGAGGGAACTTAGTGTTAAGACACTCTGTTCCCCACTTTCTGCCGAATTCTGGAGGCATTGCGTATTGGGTGGCAGAACTCAACGCCGCCCTTAACCTCGAGTTGACTCTAGGGCAATTCGTTATTCCATCTCTGTCCCTATAGGAACAACGCGTGTTGAGTAACACAAGCACAGCTTTACGGCTTGCTTTATTTTATAATCATACACTTATACAGGAATCGAACACACGACCTTTTACATGTTTACAATCATAATCACACACTGCCCCACTGTGTCATAAGAGAGTTAAATCTCACAAAGCTATGTTAAATAAATGACCATATCTATCTCTAGGTGTTACGCGTAATGTGACACAGTGTTACCCACATCGAATTTAAATTATACTTTTCTCTAAGTATAGGTAAACTGAGTAAATCTGCCTGTATTTAATATAGATGAACATATAATTATTTTACTGTTGTGTATTATTGCTTTTTTATTATTATTTCAATTTATTAATGCCAAAAAATAAATAAGTATATGCTTGCAACACCGACTCTACATTTTGCTGTGAGTAATATCGAATAATATTTTAGTTTAGTATTGCAAACAAAATGTTATTAGTGAAGCAGGCGAAGCCTCAAGCGGGTCGCTAGTTTTTAATAACTAGGGACCCGCTTGAGGCTTCGCCCGCTTGAACTACTCAATTATTTAATTACTAACCGTAATTACTTTCGTATTCTATACCGTGTATTGACCGTTGTGTGTGTTTCTACTGTGAAATAAAGAGATTTTATATTATGTTATGTGTTTTGTATTAAAATGAAAGTAATCGTTTAATATTTTTAAGCAAATAATTCATTTCCTCGTGTGGAAATCGAACCCACAACATGTCCCCTGCGCCACGACTAGCCTACTAATACAAAAAGCGGACGTAGAACACGTAAATCATTTTGATGTTTCTTACTCGTACAGCCTATAACTACTTATGCAGTACATGCTGTTCCCATCTTATATTCCTGTATTTCGTTTCTTTTAAAGTTTTATGTAATTAGTTTATTTTCTTGTATTTTTCCTAAACTTTTTGTATTTTTTAATATACCTAGTGCCGTTAACAACAATTTCATTGATATTATAAAGTTATCCTAAATTACTTTTACATTAATATTTTACTATTTTGTATAAAGAGAAAAGAGCCAGAGCCTTGAAGCCTGTTGTGGCGCAGTGGCACAAAATGTGACTATAAAACCGACTGGTTGTGGGTTCGATCCCCACTCGAGGAGATGAAGTATTTATTTAAATGTATATTTCCATTTCTTCTCTCTGGTGTCGAGGCAAAAGCGCGGCGTTGAGTTCTGCCACTCAACACGCAATGCCTCCAGAATTCGACAGAAAGTGGGGAACGGAGTGTCTTTACACTAGGTTCCCTCTACCTACCCTACAGCGTGAAGCTGATAAAAAAAATTGTAATAAAATATCGTCTTAGATTCCCAATTATGGCAGTGAGCTTATAAACATTATCAAGGCAAATGAAGTACCTACTACTTCAATATAAATTATATAAACACTATCTTACCCTAATTACCAACTACGGGTTATTTTACAGGACATTTGAAACCGGCGGATAAAGAATTTTTCCTTTTAAGCGAGTGGCTCAGATAAGTTTTTATTCCAATCGGATTTTATAAATAATTTAAATCATATGTATAACGTAATGAACGATATTAGAATTAATATTCCTAAGACTTATTCATTTAAACTTTAGAAAGTGGGTTAAGAAGAGAATAAAAAAAATTGACACTAGATCTCTATTGGAAAGATGTAAAGCAAAATGTAAAAGAACTATATATTGTTACAACGACTTCTATTAGTTTATTGAAAGAAGCAAAAGATGAAAAATAAACAAATAAAAAAAATATAATAATAATCTACTTTTGTCACAGCGAGTATAATAAAAATCTAGGCACAATAAACTGCCAAAGTCATTGAAATACTAGGAAAATAAAATGGCTACATACAAAAAGGGCTTAAAAAATCATCATTCGTCGTTCATTGTTAGTAACTTATGCTTCGTAATAGAGCCTTTTTAAAAATGGTTATTTTACTTTTTTTAGGTTTTACTGCAAGTTAGGTATTTAGAGCATTTTTTAAAAAAACACTAGCATTTTCTATGTTAAGCAACATATATGTATATCTGTTTGTAATATAATTTTTTTTAGCTTCACACTGTATCCCGCACATATCAGGGTAGACAGAGAGAAATTTAGAATCTAGTGTTAAGACACTCCGTCCCCATTAAGACACTTCCCAACGTCCTACCGAATTTCGAAGGCGTTGCGTGTAGTGGCGGAACTCAACGTAGCGCTTTGCGTTACCATTTTTAATAAAAAAAAATTAAATCAGCTTCACGCTGTACCCCGCACGCAGCAGGGTAGGCAGAGGGAACCTAGTGTTAAGACAATCCGTTCTCCACTTTCTGCCGAATTCTGGAGACATTGCGTGTTGAATGGCAGAACTCAACTCCGCGCTCAGCCTCGAAACCAGAGCGAAGAAATGGAATTATAAATTTAAGTAAATATTTCATCTCCTCGAGTGGGGATCGAATCCACAACCAATCGGCTTTACAGTCACACTTCGTGCTCAAATTTATAATTCCATTTCTTCGCTCTGGTTTCGAGGCTGAGCGCGGCGTTGAGTTCTGCCACTCAACACGCAATGTTTCCAGAATTCGGCAGAAAGTGGAGAACGGATTGTCTTAACACTAGGTTCCCTCTGCCTACCCTGCTGCGTGCGGGGTACAGCGTGAAGCTGATTTAATTTTTTTTTATTAAAAATGGTAACGCAAAGCGCTACGTTGAGTTCCGCCACTACACGCAACGCCTTCGAAATTCGGTAGGACGTTGGGAAGTGTCTTAATGGGGACGGAGTGTCTTAACACTAGATTCTAAATTTCTCTCTGTCTACCCTGATATGTGCGGGATACAGTGTGAAGCTAAAAAAAATTATATTACAAACAGATATACATATATGTTGCTTAACATAGAAAATGCTAGTGTTTTTTTAAAAAATGCTCTAAATACCTAACTTGCAGTAAAACCTAAAAAAAGTAAAATAACCATTTTTAAAAAGGCTCTATTACGAAGCATAAGTTACTAACAATGAACGACGAATGATGATTTTTTAAGCCCTTTTTGTATGTAGCCATTTTATTTTCCTAGTATTTCAATGACTTTGGCAGTTTATTGTGCCTAGATTTTTANATTTTACAGTTAAAAATAGAAAAAGTCCTTCTTATTTTTAACACGCTTTTATTATATCGAGGTGTAACGAAGTAACTACGTGATAAAATCTAAGAAACTGAATTGGGCCGACTATTCATTATTTTACCATCATGAAGCAGAAATACGTAGCTTAGGTGACAGCACAATAATATGGTATCATCGAGCTGGTCTGGTGGTGGAAGCAGGATCTGAATATTAGAACTAACTAACGGTTACTACTAAACCAGTCGAGTTTAGGCTCATATAACTTATAGCTTCGAGTACATTCCAGAGCACTTATAGCAATTGATGAAGAAAAACGTGTTTTTTGTTTTATAAAAAGCTAAATAACCCGCACACATCAGCGCGGGTTATGTATTATGGATGTAGGCGGAAGTTAGTGTTAAGACACTCCGTTCTCCATTTTCCGCCGAATTCTAGAGGCATTTCGTGTTGTGTGGCAATTTAAATAAATATTTCATTCCCTATAGAATAGAGAGTTTTCTTAAATGTGACGACTCTTAATTTACTTAAGTTATTTTAATTTTAATTTTTTATATAAAGATAGCACATAGAGCAAAAAGAATTAGTTCTAAAAGGTCATGTCAAACGAACATTAACAGGAATACGGCCTTCATTTAATTGATGAGGCCAGGGCTTAGTACTAATGCTGATTTGCGATTAAATCGAAAGAAATATTTATGACAGCTCAAACAAAGCATATAAAAAATTATTATTTTTGTAGTCATTTGTAATACACGTCGTTGTGGCGCAGTAAGTGCTTTGCTTATAGATATGATTCCAATTAAAAAGATAGTTTTTAGAGTTCCGTATCTATTAAAGAAAACCTTATAAGATCACTTTCTTGTCTGTACATCTGTCTGTCTGTCTCTTTCTCTGTCAAGACCGTTTATCTCAGGAACGCTGGGTGATATCGAGTAAATTCAAACCATATACTCAGATCTACAGTTCCATGACTTCCTGAAAAAATCATATTTCTATATTTACTTAAAAAAATATGGCCATTTACATAGCAAAAAACGCGTATTCCGCCACTGTAAAGGAAAACAAAATTAATAGCGTACTTATGAAATTTGGCAGCTAGCATCTACAGGTGGTACTAGTTCAGGAAAAGATCTGAAAACTATACATTTGTGGTTAAGCCCGAGAAAATAATAGCCTTAAAAGGAGGGCAAAATTTGGTGTTAAAGCCTCTAGCTCAAATGAGGTATCAGATGAAAGGGCTCTTGCTAAGCTAAGCTGGAATTTCAGAAAAAGCTCGAGACCTACAATTTTGTACGGAACCCTCGGTGGACGAGCCCGACTCGCACTTGTCTGGTTTATTTATCTCCTCGACTTAATGAGTCAGTTAGTAAATGTCATGTATGATATGCTACTATTCATAAAATTCGTCTATATAAACATGGAAGTCAAGAACAGCGTGATGTTATCTCTAGGATTATTTTAAAGTATTAATAGTAAAAAAGTAGTTCTCAGTTCATAGTACCTACTACCTCCATACATTAACATAAATTTGCGGCAACGAAGTGTAATACCAAAATGATGACAATAATAGATATAATAGCATATATATACGTGAATTGTTGTGATTTCCGGCTTTGTACTTATCTATACTTAAAAGTATTTCAAACTTTTTTTATTACATAATTTCCTCAATTGTAACTGATATGTGCTGAAAAAAAAAATCATTACAAGTAGATAAAAAAATATAAAAAAAAATCTTTTATATTATAAATATGTAAATGGTATCGAAAATTTTAAAATTAAAAAAAATATATTTATCTTTATTGCAGGCTGTCAACCCTTAGCCATATGGATGATGAACCGCCACGGGTCACACAATCCAGAAGCGGATGAAATAGCCAACCTACAAAAATTGACGGATTTCAGAAATAACATCATAACAAACTATAGAAATGCCAATTTTCGGGAAACAAACGTAAGTAAAAGTCAATGAACATGTACCTATTTAGATTTAATATTTTCTTTACTTTAATTAGTCATTATTGTTCTAATATATTTTAAAACTGTTAAAAATGTTCGTCTTGTACTGTCATTTCTTGCTGAACTGCCTTAAAAAAAAAGATTCGAAGATATTTTCGTCTACTCGTGTTTTAAAAGACATTTAGGGTTGTCACATACAATAATTCAAGTAACTATAAAATTTTATAAAAACAAGTGGCAGAGCTGTTCCCTATGGATAATAATGTATTATAGGCAGTAATTTAATATAGGAAATGTCGATTTAACCATTTTATTTTTTCCTTTATATAAAACCCTTTTACTTGTGACGGCGTTTGTTGATGAGGCCGTCGTGGCGTAGTAGCAAAAGCGTCTGTGACTGCAATCGCGCGATGGTCGGTTCATTTCCATGTGTTCAATAGTGGATTCAATTCCCACTTGGAGAAATGGATTATTTAACATTTTCATTTTTTTCCTCGCTAGTAACACTGAACACGATATAAACGGAGGGCTTTGCCACTAGGTTCCTAGGTTCCCTCTGCCTACTCTGCCCTGTGATAGTTACAACGTGATGCTACAAAAACCTTTGATTACGATAGATACTTATTTACCCACTGAGGACCAAGGCGATGATTCATACCATCTAACCTGTTTACTTGCCCATTTATAGCGCGTATGTAGAATTATGTAATCCACGTGAATATTATCAATTTAAATAAATTGATAAATATCTATATAAATTGAGGCCAGTCGTGGCGCAGCGGCACGAGGTGTGACTGTAAAACCGACTGGTTGTGGGTTCGATCCCCACTCGAGGAGATGAAATATTTATTTAAATTTATATTTCNTGAAGCTGATTTATTTATTTTTATTTTATCTATATAAATTATAACAACTAAAATACCTTTGTATATATTATTATATTATTAGTCGTGGCGCAGCGGCACGAGGTGTGGCTGTAAAACCGACTGGTTTTGCAATGCCTCCAGAATTCGGCAGAAAGTGGGGAACGGAGTGTCTTAACACTAGGTTCCCTTTGCCTACCATGCTGTGTGCGGGATACAGCGTGAAGCTTATTTTTTTTTATAATATTATAATCTACAATGCAATGGAACTTATATTATTTTAATTAATCTACTACTATAGTCCAACTTAAATATTTTAGTAAAATTTATGACATGATTCTTGCCTTATAAAATATTATTAAAAGAGAACTTCGTATGTATAATAACAACCAAATACGTTGAAATATGCAAAGAATGCGTATAACGACTGTGTACTACGTGCATGACTTTGTATAAAGAAATAATATGCCGAACATATGAAATGAGGCCAGTCGTGGCGCAGGGACACAAAGTGTGATTGTAAAATCGACTGGTTGTGGGCTCGATCCCCACTCGAGGAAAAGAAATATTTATTTACATTTATGTTTTCATTTCTTCGCTCTGGTGTCGAGGCTAAGTGCGGCGTTGAGTACCACCACTCGACACGCAATGCCTCCAGAACTCGACTGAAAGTGGGGAATGATGTGTCTTAACACTAGGTTCCCTCTGCCTACCCTGCTGTGTGCGGAATACAGCGTGAAGCTGATTTGATTTGATTTTTTTAAAATAACAGTGGTACGTGAGGAAGTCGGTTTTCTAGTAAATGAGCTCGTTAAACGTGAAATTAATGTAATATTAAGGGCCAGTTTCATCACTGTCTGATGAAGTCCCAGATAGCCTTATCTGCCAGACAAGCTGTAACTTTTGGTTTCACAGGTCTCGAATAAAATATACACATTTAGCAATATCTATACGAAAATTTGTATACCATAATTTTTTTTTTATTTTAATTTTAACCAAACACTACAGGCACGTGTCCGGATTTTTTTTTACTTTTTCATAATTATGAGGTAATTAACAGTTTTATATTTGTCTGCTACTTAAACTAGGTTTATAACTAGAGGTAATTATCTAGATATTTAATTCCTAGGGAAGTCCAGGTATTTTTAGATTGCCTTAGATCAGGTTTCCCAATCTTTTTTGTGCCATGCCCGACCTTAACCTTTCTAAAATTTTTAATGCCCGCCTATTATAAAAATGAAAACAAAAACTTATCAATTACATGTATACAATATATATGAATATTAAATCAACGAACTATTACAACAGTTTTGACGGACACTTATTTCAATTTAACACCAACTGAATGATGTGAAACACTATGTTGCGATGGGCCCGTGGTCTACTTGAAGACTCCAATCACCCAGTTTATATTTTGATCTCGTCAAACGAAATTATACCTAATAATTATTTACGGCAATTATTTAAGAACTT
Organism: Heliconius hermathena; assembly: GCA_013403705.1. NCBI lineage: Eukaryota > Metazoa > Arthropoda > Insecta > Lepidoptera > Nymphalidae > Heliconius > Heliconius hermathena. The sequence continues at coordinate 127,633 of JAAIXJ010001871.1, forward strand.
TTTTTTTGTTAAATTTGGCATAATAGCATTTAATAGTAGTTTAAGTTTTTACTTAATAGTAGTTTAAGTTTAGTTTAATAGTAGTTGATAGTACGAGAAACTTGCGTGCTCTTAAAAGACCTACATATGCATGTGTACCACACCTATAATTGCAGTGGCCATTAGTGAACAACCTTGCTATATCTCAGTGGACTTCACATCTCGTGTTGAATATATTATTGCGTTTACTATGAAGTAATTTAATATTCATAATTTCATAAATAAAAATTGTGTAAGTTAATGGAATTATAGAACAGATGGGTCGCATTTGCTCTTAATATACAAATAATAAAAAAAATGGTTTTTATTTAGTTTTTATAAAACTATCACAGCAAGTATAAAGATCTATTTAATAGTGTAGGTAGTGGCTAGGCCAGTTGTGGCGCAGAGGCCCAAAGTGTGACTGTAAACGCGACAGGTTGTGGGTTTGATTCCCTCTCGAGGGAAATGAAATATTTTATACTTTAATTTTCTTTGCTCTGGTATCGAAGCAAGGCGCGGCGTTGAGTTCCGCCAATAGGACAATGGGAAACGAAGTGTCTTACCTACACTAGGTTCCCTCTACTTGTGTGCCGGATGCAGCGAAGCACTTAAAACTTTAATCAAACGTTCATATTACTCAATAATTTCGGTAATATTCTGAAAATGGCATAAATAATATTTTATTTTGGTAACATTTTAGATGCGTATGTGCACATCTGACGTGAATCTTCTAGAACGCTGGCAATGGAATCCCCGACAGAACATGACCTTCGCTGGCGACTTAACGAGCGATGGCTATATCTCCACTCAGCAGTTGGCACAAGCTTGGAAACAGAAGTTCCCTGGACTGTTGACTGATAATCTTCATGACTATATGGTAAGTTTTATGATTTTTTCTTTGCCTTTTCTTTTTTTTTCTTTCTTTTATGTCTGTTTTCTGCGAATTCGGAGTACCATTAGAAAGCAAGCAAGAAGAATTCAAATCCTATTTGAAAAAAAAATATTTTAAATATTTTCCTCTACATCGTCGTCTAGTTAGATAATTCAGAACAACACACAAAGACATAATAAGAGAACCTAATTAATAATTGTATGTGCTTAGATATGTTTTTTTACCTACCATGATTGTTGCGTGAAAATATAATTATGAAGATTTTTCTATAGATTTACGCTTTATCCCGCACTTAACAGCGAAGGCACAGGGAACCTGGGAGTCTAGTGTTAAGACATTCTGTCCCCATTACGACACTTCCATTTCCCATTTTCCGCGGGATTCTCAAGGCATTGTTTTTGAGTGGATGAACTCATCGTCGTGCTTTATCTTGTACAATATTATATACTAGCGACCGGCTCGCGGCTTCGCCCGCTTAAACCACAAAATTATTTAATTAAAACACTGAATTATGTTCGTGTTTTGATATACCTATAATGTATGTTTGCAACGCAATGAAGATTTTTAATGAGAAATTTATTAAAACTTTAGGTCGCATTTTCGTACCTCCCATAAGAATCTTCAATTGAATTTTTGAAATAAAAACACAACTTATCGATACTTACAATAAAATCCTAACTCATCGGTGTCTGTACATGGAAGATATTACAATTAACATTGTAATAGAACTTGGTCAGTTTGTCTGTTTGTCTGTGAATTTGTTCACGATAATCTCAGAAACGGCTTAACCGATTTAAATCCTTTTTTTGTTTGCATTTTGGCAATCTGCCCCTAAATATTTAATATTAGTTTTATCTTAATCAGCTTCACGCTGTATCCCTCACACAGCAGGTTAG